>VXBC01008792.1:9557-69674 GCA_013399945.1 Ploceus nigricollis | reverse complement strand
GAGCCACCGCACCACGTGGAGCCGTACACCGGCTCCCTTTGTGCGGGTGGGCTGGGGTAAGAGCCTGAGACGAGAGATGCGGGACTTCAGGCGGCTTTTCAAAATGCAGTTTATTGTATCCTAGATGTTGCAGCAGTTCGGGCTTGTGGGTGACAGAGCCACGCATACAGCGGTCAGCTACAGCTGTAGACAAGCCTGAAGACCCTTTAATTTTGGTTACAATGCATTATATACTTTGCTGTGCATCTTAATACATAATTAGGCAATCGATACCTTTACTGTTACCTACAGCCTATCATAACTACCGTCATTACCATATTATGGTTAATACCGCCCAATCACATGAGTTAGTATGTTACAGTTTAAGCTTAAAGTTGTTTTCCAGTTTTCTTGCAGTGGAAAATTCTTAAACCTTTTTTCTACTTGCACATCAATATGTCTTGTTTGCCTGTGGTATCTTTCTGCTTGGTAAAAAAATCTTTTTGTTTGTGGTCAGCTTATGCTTTGCTCTAAGTCATAAAATCTCTTTCCAACTCGACATAACCTTTGCTTTCTTAGTTGTCCAGTAAAACTGGCTCAGCAAACCTCAATTTACACTTCTATTATTCTTCTATATCAAAACTTGCTTCCATCTCTATTTCGTTGTCAGGTTCTACATTCAGAGAGCTTTCTGCCAGGCATACATATCTGTTAAACTTTCTTGTCAAACTTTTATCCTTCCCAACATGCTGGGAAACCCGCCATGGCTCCCTGCCCCGACACAAGTATGGTCTTCCCCAATGGGCGACCTCTGCTGCAAACCCTTTGGCAGCTGCCCCACTCCCAAGTCCCCACAAATTCTTCAGTCTCATGTGTCCTGCCGGCCACAGGGTCCTTTTCCACGGGATCCCCGTTTTCTTCCCCCTACGAGTCCTGCCATTTTTTTCCTTCCAACCATCCAATATCCTGAAGCTTCAACAGACCAAGACCAGTCCGATGTATTACGTGTTTGAAGCTGGAATTACAGAATTACAATCTGGCCAAAAATAGTAATGAGGATGGTACTCACCTCCCCTTCCCTTTTTTCTTTATCCAGTCTCCTGATGTCTTTGGGGTTCCAACCTGCGACCACTGGTGGTCGTGGGAGGGTCCGATAGACTCTGCCAAACTTGTGGCAGGGCGCACCTCTTTCAAAAACTCCTAGGGTCATCGGGGTGAGGTGTATATCCTGGAAAGAACCTCCATTGTGAGAAATGACACTCACTTTCAAAAAATTTAGAAGGTTTATTAAAACCTTATTAAAAAATACAACAGAAGACTGAATAGAGAAAATAATACAGCATGCTGGGAGCAAAGGATTCTATCACCATGTGCTCATCCACACAATGGATGTTCTGCCTTTTAACCCTTTAGCCCCTCACAAAGTCTTGTCAATCAACTCCTTCTTCGCTGTCCAGTGGTGGAGATCACTTTCTTACACCTTGATTGGAGGTCAGGTGTTGCCATAGTAATGAGCCAACCCTCCCAAATGTCCCGACTACTCAGGCCATCCCATGATAACAATGCAAGAGGGGGAGAAACATAACTATACATCTACAGAACTTCTCTTAACGTATACATAATATTTGCCCTTTAATTGTGAGAGTCAACCATCACATTACTCATCTATAACAAGATCAAAATGACAATGTAAAATACCTTGCATGTTGAAATGCTTTTTATCAGACAATAGTTTAACAACATTCTCTGTTTAAAAAATTGAAATCAGTGACATGTCAGGGAATAATGTCTCGGGACTGAAGACCATTTTGGTGATTGCTACCACAGTGATGATTTCCTGTCTAAAGTCAAAGTGATCAATGTTATAGATAAAGATTTGGTAAAGCCAATTTCATAATTAATAACAAAAATNGCCAAGGAGCCATTCTCTTGTGCAGGCCGGGTCTGTTGGGATGCTAATTAGGTGCCTTTTCAGCTCTCTGTCTACTTTTCTGCAACCTGGTGTAGCAACTTTTCTCGGCTACGGTTTTATGTTTCTGTAATTCTTAAGAATCCCCCGTATACCCGGTTTATCACATATATATATTCCGAAAAAGCACGAATTACATCAAACATATATTACAATCAATAACTCCAGTTAGAAAGAAAACCTTTTAGAGGAAAGAGAACTCAAGTCAGAGGAACTCACTGCACTGTTTAAGTAACAATATTTTATAGATCCAATAAACAAGCTATTCCCAGTCCAGTAATCATAATTCCTCAAGTACAGGTCAGGGACAGCAGAAATTAACTTAGCTCAGTATGTGTGTAGCTTTTAGAACCATTCACAGCATTACAGAATTATTTTGGCAACACTTCTCATTCCAGTCTGGCTCACCACAGGACAGTTCAAAAAGGAGGATCACAGACTCACTGTCACTACATAGAGTGCTTTGGAAAACCCCAGGTAGGATTCATCCTATGTGGTTAGATAGAATCATAAAGTCATTTAGGTTGTAAAAGAACTTTAAGGTCATCAATTCCAGCCATTCTGCCAGCACTGCCAAGGCCATTAGTGAACGCAGTCCCCAAGTGCCACATTCACACCTCTTTTAATCCCTCCAGGGATTGTGACTCCACCCATGCCCTGCTCAGCTGGTTCCAATGCCTGACTACCCTTTTAGTGGAGAAATTTTTCTCAATATCCAATCAAAGCCTTCTCTGGTGTAACTTGAGGCCATTTCCTCTTGTCCAGTCCCTTGTTACTTGGGACAGGAGACTGAGTGAGTCCAGATAGACAACATCCTCAGCCGTTCCCTCATTCACTGAGTAGGTCCCCATGTCACAGGAGGAGATAAGTTTGGTCTAGCAGGACCTGCCTTTCGTAAAGTCATGCTGACAGGTGTTTCCCTTCTTCATCAGCTGTAATGGAAGGTTTTTATCCATCTCTGCCAATCAATGTCTGTGTGAAACACAGTCATAATGTATCACCTCTGCATGACTACAGCTAATGTGAAATGGCCAGACAAATCTGCTAGGTCAACAAATGGTTAGAGCAATGGTGTCGTAGTCAGGGTTGGTACTCAGACCATGGGACTCGCTCTGCCAAGCCTGATCTGCTAGGGGCTGATGGAGTTATCTGACAAAGAAGGGAATAAGTATCTTTGGTCTAGGACTTGCCAGATGAGCGAAAGGGCTTTAAACTAGGTTTAAACTGGGTTTGAGAAGATTTCTACATGTGCTTCTGTGCACTAGCCTGCTCAAAGTAGGGAGCACTAACCCTGAATTTCATCGACTGCCACTGGGAATGATTCTCCTGCATTTGCTTTAGCCAAGCATGTCTCTAATGCTTCAAAAATGGGTCATCTTGTTTTTTCCCTCTGATCTCACAGGTTCTTTTCTCACCATGCAAATATTGATCTAGAATCAGCATAGGCCTAGCCCTGCTCCCACAGATCTTGCAGAATAATTTAGGAGAAGTGCACGTAATGGTTGTTTTGACTACCTCATTCTTAATGTGAAATGACAGTACTTCTTAATGAGTATTATCAAATCACTGGCTTTGCATAAGATGCGTTACTGATATGGAGGGGTATTAATCTATGCCTAGCACCTGAAACAGGATTTTAAGTTTAAAAGCTGTATCCAAATCTCTATATTTAGCTCTTTCTGTTTCAAAGATATTCAATTTGCAAATACCTATGCTACTATTTTATATAAATCCTATTTCAGGTATTTGCATTTCAAATTTGGTTGGAGTTATGCAAAAGGCTCTGCATACTGGAAGGCAGCTTGGTTTGGAGGCCTCCCACTGAAAAGCACCATTGTAGCTCAGTGCATGTTCCACAAAATGTGCAAGACATGCTCATGTCTTAAAGTGCTATTTTCCCACTGTGACTAATGCCCCATTCCAGCCCCCCCAGCCATCCCTGACAGTGCAAAACACTGCGATTCAAGCATGGAGCTATACCCACAGATAGGAATGCCAAGAATACTTAGCAACCTATGATTCAGTCCAGCAGATTCAGATCATGCATTCTGTCCATAAAGGAAAATATGCTTTTAGTGTACTGCTAACATTTTTCTTTCTGAAAGGGAGGAAATTTTCTGCACATGGTTCTCCCCTTCTCAAAAGAAGTAGTTCTTTAGAGATGATAATTCCAAGAGCCTGTACCCAGCCCAGCTAGTCCTCAGGGTCAATGAACTCAGACAAAACCACTTCACTTCTTGCTCCCACATGAGCCATGGAGACCTCAGTTTAGCTGGAGTGCTCACCCATTCTTGATCACATGCAGTGATCTTTCTTGCAGCAGGGCTGGTTTCTATCTCTGATAGAGGAGGAGCACTTCTAATATTGCTGGGTATCTGGGATGCTTCCTAATATCATTACAACAGGAGGAATCTGCAGAGACCCTGCAAAAGGAAGGACATTTGCATGGAAGTTACTGATCACTGTAACACCCTCCTTCTCTGGGGAAATAAATGGATAGAGCTGCAGGTGAAAGCCATGGGAGCCTGAGATACTTAATGACAGTAATTTAGGGAAATCAGCACCCAAAAAACAGCTGTCAGGGAATCTGTCTCCTGGTTGCAAAGCCTTGTGATATGGCTGTGCATGCTATGGGACACAAGAAAAGAGAAACAGGGCACCTACTGCCAGCTGTCTTTCTAGGCCTAGAAAAGGAGGGAGGCCAGTCTCTGTTCTTTTCACCACCTGGAATAAGACAGGGCTGTTGACCAAGGTTGTAGGGACACCTTGGATGGAGTGTAAAACACTCCGATGTTGACCTGACCATCTAGAGCAGCAGAGTACCATCAGCTTGGATAGGAGCCATAAAACCTATTCTAGTGGTATGTTTTTCCAATTTTTCCTCTTTGTGAGGATCTTTCAGAGGACAATGAGAGGACTAGTGGGCTGTGTACACTGGGGGAACAAAAGCCTGTTAAGGAAATTTCCCAGTCTGACTAATGAGACTTTCTGGCTGTCACACTTCGAATGCCAGAGACTTTTACTGCTGGTACTGAGGTCCCTTCACAACAGCGGCTCTGGTGAGCTCACAGGTGCCTTGCTCCTACACACCCCTCACACGTAGTCAGACCAGGTTTCCCATGTCAGAGTCTCAGATGTCTTTTTCCATAAAGCCATTTATTCCTGGTGCAGTCCTGTGGCTGTGGCAGGCACTGTGACATTCTTATAATCTCTCAGCAGCCCATTGCTTGTTGTTACTTTTAAGGGCAGAAATTCAATACTGCAAATAAGATAGAATGCTTATGACTATATTTGCAGGTTTTGACATGCATTAACTTCATTTAAATGAAAGTTACAAACGCTTAGACTTTAAGCCTGGCAAGGCTGTGGTGTCAAACAAGCCTTAAAGAATGCTCTTGGCTGGCATCTCCCTGAGCCACAGGCCAGCCAGCCTTGGCTGCTCCTGCTTGGTGGCACCCAGAGCTATGTGGGGCTAAACTCTAACTTTTAGCTGTTATCTGCACTTACATTGGCTAGGGACTAGGAAAAGAAATAAAACAACAGCTAAAAGAGAGACTACTTGGATGCCCTTCCTGCTGCTTCTTTGGCTCTGGCTTCCCTATCCCTTTCTCTGGCTTCTGCCTGTTGTGACTATGCTCAGCCCATCTCACGCTCCTCTCTGCTGTCAGCCATTGAGGCAAACTGATGTATGTGTGTTCAAGGCTGGGCCACAAATACAAGTTTCTGTAGGAAGAAATGCAAGGTTTTTCAAAGACTGTGCATACAAAGACACAAGTTTATTTGTGCAGCAAAATAATGTTAATGTAGGGTTGCCCAAATAGTCCCTTTGAAATTTTGAGTGTTAATGTGAAAAGTCAGTAAAGCACAAATTGGGTTTATTTATGCAGCAGGAAAGGAGGAGAATTCCTCATAATCTAACCTAAACTCGTACAGTGATCACCATTCTTTTCTTTCCTCAAGCAATTCTCATTACCTGCAGTTGTGGGCTGCCAGGCCACGGTATGTGGGGCTCCTGTGTGTGTAACACGGTGACAGCAGGTGGCAGCAGGATCCCACCGGCTCCCGACATTAACCCATCCCCAGGGTACGGGCTGGGAGCCCCAGCAGCCCGGGCAGGTGCGGGTGGAGCGGTGAGAGCTGCGGGGTCGCCTGTGCTGCACAGGCTGAGCTCGTCCTTGCCTCGGGACACCGGGAATGTGCGGTGTTCCCGCTGGATCTGCACTGACCGGCAGCGCTGGACGCCCGCCAGCCTGCTGCTGTCATAGCGGATGGAAACGGAGTGTGGAGAATGGAGGCGGCATTTCCGGGCGCAGCCTGGCTGCGGCTCTTTGCTTTTGTCACCTGACAAGGCACCAGTGCCACTAGGTGGGGATAAGAGCCTTTTAGGCTGAAGGTAGATAACACCGGCACAAACAACGGCATCAAGTTGCTGCCAATAAAGGCACCTGTAGAGAGGGGAGAGCCTGGAGTGGGACTGTCACCCCGAGTGTGGGACTGTCCCCTGGAGAGAGAAGAGGCGGTGTGTGGGACCATTTGTCACATTCTCACACAGGGAATTGACGCAGAATCATTCTGTCCTGTAGAGTCTTACTCACCTCAGGGCATCGGGTAGCCAGTGGGGTTAGAAATCTGGAAAACCCGGATATTTCCCAGAGGAGGGATATTTCAGTTGGAATTGCAGCCTGCCACCCAGCATGGGAAAGGCGCTTCTTGTGATGATTATTAAACCACCATTAATAAATTTACTGTCTTTTGGCAAATGGAAAAAATGTTTCACTCAAATATTTTTCACCCAAATCTCATTCTGTAAAAAAAAAAACCTGCTGGGTGACTGATCTGAGGACTTTGTTATAAAAGCTCACCTGACTCCAACTGATAGTTGGGATCCAGGTACTTGCTTCCATAGTAGGAATAAAAGTTCACCATGTGGATGTTGGATTTTGACCTTTCTTCTGTTTAAAAGGTCAATGAAAAGTGTGCAAACCTCGTCTTTTCCAGTCTGCTCAGCCTTGCACTCAGTCATGCTGTTTTAAACAATGCTGAAATCTGTTGCATTGTAAAGCAGCTGTGGATGGGAATGCCGGGTTTGGAGGGCAAGACTCAATGAACAGACAAAAGAGTACTTTGTAATACAAAAGACAACAGATATTATGTTTTGCCCTTTGGCAGTGCAACCTTTTTGTAATTAAATTATCAGATTAAAATAAAGCTCTTTTAATTATTTAAGGACTAGGAGAAAAGTACAGTTAAATAAATTATTCGTCATGCTATAAATAGTTATTTTAATTCTAAGTATTGTAACATTTTTCAGGGAACCATTGTTTATTTGCATGCCTCAGTGAGAGAGTTTTATTAAGTTGGAAGTTGTAACCCCAGATTTGTATGTTGTTTTCTTGCAGTAAGTCTGGATTGGTCTGTTTGAACTGTGCAGTTTGGGAATGTAAGTGAACAAAGTAAGCCTTCTTCAAGCTGTCCCAGCCTGTTAACAAACTCAGAGAATTTTTTTTTGAGGTCTAATACTCTATGTAAATTAAAATTAAAATGGAATGGTTACTGTAATTGTAGATTGCTATGCCTGTGAGACACAATAAGATCTTCATGTCAGCTGTGAATGTCACAGAACAAATATGTGCACTGGGAACTATTATGCAGGCTGCTGTTTGTCTGGTCTATCCTTTAACTAGAACTGAGTGGGGATGATATGAAATATTCATGTTACTGACATTTTAGAGGGTAATAAGACTTTTTATACTATTTTTTCATTGGTCGTTTAGATGGGTTCTCTAGTTATGACAATTTCCAGATATAAAACTTACAGTACCTTCACTTGAATAGGGCCAAGTTAACAGGTCATACTCTGAAAACCTTACTTTGTGGATCGTTCAGAGATTATTATCTTTTATTAATCACCTGGCAGCAAGACCTTGCTAGCAGTCAGTAAAATGCTGGACTGGCATGCTGTGCTTCCCACCTAACTCATATTCTGTGGCACTGCTGCTAGCAGCAAGAGGGCTTCCCTTGCAAGCTCCAAGCACTGAAATGAGCAGGCTCCATTCAGACGGTGGCATGTTTATTGTATCAGAGTTGAAAACTATTTCCTTTGAAATTTTCTTCCTCTTTTTTCTTCTCCCATTATCTCCAGGAACAATTACATTCACATCCTGTCAAATCCTAGTGTTGTCTCTGTAAATCAAACTGTGGCTTCTTTAGAAATCCATACTATGAAGGATTCTCTTGTCCTCATCTATGATTCCTCTGTATGTACCAGTAACAAAAATCTTTCAGCAATATTTCTGTACACCCATGTTGTGGTATTTCTTCAGATCAGTGCTATTATAATGCGAACTGCAGATATTGAAGATCAGTATACAGAAAATGGTACACAAGGCATGTTATGTTGCAGTCATTTGTGAATTTTAAAACTCTTCACTATCCAAATACAATTTTTTTCATATTTCAAGTAGACACAGAAAAAGCTACTGCCCATCCTCAAATTATTGATTAGTTCTGCACTACTCTAGATTTTGTGCATTTGGTTATGTTTCAATTAGTATTCAGATCTACCAGCAAAATGTTTTTATGATGCTGAGAAACTTCTTATGCTTGGCTTTTCCCATTTCCTTTTTTCCTTCCCACTTTCTCCTTTTCCCTTTCCCTTTTCTCTTTCCCTTTCACCTTCTGTTGACTGATGTTAGGATGGCTTTCGTCAACTGAGAAGTCATGTATTCTTTACAACTGTATCACCACTACCCTTTTGAGCACGGTGTATCAAAGGACCATTTTCCCAGGCTAGTGAGTGCCTCCCTTCTGAAGTGAGTGAAGCTGATAGTTGAGGTCAGCAAAATGTGTAACTGGATTCACATATGCTGTATTTCTGTCTCTTACTTTTTTCTCCTGAAATATGGCAATGGCTTTGGTCATGCTCACCTGTCTCTTTGGACATCCTAGACATAACAACCTCAATATACGTTAACATCCACTTTTGAACACCTTCTGGCTACCAGTTTTATAACTCAGCTTGCATCTGGCATCTGCTTCAGACCACAACATTCACCACAGAAATTTTACACTTTAGGGTTGTTCCTTTGAAGCCTTTTGATTCCAACTATTCATTTTTGGCTTTTGAAATCAGTTTGGTTTCCAAAACCTGGCTGAGCAGATTCTTTTCCTCTGCAACAGTTACCAGCCTCTAATACACCTGTGTACCATTGACTCTGTCATGACATGTGATACTTCTGTGCCTTTTTAAATGTCATGTACTGAGCTCATGCCTTAGGTACCTGGCTGTTTTCCCCCTCACATTCCTTAGATCCCTCATCAGCCTTGGCTTGAAGAGTTTTGCACAAGGACCAGTTTCCACACTCCTTAAACAATTTATTCATTGCCTCCAAGGGCAGTAAGCATCACTTTGAACCAGGCATACTGCACAGTAATAAATATGCTGTAGTGTAAAGGTATTGTGGTGTATTTTAAGGAACTCTGGAACTACTAGTGACAAAGGGGTTGAATGTGAAAATACCATCCATCACATCCCATTGCCATGAAAAGCAGACTTGTATTTCAGCATTTCTGTTTGAAATGTATTAATGCCTCTCTCAAAGGTTTTTAGATGTAAGTTGAATATGAATGAATAATGCCAAATAAAAATAAAGCCTTTAAAATAGACATCTAATGTAGCCAAAGTTATAAGCAGCATTATGGAAAGAAGCTCCAATATAAAAAAACATACAAAAAATAACTTCCTGTAGATCCACTGAAGCTGAAACTGGTATTCAGTTCATATGGTCCTTCCACTGGGTGCTGAAAAGATGATGACAATTTAGGAGAGAAGTTAAAAGGGAATGCGTTTGAAAATGCTGTCCATAAATAGTCAGCATCTGCCCCAGTATCTGGCTCAGAACTCTGCACCAGGGAAGATTTAATCAGGTTTTGGAATTTAATTTTTAATTAAATTCTTACTGCATCCTTTTGTATGACCCCATTAGAGAAGAATTATACTGTTCTGTGTGAATTTTACTCATGGAATAAATTGGCCCAGAATTAATTCTTTATCAGCAATTGAGAAAATACTGAGAACATTAAAGAAAATATTGAAAGAGTTGGAACTTACACATTTGCTTTAACAGATCTATATTTAAAAAGGATGTGCACATGAAGAATCCAAGGCATAATGAAGCCTCCTACACACGACATGGAATAAAATATTTATACTGTAATCATGCTATTAATAAAATGATAGATCAGCCGGTGTCTGCTGCAACAAAACTCAGCTGAGAGCCTGGTTACTGCCTAGATGGGGCAAAGCAATGTAAGAATTGAAGACCAGAAGCACATGGACTAGCTTGGGAATCCCTATCCTGATTTAGCTGTTCAGTTGTGTAATACCCTGACTTTCAAAAAGTCTCCAATGGCAGCTGGCACTGTCCTTTTCATTTTGGTGTGCAGTGAAGGGCCAGGGAGCAGAGCGAAGGTCTGCAGCCCTGCTGTGCTGCTTCCATCCCTGGTGGCTCCCTGAGTGCTGGGGGTTTCTGCAGCAATCTCCTTGTTTCCAGTTGTTGTTGAAGTTAATTCTAAGGAATGGTTTGGCTTGATCAGAGGCTTTGGTTTGGCAATGGTTTGGCAATCTCAGGGGCTTTGCTGTCAGTTGCTGCTCTTGTGAGAGTGCTGCTGTGATACCAAATGGGTCATCTTCTCCTCTTTGGTCTTGGTCCAGTTTCCAAGGTTTAAATAAAAAGACAAAAACCCAGGAAGTTTATGTAGGGGCAAAATTACTGGTAGAAATGAGAGGAACAGTTCATCTGCACTGTGAATGGACACTGTGGGGCCAAATCTTAGATGCAGTCTTAAGGGTAGCTGTACAGGAAGATTTAACTAACAAATAGATACTGCTTGGTGCTTTTCCTGTTGCTGTCATGATTCCTACTTTCTGATGCACATGTGAGTTCACTTTGAGATCTCTCCTTGTTTGCTGGGAGCAGAAGGGAGGTGTTGCTCACAAGTGAGGTGATGCCACTGGCATGAGCCATTTATGTGTAGTCCCCAGCATTTTGCCCAACACATTACCTGCCAGAAGCATCTTGATGCCCAGTTCTGGAGCAGTTTAAACTTTATCCAGTGCCAGAATATGCCAGGCTCCCAGCCTTCCTCCTTGTGCAGAGAGGAGGAATACGGGCAGCAGTGCCTCTGCTGCTCTGCATGTGCATGGCTGAATTGGATAGTGGTAGGTGGATATTCTCCCCCCAGAACACTCCTGCATTTCTTTGTTGACAGGAGTAGTTTCCTGCAAAGTGGATTGCTCAGGCTCAAAAAAAGAACAACTGAAAATTATATTGAGAGTTTGTTACAAATATGATCTATTGCTATGAGAAGGTTACGAGCAGGAAACACACAGCCTGCAGCTTTGTTCTGTTGGCTTGTCCAGGCTAAATAAATTTTGATTGGAGTTTATTGGAGTAGGTTCCCTTTTCTCTCTCTCTTCCCCTGTCTCTCTCCGAAGACACTGTTACTGCTGGACTAAGCTGTTCAGAGAACAGCTGGGAAGTGCTCTAGGTTTAAAAAAATCGCTCTTTTTTGCCTGAAAAAAAAGAAGAAACCTCATGTAGCCTCCAGGAATTAGGGTGCAGAGCAATCAATAACTCAGTAACAGAAGTGTCATAAGGGGAAGGCAGAAGGTGTGGAAGTCCCTTGTCTGCTTTCTGGGGGTGGGAGAGGCCCCCTGACTGGACTGGTGCACAGAGCAAGGGCATTTCTCTGCTCCATGTGGGATAAAGCAGAACTTGGACTTTACCTCTTGAATCCAAGAAGAGAGAGTCACAGAATTATAGAATTATTTGGGTTGGAAGGGGACTTTAAAGGGCATGTAGTTCCAGACTCCTTGCTATGGCAGGGACACCTCCCACTATCCCAGGGTGCTCCAAGCCCTGTCCAACCTGGCCTTGGACACTGCCAGGGATCCAGGGGCAGCCACAGCTGCTCTGGGCACCCTGTGCCAGGGCCTCCCCATCTCCCAGGGAAGAATTTTTTCCTAACATCTAGTCAAAACCTATTCTCAATTTGACCCTATTCCCCCTTTGTCCTGTAACACCAGGCTCTCGTAAATAGTCTTACCCCATCTTTTGTATAAGTTCCCTTCAGGTACTGGAAGGCCACAACTAGGTCTCTGAAGCCTTCTCTTTTCTAGGATGGACAATCCTAATTCTCTCAGCCTTTCCTCATAGGAAAGGTACTTCATCCCTCTGAGGAAGGGAGGAAGCCTTGGCATGTCAAAGAGCTGGGCTGCTCTGGAAATGCAGCTTTCTTAAAAAAAAAAGAAAAAAAATCCATTTCTGTGGAGCATTTTTATTTTCTACAAAATAAATCTTTTAACAAGAAAAAAAATAATGTATTTGTTAATCGGTTATGTTGGTAGATCAGCTGAGAGCAGCAGCAAACCAGAAAAGAGGTAAAAGTGAACTGTGAGAAATCCCCTTTCCCAAACAGAAATAAAAGTAAATTTCAATGCTTATTGGCATCACCCAGCTAATTTCATTTTTAGTAGGGGCAGAGATTTTAAACCTGACCAAAAATAAGATTAAATTACTTTCTTCTTTTTACATTCTGTCCCAGTCCATTTCCATCAGGTAGTGTTTCTTTCTTTTGCTTTCTGTACTCAACCGTTGTTTATTGCTCTAAATTATAATAACTTATGTCTGGGCTGTCCCAAAGGTGGTTTGATTTCCATGGTAATTGGATTTAATATTTCAGTAAATCCTTAACGTCCTCTCAGGAATGTTTAGGCTTACTGAGAATTTCAGTAAGGGCTGTGAGGTGCTCAAGTGAAGTTCAGTAATGAAAAGTAAAGTATAAGATTTATTTTGGATGAAAAGAAAAGAAAAGTATAAGGTTTATTTTGGATGGGGGTACCTGAGAAAAGCTGTGGATGTCAGTGATGCTAATTATATTGCTAAGGAATTGATACTTCTAAAATATTAATAAATATTAGTATATTGGAATACTCATACAGAAAACAGCTTCCCTCAGGCCTTTAGGGACATCTTGCTGCACAGCAAAGCTTTAGAATTTAAGAAAGAAGTCATTAAGAAAACCCTTTACAGCTTTCAAAAGAATCTGTGGGACTGATCCTGTTGTGAACAGCAACACAGGGTCCACTGTGCAGCTCACGAGAGTCCCCTCTCATCCCACAGACAGCCTTGGACTCGCAGCATCATATCAGTGCTTAATGTAGCTGGACAAGAGTGTCCTGGGAGACAGCAACATAAAGCATCAGCTGAAGATAGAAGTACACAAATGGTTAAAAAACCAGTAACTGAAACAGCAAGCTGGATTTCAGGCTTTCAGAGGATTATTATTAATGCAGTACTTAATAATTACATTAGTAATGTAAGGTTTTACTTTTATGCACATCTATCTGTCTATCTATCATCTATCTATCTATCTATCTATCTATCTATCTATCTATCTATCTATCTATCTATCTATCTTCCCAGGTTAGATTGTCCCAAAATGAGTTAAAAGAATGATGAGTGTGGTACTTGATGTTGTGCACAGAATTCTTAGTCATTGCAGACCAAGTAATCACAATTTACCAGAACAAGTGGCCCTATTTTCAAAAGGATGCAGGGGTTTATTTTGTAATTCTGTACACGTCTGCCTGCAAATCTGGAGAGCTAAGGGAAGGTAAGTAGGAAGGACAGACAAGTGCTTGCTAATGGAAGCTATTAGGTGGCTCCGAATAAGGTCCTTCAGAGAATCTGTTACTGTCATGTCCAAGGACTTGGAAGCAATTTCAGTGTTTCTGGGTGCTCACGAAGTGCCTCCTGAGCCAGGGGAGTCAGCTGTGTGCAGTGCTGGCCATGGTCACACTTGTTGGCTTTCCTCACCTGGTACAGCCGTGGGAGCAGCAGTTGACCTGCTGCTGACCTGCACCAAGGGCGGGTGTTAAATATCTGCACAAACCCCCGGGGCTGTGCAGCATGAGGGAAAGGCTTTTGCTTCCCATAGACCCCTCAGACTTAATCTGATTGCCCTCTAACAAGCTGCTTCCTATAATATTTCAGATTTTACTAGGTTCCTGTGAATGTATTTGCAGTGTGGGAAAACAAGCTACTTGAACAAATAGCTAACCTTTTGTAACTGTATTCCAGTCAATAGTGAAATATTGAAATAGGGCATCTTTTTAATGAAACGATTTTGCTTTGAGTTTTCTAAACTTCACTGTCAGGCAAAGAAAGTGTTTTGGACTTTTTCCTCTGTGTCGTTAAAGAGCCCTCTAAAGCTGTAATTTAGTGTGAAAAATTTTGTTAGGTATCAAACAGATCTGGTGGATTTTGGTTGTGACAGAGAGGAAATGCTAAACAAAGTGGTTGCTGTATATTCTGTTGCCTTAGAGACTGAAACATCTGTATCCATGCAGGCAAGTGATGCAGACACGGTAAGATTTGACTCCTTACATTCCTCTGTTCATCTGGCTGTCAATGGAAATGTTTTATGGTGCGAATATTCTGGGCTTCTTTAGCATTGTATTTATCTGGTTGTGTGGCATGTCTTGGACTAGGAGGGCTTTTTAATTAAAGTCTAACTCTGAAGTCAGGACTTTCCCTAAGAAAAGATGCTTTTACATAAATAGTTTTTCAAGATGAACTTGGAGGGACTTGAAATGATTGTTGTACTGGTAATAATAGTTGGATTTGTGAAGGCACTTGAGCATATGGGTCTCCTAGAAGACAACTTTGAAGGTAGGATATTAAGAAATAAAAGATATTTTGTTCTGAAAGCCAGTTGCTGCAGAGGCTTTTACTTTAATGTAAAATTTTACTTACTCTTTAATTTTACTTATGTGCATGTGCAGTGTTTGAGTATCTGGAGAGCTGAAAGGTAGCTGAAATAACATTATATACTTTCTTTAGGCAAATGAAATGTATTTAAATGTCTATATAGTATTGTAGCTCTCATTGCAACTCTGAAAATAAATGTGACATAATCTTAAACCATTCTTTGTTTAAGATTGTTTCAAGAACTTCCATGCAGATTTGTGTGCTTTAGTAAACTGCAGCTCACATCCCAAAGCTCTGAATGAAAGGTTTACATTTTAGTAAGTTTATCATTATATCCTCTCAATTTGTTCTAATTTCTAGAAGTGTCATGGCTTATTTTTAGCTACTGGCTGTTACTAATAGAAAATCCAAAAACCTTGCTGAACTTACTTGGGTGAATGTTTCTGTCGCAATCAATTTATCCCTCTCTCAGAATATTTATCTTTAACAGATCTGCTTGGTCTTGCTCTCTATTCTCAAGTATGTTTTAGCAAAACATTGCTGATTGAAAGGTAAATATGCTTTGTAGAATATAGTTTGAAGGAGCTGACTGCTAAAGATATCTTAATTCTTGTTACCTCTCTGATTTATAAACAATGTAATTCATATAGAAACATGCAAATATTAAATGTAAGTAGAAGGGATGAATTTTAGACAGTGAGCTCCATAAATCAAAGCATATCTGTACAGACAGTGTCATTGTTTAAAAGGGAGAGTAGATTTACAGTGTGCCTGAATATTCCTGAATATTCCTGAATATTGAACGGCTGCCTTTTTAGAAACTTGAGAGTCGCTTTTCATGGTAAGCAAGAAATACACAGTTGTTAAAATAACCTTCAGCTACCACAGAGAGAGAACAATTATTCCTTTCTGCTTCAGAGCTCATGACAACCTGGAAGAGATGAGCTTGCTGGCCTCATAGTAATTTACCTGACAACATTTGGTAGAAGGTTTGAAGAATCTTGAAGAACTATAAATGGAGGGGAAAAGTTATAAAACTTTTGGTTCATTGATTGTGTGCTTTATTTTAGTTCTCTTGCATGTGTTTGCTTTTCCTACTTCCTGCTGCTTTGAGCATTTTTCCTAACTTTTATGTTTGCATGAATTAAGAGGTACCTGGCGATGACTGATGCAAAGCATTTTGAAGCTGGGGCAGTAATGCAGATTGCATAGCAAGTGCTTTACCTACCAGCTCTGACTTTGCCAGGGCTATTGAAATTATCAAATTGTGCAAGCAAGACAGAATGACAATAGAAAAATTCATTTATTCTGGCTTTTGTGAGTCTTCAGATGTCTATGTGCTCCTGTCACAGAGAGGTGTTAGATGGTACCTGATGTACAGGTTTCCTGTCTCCAGCTCTAGCAAAGTCTGTTATGAATTGGTCCATCTGGACACCTGGATTTTTGGAATCCTTTTATTGTCTGCCTGAATGCATCTAAGGGCAGATTTCTATTTAACAACTTGGTTAAAAAAGAACAGAGCATTGAAGAAAGAAGCTTTAGGAGAGGGTGGCTCATGGGTTTGGGTAGCTGCTCCTTCCCAGTGCCCAGTCTCCAGTGTACCTGTGAGCTGTACTCATGTCATGAGTAAGGGGGAAAGGCACATTGCTGACTCCTAAGGAGAGGGAAAGTTTGGGAATATTTGAATAATTCAGAGCAAATCATTATAATATCTAGTTGTATTTCTGATTAAATTTACATTAAAATACTGTGAATTATGCTGAAAAAGGGATGAGGTTAACTTCACATTAATATGTTAGAACTTCAGGTAAGCTGGTATTCAGACTTTGCAGTTTGAACCTGTACAAAATTATGGCTTCCTTACAGCTTCTCCTGCCATGTCCACCCTTTATAAGAACATACAACATACACATACTTTGTGAAGCTCTGGTCCTTGTGAGATCTGCTGCTTCCTTTTACTATACTGGTGAGATGAATGAGGTTGTCTGTCAATAATTTCCAGCAGAGACTATAGACTGTTTGTTACAATAGGTTAGTTCTTAACGCTCATATGTTGGTTGTCATACAAAGAAATTATATTTAATATTCTAGTGAGAAAAAAGTTGAGCTACTTTTAACTTCCTTTATTTTTAATAGTACTGCATAATGCTGTAGGATAGAGCATGATACTCCATAGGAATCTACACTGTCAGTACAGTGTAAATTCCACAAGTGTGTGTTATCCTAAGAAGAAAAAAATTTCTCTTGCCAGACTTCATTGAGCAAAGAGAAAACAGGTATTAAGTTAAACATGGAGCTGTAGAAAGGTGTGCTGAACCTCAAGCACCACATATGGAGTGCTAGCCAGCAATAGCTGGAACAACTGGACCTTGCCTTGGACCCAGATAACTCCTAGCGGTGCTTTCTGTTTCCCCAGACTGTTGTGGACTTTGTTTATACTGAACAGCTTACAAAAGTACACTGCTAACAAATTCTGTTTTGAAACCATTATAATTATCATTCAAACTCATCAGTACTTTCTACAGAGACTTTCAAAGTTACTTACAAATATAGAATATAAAATCTATACATTTTTAAGCAGAGGAAGAGAACTCAAATTACCATAGACAGAAACAGGCAAAACTTCTTGAAATTCTGCACCCTTCCAGCTAGCCATGACCAGGCAGTAATAAGTGTGCTTTCTGGAAGATCACAGTCACTAAAAGGAGATGCTGGTGCTGGAGTTCAAGTCCTTGACTCTTGCTGGCCTCTTACTCTAACATTTGTGAGCACCTGGACAGGTGAGCCAGCTGAGTCTTTGTGCTGCTGAGAAAGGGCCTCTTGTCTAAATGTCACATAGAGCACTCAAACTTACAATCTTACTTGCAAAAGCATTAGCTCAAACTATCTGTCGTAACTGAGCAGAGTGAAGGACATTAGAGTTTTCCTAACTGTGCTTTTGTTTCTCTCCAAAACTGGTTTTGAAAAACATACCAATATTCACAATAAACCCCTATGCAAATACTCCTATGCAATTTCCTATCTCCTCCATTTCTACTAAAATGCAGTGGAGAACAATGTTCAACACTAGACGTTCCTAGAGAAACCTGCTGTCCTCCAGCTTCAGCCTGTGCTATACAGGGTGTGGGATAAAGGGAAACAGTGAAGTTTCTCACAGAAGAAAAGCAGAATGATGAGAAGATTCTCTTGACGACTACAATTCAAATGTTCATATATACCTCATAGTCTTAGTTTGGTTTGAACACCTGCATATTAATTCCCATCTTTTTGAGAGCTACTACCATGTAATCTTGAAATTTAACTCTCTGGAACTCAAATCTCTTATCTCCTTTTCCTTTTCCTCCTTTATTTTCTTGAAGTGTGTGCCTTGTTAAGTCTCAGCCCTGGCTCACTTCCCATGCCTTGCTTTGCTGTGGCTTGGCTGTTTGGCAGTGTGTGGCTGTTGGACAGGGGTTCCTCAGCAGGGCCAGTGGCAGAGCTCTCGGAGCGCGGCGATGGCACCACCACGGTGCACTGACTGCGTGTGGCCAATGGGACAGAGCATGTCAGCACCAGCAGGGCTTCTCAGATTGCAGGGCCACTTCCACACAGCAAAACACAAGAGCACTGGTAGAAATATATGGTCACAGAACAGATTGAAAGGCCCGAGTTTGTGTTTTCTGGTGCCCACACTCGGGTTTCTCCCTTTGCTACTCCTTTTTCTGGCCCATTTGTGACTGCTTTTTATCTTTAAAAAAATTGATCAGGCCAATGCCCTGGAATGAGCTCAGAGAGCTATCCTTGAGTATAAAGGACTGGCTCTGGGTAGACTGAGCCAAACCAGCAGCTTCCAGGCTAACAATGAAGACACCTCTGTGTATGCATTTACCCTTGTGAACTGAGAGACACCTGCTGTCCTTGAGAAGTTGACAGAGCTGTCACACTTGCTGGCTGAAAGGAAGTAATTATCAGAACTGTAATATTTTCTCTGTGTTCCCACAGCAGTCACAGCATGGCTGTGTGCTGTGTCTCTGCTCATAGGTATTGGTACTTGGTGCACACTGACACATGTGCCCACAACACACCCCACAACGTGCCTGCAGGAGAGCCTGAGCTCGTGGTCAGCACCTCTGCTTTGGGCTGTACGAAGTTATCACAATTAATCTGGTACTGGGCAGTTTCAGCTGTCATTGATGGACATACTTTGGGGATGTCTGCTTCAATGTGGACTCAGGATGAGCAAGTACTCATCTTCCTGTTCCAGCTTTGGATTTTTTATGTTCTTGCACTTTCGTTGGCTTTTTTGAGTAGCTGATGAACTCAATAGAAAGCATTTATACCTACAGATGAGCTCTGGCCTACAAATCACTTCTGTGCACTCATGAGCCACTAGGATTGTAGCACTTTCGTGAGCAAAGAGTAACCAAAGGACTGGGACCTTCTGAACAGAAATAAACTTGTTTGCTACCATCTGGCATGGTTTTCTACATTCTAACAGTGACAGGAGTGTGCAAGAGGTTTTCCTCTTACTTCTTCAAGATGGTGCTGAGACAGATGGAATGTCTTTTTCTCTACATAATTTATGCATAAGTAAAATGGAGTTAAAAATACTGACTAGATCCATTTTCTTCCATGCTTTACCTTGACCATAAAATACTTGCAACTTTTACATGGAAAGGTTCTGAATCAGCAGGCTGTAAACTGTAAGAATCTGCTAGCAGCGTGTGCTATTACGTACTGCTGTGCATGTAATAAACTTCTGTCTTCGTTCTGCCACTTCTGACAGGTTCATCGTAGTGATCATCTAATTCACACCTTAGAAGCTGGGTAAGACATCATCACAGGAGGCTTGGTGGGTGTAATGCAGAATCAGGATCCTAATTTTTTTCCACTGGTTTTACATAACTCTTAGTTTGTAATATCAGCTGGATATTTTATATCTCTGCTTATCACCTACACTTGAAAAATCTTTCCACTGAAAGTGCTTGGTGCCTTCCAGATGAATACAGTGCTGCACTTTTCTTGCATTCAGTGCACTCCTCAGGCACACACACTTACTTCAGATGTGTAAAGTGACGAAGTAAGATTCTGTCTTAGTGTATTATTCCTAATAAGCTGTCAAGATGAAAAAGGCAGGAAAGCAGGTTAGGGCAGAAGAATACACCTGTTCTTTGAGGTGGGGAGGAGTATGCCCTAATTGCAGAATCACAGAAGGGCAGAACGGTTTGAATTGGAAGGGACCTTAAAGATCATCCTGTTCCAAACCCCCTGCCCATCCACTAGATCAGGTTGCTCAAAGTAGCTCCACAACATTATGAGACTTCTTTTCTCAGGCAGGAACTGGTAGTGTTTGTGTCCCCAGGGATATTGTATCAGCACAAACAAGGGTGAGCCCTGAGTGCTGCTGTGTTGGTGGACAGAGCTGCTGTTCCTGTGTCAGTCATGGTGTGTGGCCCCTGGCAGGGTGGTGCCACAAATGGTGTTACTGAAAATTCCTGCCAGGGGAATTGGATGCAAGACATGTTGACCCAATAAGAAAGTGACTCTATTTACAGTTTCATCATCTCAGATCTTTTTGAAGGGTTAGGGGAGCTTCTGTGATCCCATGATTCCCACAGAGCCCACTGTGGTGGACATAACCTCTCTGGGGCACTCCCTGGACTCTATTTACCAACTAATCCTAAGTCCATATTGATAGAATGTAAATTTTATTTTTGTACCTCAAAACCATCTAGCTTTGGGCCTGTTATTTAATCCAAGTTTGCTGTACTATGGAGTGGAAAAAAACTTTTTGCTTTAATCTGTGGTTTTCCATTAAACACCTGACCCACTTTTGTCCTAACTGGAATGCTTCTGTGCTTAAAATTGCTTCCTAGTTCAGTTGTCTTGGATTCAAAGGATTTTACCAGTTGTCAAAACTGTCCCTCTTTTTGGCTTTTGTCCCAACCTCTGAATTGTTAGCATTCTTACAAAAATTCTTCTATTGTGTCATTTGAAAAATGGTAGAAAAATATGAATTCAATAAACATCCCAACAATGTTGAGATGACCTAATTCCAACATGCTCTGAAAGGTGGGTTTTTCCCCTAGTTCATTCTTGTGGAAATTCTACTGTAAAATACGCATATTTTAGGAGGAGAAAAAGAAGAAGTACTCCATAAAAATGTGGTGCATCTTAATTGTCATTTATCATATAGTTCAAAATATTGTGCTTTCTATAGCACATTTTTCAATTCTTTGAGCACACACCAGCTCACATGCAGTCACTAATTTGCAATGCCTTGGTTAATACACTCTGAATTGATGTATTTCATTGGAAAAGTAGGGAAATAATGTTCTTATATGTACATTAGTTGTGACATACTGTGGTTCTGTTAGAGGTCAGTGTTATACACCATAGGAGAATCTGAGCTGTCTTTTGAGAGTGGAAGATCTTTGTCTTGTATGAACCAAAAAGCACAGGATGAAGAGGTAGCCCAGAAAAGAACACAGGAGGAGGGCCTTGAGGATCCCACTTCAGTTGGTATCTTCCTGCATCAGAAAAAAGAAGAAGGGGAGCCTCCAGGAGTGAAATAGTCTGAATAAAAAGCACTTCTATAGTATCTCAACAGGTTAAAGAAAGCCTTGTGAATGGACAGGTCAAGGTTCAGTGGACCAAAGAGAAGGTACGACCAGAGGGCTCGTTCTGCATTCCTGTTTCTCCATTGACCCTTGAGAATGAGGCCAGTCCTCAAGGGTCTCCCTGTGTGGGACCAATGGTCATGCACAAGGCAGGCTGAGGCTTTCCTTTGGCAGAGGGGGATGCATTGCTACTCAAGGGGCATCCGGTCTGGGACAGCACATAAGCTGCTCTACCAGTCTAATATTACTTGAGAACATGCTAGGATGATAAAAGCAAATCATTATACAGTACTGGAATGGAGGAGACCCAAATCTCCCAGCCATGTGAACAATTAGCTACTTCCTTTACCACAGCCTAAGATGGTTTTCACTTTTGTAAGTAAAAATAGCTCCAGTAATTGCTTTCTCTGGGTTTTTCTCCAAAGAATATGAATGTGTCATTGCTTCCAGTTGACCTAAACTTGTTTCCTAGCAGGACTATGTGCTAGCTTTTTTTCTCCATGTCAAGAGGAGCACTGGCTATTGCTGGCCATCTGCTCACCGTCCTCTGTCCTTTACCTACTGTCCAACACTTGCTTTCCTCAAGTCTTCTGTTATTTATAAAACTTGAGAATCCTGTGTTGAGACTCCTGCAGACCAGAGGTGATAGTTTTCTCTTTGAGCCAGATCTTATGAATTCTCAGAGAACGTATCACACCTGAGATAGCTCAGCTACCTTGAATGGCGTACAGAGGGTTTGAAGAAAAGTGAGGTTCTTCAAGTTTCTAACACTTGCTTATCCCTGCAAAGATGTTTAGGAAAAACCTGTTGTCAGTCCTGCTCAGAACAAGCCACCCAGGTCCTGTCACATGCATCCTGCATAGACACACTGGGAATCAGCTGGCTGTACTAGAGCATTTCTGCTCCCTTCCACCTTTTGAAGGTTTCAGTAGCTCTCCCTGCAGCTGATTGCACTTCTGCTTCTTGATTTTAAAAGCAACCTTTTGAGCCAGCTGCTTAGAACTCCCAGCTGGGCTTTTAAATACAAAAGGAAAAGGTTGAAAGGAGCTACCATTGATCCTGAGCAGAAAAGACAACTCCTAACACAACATGCACATATTGTTGAGAAGAAAGAAAACAAATGAGATGAGACTTGTAGGAGAAACTTGAGTACCACCAGTGCAAACATCAGAGACAAACTAAAAAAGTGTGGCCTGTTAACGATGTCCTGAAGGTCTTTCTTTTAAGTTATGATTACTCCTGGCCTCTCTCCTCTTCTGCCTTCATCCCTTGATTCTCCCACATCTATTCAGTGGGACAGGAAACTGGTTCCAAAGTAAAGACCTGAGTAATGAGCTAACAGAGCTGGCAGAAGCACAGAGCCTGCCTTCCTAGCTGTGGGATGGCATGCCCCATGCCAGTAGGGACAGTCTTCTACTTGTCCGTAGATGTCAAACTGTGTTTACAAAGAAAGTTGTTTGTCTGGATTTTGCTTTTACAGGCAGAGATGATGGGACTAGTCTTAGGATGTCTTGCAGCTCTCCTCTTCACAGAGTTTGTTTTCTGCAGTCCTGGATCAGTTTCCTGTGTCCAAGTTCCATGAGACATTGGTGCTGACCATGCAGAAGGTTTTGAAGATCTCACCTGCACTGTATCTTCAGGTTTCTCATTTTGTTTTCAGTGGGGAGACCAGTTCTGCCTATGGGGCTTCACAGCACTATAAGTGAAAAAGCTTTTCTTCCTTGTCTCTGCTTGAATATTTGGCCCAGTGATAATATTAAAGTGAATTGCTGTGCACCTGGCCAAAGAGCAGGTTAACAGGGTCACACTGCATGCCCATAGCTGCTGTTGTATGGGAAGAGCTTTTGCTTAATGCAGTGTTCAAGCTATACCAATTTGTACATTATTTACCCTCATGGAAGGAGTTCTGAATTGCTCAAAAACTGACATTGCAAGCCTCAGAAAACCTGCAGGGTAGGCTACTGTAGGCTTCAACAAAAACTTTAACAGTCCTTGGCTAAAAAAACAGCATTTACTGTAGGTTGTAAAAGTAAACACAGATGTAGCAAATCCAATTACTGTGGAATATCAAACATCTGAGGGCAAGATGAAGGAAGTTGTACATGAATGCCTGACAAGAAAACTATTGAACATATTAAATTATGCGCCTCTCCCAAAATAACTAGAGTTTTAAAAAGAATATAGCGCAGCAGTACTCAATCAAGAACAAAAGTAAAAGCCTGGTGCACATCAGACTTGGGACAACTTACTCACAAGGACTACTTTGAAAGTGAGAAAATGGCTTTGAACTGCACACTGTGCCCTTGCACAAATATGCATGCATGCAAATTAGAAAGCAACCTCTCAGTAAAAGTGAAGCAATGTGATAGCACCCTCCTCTATAAACCAGGACAAAGGCAGTGGAAATAGAAAAGAGAGCTGGGAGGAATAGCCGAGCACAGAGCCAGCACCCCAGCTGGCAAATGCAAACTGCAGGCCACTGTGCCCTGGCTGCAAGCCTGTTGTGTGCCCATTATTCTTCCGGGGAGCACAGCTGCAGTCAGGCTTTTCTTCTTGGTGCCTGATGACTCTTACAGTGACAGCTGCAGAGGTTCTTTCCAGACCCTGCACCATATATTGTTTGTTAATAACATAAAGCAGGTTCGATTCCAAGAATGTATTGTAGCAGACATAATGGTTATCTTCACTTTGTTTCTTTAGTTGTGCAGAGGGGTGAGGTTTTTTTACTCAAGCCGAAGTGTTTAGATTTACCCCTAACTCAAGAAGCTTTGCATTTCAGCTTCATTTCATAGTTTAACCCCAGCTAACAGCCGAGCCCATACAGCCTATCTCTTACTCCTCCACCAGGAGAATCAGGGAGACAATCTAAAGGGTAAAAGCTGGAAAACTCCTGGGTTGAAATAAAGACAGTTTAAAATGGAGACCAGAAGTTGTGCACACAAGTGAAGCAAAACTGTTGCCCCTCTTCTTTGCTGGTCTTAAACACACCAGGCTTTCTTTACTTCAAAGATAATATAAAGTCTTTTGTATGTTGGCGTTCGTCATAAACATCACAAGAAATAATGTTAAACTCATGATACAATGCTGGAAGAAAAATTCAGTGTCAATTATTCCAAACTAATCCCCAAATTTCCTAATCAATAGTTTGCCAATGATTTCTTCAAAAGCAAGGTATATTTCAAAACATGCCTTAGCATACCAAAGGAGTTGTACTTGAAAAGTGGGGGATATTCATTGGATGGGAATAATTTCCAAGTGATCAGTCTGTGATTCCATGTGAACAGAATCCCCAAACCTTTAGCTTGAGAAGGGATATGAGGATTTAGAGCTGTTGAGGTGACAGGATCCGGTTTGTAGGGAAAAACCTATCACTGACTTATTAACTAAATACACATGAGATCAGGCTGGCATTCCATAGCAAGCTATCAGGCTTTTTGTCATTATCAAGTTGTAAATGAAAATGTTTGCCCTTCTAGTAATGTTAATTTACAAAAAAAATGTGCCATTCAAGATTTTTGCTTTTAAAAAATAAGGTGCAGACAATGTCATTCAGTTACTCTTTAGTGCTGAGACAAGTCCAAATTTGGAGAAGTATATACTGCCAGCATAGACCTGTATTTACAGGGACCCACTCAACTAAAACATACATTTTACTGTTTTCCCAGTGAAAACCTGGCTTCCACCCAGATACATTCGGCTTAAATGTTCATAGATAATGGGACTAAAGCATCTGTTGGTGTTAGTGACAAGTTGCCCCAAGCTCTGGTGCCTGTCATCCCTTCTAATAATAAGTAAACTACTTATTAGTCCAAGAATTAATTCAAACAAAGAGGTGGTTCTCACAATAAAATTTATTCCAGCTACTTATCTGGCCAAGATCTGTAGTACATGCAGTATTGTGACAAAATCTGGTCCTAAGTGAGAGTGAATGCCTGTTAGCAGGAAGGGCCTGTGTTACAAGATGGGTCTACAGGGCCTCCCCACCACCCTCCTGTTGCTGCACGAAGTGCAGATCTTCCAAAGCCTCCAGATGGGCCCATGCTGTGGAGAGCCTGGCCCATGATCAGGGTGAGACTTAGCCTCTAAGTACCTGCTCACTAACTTTAAGCAGTGCTTAATCCTGCTCCTTGCCGTCACTAAACTGATATTCAAAAATGCTTTGCATTGGGATTTTGCTGCCATTTGAGCTGTTTTACATGAAAGCCTGTGATTACAGAACAATAGTGTTTTGACACAGTGATAAAAGCCAGGAAATTTACCATCAGTGGTGCTGTTTCTCTCACCTTCACTGCATGACTGTTCTTGTGTAGGCAGTAATTGAGTAGAAATGACAATAGCAGTTAACGTAGAGCCTTCTGCTTTGGTACATATTTTATCATTCCTTCAAGGAAAAATGTCCATTAAGAGTAAATATTTGTATCTGAGTGATATGTATTAAAAAAAAATCAAACAGCTTGGAGAGTCTGCTGTAAATATCAGTGTCAATATAGGTGAGACTAGGATTTTTTATTTCCCTTGCAGGTTTTGCCATAAAAGAAGTATCCTGAATTCCTTCTCTCTTCTTCCCTAGTTTCGTGCTGTCTCTGTTACAATAATTGCTCAGAAAACTGAAGTTTAGATAATGTTCTTTACACAGTTGCTATCAATTGGTAAATAGGCCATTTTGGCATTGAATTTTTCCCCAAAAAAGCCTTTGAGTTTTTGTTTATGTTTCATTACTGTTTGCAATTAACTGGGTGGGAAAAGAAATGGAAAATGCTGATTTATGTTTCATGAATGACAGCTCCCTATTTCTGGTTGCTCCATATTTGTGGTTTAAAGCCTGGTTTATTAATAAATAAGTAGAATCTCTCTGTGTCTTTGATCATTGATACAATCACACAGAATACTGATTGTTTTAAAGGAGTTTCCAGTTAATCTCTAGCACATGTGCTGTATCACAAGTCAAAACATCACCTTAAAAGAACTATGCTCAGTGAATAAATACAAAAGAGGCTCACTCTCTGTTTGGAGTGAATGTACTGTTGGTGAAAGTGATAGGTTAAAACTGATTTGGGCTGATCAACTGTCAGGACAGACTATGAAATGTCGCTCCTAAAATAGCTGCTGACAAAATTCAAACAAAATTATTTTAAAAAATTATCCATCTTAATAGCTAGACCTGAAAAGGAATAACCTGGTTTTCTGAAGTCCTGGACTTTTCAGAAATTTTATGGATTTTGGTACCTCTTAAAGACAAGTTATTTCATTAAAACAACCGGGTTTGACCTACTACGTAACTAGGGGGAGAAAGTTCCCCTCAAAGCTAACAAACAAAACTGAAAAATCAACTCCAGCTTTCAACACCAGACAGCGCCAGCTCCTCTTAGGTTTTTGGTGGTTTCTGAAGATCTGCTTAATGTGAAAACTGCTCATGTAGGCCTTGGTTTCCCAGCCTGTCAGTATTTTGTCGCAGTTCATGCATAGCAGGGGAATTTAAAGAGAAAACTGTGTTTGGGATAAGGGTCAGCAGTTCCTTAGTCATGTAACGTTTTTCTATTCTGTATGTGCTGCGGGAAGGCTTGGATTCAGAGGCAGAGCTTTTCCCAGGACTGCGGCACAAGCCCAGCCCAGCCGAGCCCGGCCCGAGGGGCGGCAGCCCTGCCGCGGGGAGCGGGGTGGATCGGGGCGCGGCAGGGCAGGGCTGGGCACGGTAGCCGGTAGCTCCTGCAGGGAGATGGGCGGGACCGACAGCATCCACGGGCAGGGACAGGACTCTTCAGGCAGGGACAGCACCGCCCGGGCAGGGACAGCACCTCCCGGGCAGGGACAGCTCCTGCACCGAGCGCTCCCTCACCGGCCCCAACGCCGCTCACCTCCAGCTTCATCTGCCGCCAGCAGAGCCGTGTGGAGGTGCAGGCCAGTTCCCCAATGGGCAATAACTCAGTGAGAAATAATTCCCATAACTCAGCACACCTGTTCAGAGTTTATTTGCAGCTGGTTCCGTTGAATCTGGTAGATATATTCGAGGTTAATGAACACCTGAGTTGCGGCATGTCTAGAGGTGTGTTCTGGGGATGTACGTATCCCTTTGTTGAATGCTGGTAAATATTTGCTAAACATTTGCTAATGTACTGTTAGTCTTACTTTTGGGATTCATTCACTATGTAGTACTTCTGCTTCAAAAAAATGCATTTGTATGAAGCATAGCCCCTTGTGAGAGAGGCGCTTGCTGCTGGGTGAGCACCTGAGCAAGCGCTGTACAAGGGGCTGGATACCAGATCAGAACCCTTGAATAGCATGGAAGAGCACTCAGGTTCAGTAGTGCTGTTTCAGGTATGTTTGTCTTGTTTTGTCTCAAGTAAGACCATTTATTTAGTAGTCTATTTGTCCAGATATCTTCAGGCTAAAGATTTTTATGTGTGGCTTTCAAAACCTTTTTGGTTTTGAAGTATATTGAGTGCTTCTGAAACAGTTTTTTGTAAATTGCTTTTTCTTTATTGCTTATTTAGTAGTAATTAGACTTTCTAATTGCTTTAGTCTAGCAAAATTTTGAGTTGCTTTCCAAGAAGTTTGTGTGGCTGCACCGGTGGATCAGGCTTGCAGAGAGCAGCAGTGCTCTGGAGCTGAACTAAATGCATTGCTTGGTTTTGACTTCAGGCAAAATTCTGGTGGGCAGTAGACATTACTTCAGACTAAATATTAGCAGCCTGCTCTGATTGTACTATGGGAGGTCAGCTTGTTCTGTTCCCAAAGAATATAGCAGGAGATAAATAGAGCAAAGCAGTATGAACAGAGGCATAAACTTAGCTGCATGGTTGTCTTTTGTGAAAGTAAACAATAATTTGTTTAGGAAAAAAATTGTGTGGTAAAAATATTTTCTTTAATATTTTCTTAATCCTTAGAATTCTTTGCATTTGTAAAATTAGCTATGTATCATATAAGACTGAGGATTTGGAGGAGAATAGAACAAGTCCTTGTCCTTGCTCTGTTTCTGTCTTATGCTCAAAATCCTTCTTGGTCCCTCTTCTCTAGATTCTCCAAACCTTGTCTTTATTACATTTCCTATCAGGTTAAACCATAGCTGCCATGGTAATGCAGTTGAAAGACAGAAAAGAGAGCCTTCATTAACACACTGTTCAAATTGAACTGATTAATTTTGATTAAAATAACAGTGAAGGTGGAATGACTTGGATTTCTACCTTTAATTCATTTTCCAGCTTAAATGGCTACTGCTTGGCGATCAGGGAAATCTCTCTGGCAATGTGCTGAAACAGTTAAAAACAAATTGTATGTATTTTGTTCAGCCCAACAGTCTGGAGGTTTAGAAGATAAGAAGCACTTCTCAGCATGAATGAACTGTGGAATGTATTAGAGAATGAAGATTTTTATGAGAAGCTACATAAAAAATCCACCCAAACTTCCATTTTAAGATATATTACAATGTTTATTCCTGCAGAAAAATCTTGTTTTTTGAATTTTAGATGGTTGTACTGAACACATCTTTTAAAGATATTTTAATGACTGTTGACATCTGAACTCTCCCCTCCAACTGTGATGGGGAAAATATTCTGTTCTTGGATTTTCCTTGCTGCAGATGTAATAACCCTTGAATATTCTAGGCCAAATGCCTTTCCAGAGCGATACAAGCTTTTGGTTCCGAGATGGTTGGTCTGATCTGAGGAAAGCTTTTCTGAAGATGGCATTGCAAACTCTGCTGCAGAGTCATCACTGAGCAAACTCATTCCTTGGTTCCTCAGAGGGTGACAAGTGCTCCTTATTGTCCAGAGATGAATAGAACATCATTTTTCTAGTCAAGGTGCATATGACACAGAAACTGCAGGTAGATGGACTACTGCCTATGTGTGTTTGCATGAGCCGGAAAAGCATTTGTTTTAGGAAATGTGTGAAATAAGTTATATGAGGAAATGAATTGAAATTCTGGTAAATTATATGCAAGTATAACCAAAAATGGTTCTCTTGAAGCACTGAGAGAGACTGATAAAGTTCAACTGACTATCCTGAGTGAAAGTCACAAAATATAAGTTGTCAAGTCTAATAGCTTTCACAAGCCTAGCGCCATTTAAGTATAATAGAAAATGAAAATAATTCAGCTTTCACAAACATACAGTAGAACTCCTCTGAGTGTACTGTGGTCCATGTGTGTCGTCAGAAATCCTTAAAAAATATGAACTATAACAAAAAAGAAATCAACAAAAAGAAAAAGAAATTAACCCCAAGACAAATGATGCAAATGGAAGCATTATTCACACCTGATCAGGGTTATTAAACTTTTTATCTCAATTAATGATTTTTTTTCACTTTCATGCTTCCAATTCTCTCCCCTGTCCCACTGAGGGGGGAGCAAGGGAGCAGCTTCATTGGGCTGAGCTGCTTGCTGCAGTTAAGTCACGACAGCAGGTTCACGCCAGCTTCCTCAGTTCCAAACTTAGCATTTTTACTTTTGTAATGTGGAGCATCTCTCAGAGCACACTTAGGTTGTGGGAAAGTAGCACCTATAATTTCCTAGTGTGGCTTTTATTTGAGCTGGGAAAGGCACTGCATGCATCAATGCTCATTACATATTGGCCAGGATGGGAGCACAAAACCCATGCTTGTGGTCCTCACCTGGAAGAAATGCTTCCCTCTGCAACACCAGTTTCTTGATCACCGTCTGTACACTGCTGTTCCTGAGGGCTGTGATGAGTGTGTGTGCACAGGGCCTGGCTCACTGCTGCTAGATAGCAGTTGATGGTCATACCATGGCAACTGCTGGTTTCTGTTCCTACAGCAATTAACCAAAAGACCCTGTGATGCAGCAATGTAGTATCAGAAAAGCTGGGAAGGAAAACACAGTTTTCAGTGAAGGAAGAGGGGAAGGAAAATGTCCAAATCCCATCAATGTTCGGTACAGAACTGGGGGGATTGATTTCAGTGACCTCACAGCTGTCTTAAAATCTGTCCTGTATTTACTTTAATGATTTGGTAAGCATGTTTTTTTTATGAAATGGCTTCATCTGAATGAAAGTATCAAAACCTCTTCTATATATAATGTACCAAATTGCTTAGTGACTGCAGGTATAGAAGTCTCACAGGGGAAACGTAAGTGCAGGGATAGTGCATGTAGCAGCTCTGGCTGGGGATGCAACACAGATGTGCTCTTTGTGCCTGCTCTGAGGGTATATGAAAGACTTTTAATCTCTAGAGCTTTTACTTACGTTTTTTCTTAGCAGTTCCCTCAAAAGATGCAACTTTATTTAATGTATGTTTTATACAAACTTGATTAGAAGGAAAAACAAAACTTATTCTGCTGTAGCATTCCAAAATCCCAATTCATCTGTTGTCAGAAGTAACAAACAATCTGATTTCTCATTTCAGTGCCACCAAATAATTCTGCATTCAAATCAATCATAGACCTCAGGAAAATTGATAATACAATTATGCATGAAATAAAGCATGGTTTCTGTTCAAATAAGCCTGCTCATTTCTAGTATATTCTGATTCAGCAAATCTTTAATATGCAGTTAGCCTGCCTAGGAAGGTTGCTCACAGCAATGCATTGATGGTGAAAGTACAATACCTCTGTCCTCAGACCAATGTTCTTGTTTGGTTTTTCCTTTATGACACAGATAACAAAGAACTGCAGAAGCATCATGTAGGTAATAAAGAACTGAAGCATCTAAAAATAAAGAAGCAACTAAGTCCAAGATGCGCGATTGACAGCTGAGATCTGCAGAGAGAAACTGCAAGTTCTTGTTCCATCAGTTTGAAGCCGGAACTATGGAATTTTACTCGTAAAAACTCAGGTGTAGATCAGCTTGATGACATAAAGGGTCAGAAAAGAAATCACTCAAACTGTGGCTCCAGTGTTTCATTATAGCTGCTGGGACCATATAACTATACTTAGTAGATGAAAGCTTTTAATTATACTCATGTCTTCACACCTGCTGGCAATTATAGCATCTTGTCTCATTTGGAGTTTTGTGCCTTTCTTGTAGCAAACTGAAGTCTATTCTCATTTAGTGAAGGTTTTAGCAGTAGTTCTGTACAGTGGGAAGATCACTTCAAGGGTAATGAAGTTTTTTGCATGAATAAGTTATTGTCAGGATTGATGTTTGAGCTGCTTGAGGACAAAAGTGACTTGTCTGATGTTGCTTGTGAGGTGAGTGGGCAAACTGGGAGCAAAACCTGTATCTAATATCTACATATCTGGATCTTTTCTTTTCTCATTTTGTCTCTCATTTATTTTTCCTTCAGCAAAATCCAAACTAAACCTTTTCAACCTGATCCTATTAAGAAATCTAATTAGTGCTACAGCTTGCAGGGCACTATTATCGTGTTGACTTTTAATCATGCTACTGTGAGAGTGTTTTTCCTGAGCCCTGAGTGTTACAGAACAATTAGCTTGAACATGCTGAGGCAGAAAACTTTTCTTTAAAAAGAAAAAACTCTTCAAAGTATTATGTATTTACTAGCTGCTTATGAGATGTGGTAAGAAAAAAAGATAAGTGAGTATCGCCAGCCGGGGGTCTGTGTACAAATCACGAACGGGACGAGGCTGCTGAGGAACGCGTCCCGAGCTGTTTATTTTCCAGCATCAGCCTCATTACATGGTTATGACAATGGGAAGATGCCAGCAGCTCACATCCCAGGCAGCAGACAAAGAACTTAATGTTACAACTTACTTTAAAAGCTTTTTGACCAATCACACAAAGCAAAAGCATATTGACAGTAGCTCTATCCAACCACTATAAGCACATGTACCTTTGGTTAAAACAATGCTTGCTTATTTCAAATACAATACCTGCTTGTAAGCCTTAAAACACACATTAATGCACAGCCTTAATGCACAGAGCTCCATCATTAAGCTTAGAACTTCCTAATATCTTGCTAAATATACTTTCCTGTAACTTAGGGAGTTATTCTACCCAAGCATTAATACATAGACCATTGTTCTATTTGTCCTTACTCTTCTACTTCATGTATAATTTTTCTGCTGACAAGTCCTATAGCTACTGCTTAGCTCTAATCGCAGTTCTGCTGTCCCTGAGGCCTGCCTTTTGCAACTTGCCCAAAACCCTCTGATTTTAAGGATTCTCACAAGTGAGCTATCCAGACTGGACAGGTGAGCTTAATGTTGACTTATTTGTAGCAGTCCTCCCGGAGTGGAACAGATTGTCTTGTGTAAGAAAGTGCAAGCTGACTAATAAAATTAGCTGAAGGACTCCAAAAGTGAGCCTCCTTTGCAAAAGGACTGACCACAGCTTTCAGGGATCTCTGAAGGTTTGTGAAATTGCTTCTTATGGCTGTGTCTTAGTTATGAAATGCTTTCTTTTAATTAAGCCATAATTTGTCTGGTAAGTACCACTTTCACTTGGTTTTTAATTAGGGAAGAAACTGTGCTGTGCATTGCTGAGCATTCAGAGGATATCAAGTGAAGAATAAGGAACTGTACAAACAGAATGTCAAACCTTGTGAGGGTTCTTTCATTCACCCCTTCCCCAGACCTCATTTCTATACTTGGGTTTTGCTATAGTTGTCATGGCTATAGTGTCTATTAACACTGCTGGGATGATAAAAGTACCAAAATTTTCATCTAAAGTCCCCTGTAAAATAGGAGTTGGGAGGAATAGAATGGATTGGAGAGGTGGGGGGATGGGGGAAAGGTCTGGACAAGTCCTTTCTTCAAGAGTCACCCTGCCTTGCAGAGCAGAGCCCAAGGAATACAAGGGCTGTCCTGGCTGTGCTGCTTCTGCTGTCCCTGTGGCTGAGTGTCCTGAGCCTGGGGAGGGAGGAGCTGCCTTGCAGAATGGATATTTTCACTTTTGAACACTTTAAGTGTATATTTTGTCCCACAATAGTTCCTTTCTGTAAGATAGTAGAAGTTATTCCCTTTTAAGGGGTAGAGAATAGAATTAATATGTTGTATCACCAGAAACTTGGAACACATTCCCTTAGAGTGATGGGCTTATCAGGCAGAATCAGGGGCTACCCGGAGCCTGTGCTTGTCTCCTCAGTCTCTCAACAGAACCAAAAGGACACAAAGCCACTTTTGTCCTTACAGTTCACTTCCACCATCCAAACTGCCTGGATTTAGCCACAAATTTTAGTTTTTCTTTATGCTACAAATGCATGGACCAGTGTGAGCTATGGCTCACTGGGGGCGGGGAAGGTGGGGCAGCAAAAACCACTTGTATACAAGACTTAGGGGTCTAAATGTGGTGCTGGGGGAGGTGAGAAAATCTTGGTTTTTTGGCAAAACTTGTTGCTGTGAAGTACTAATTTTCTCTGACTTTTTTTCATCATTTCTGCTGCCCCTTTCAGTAAAGGGGTTTCTTCCCAGCCCCAAAATTCTGCTCTGGGCTTTTGTTGTAGATAATGAAAAGCTGGTGGGTTTTTTTAAATTTAGCTGAAAGAGCACCATGCCAATTTGCAGAAAACTGCTGTCATTACATGATTATATAAACTGTGTAGCTTTTCTGCTATTTTTTTGAGTTTCATTCCCTTACTGAATTACTACAGTGACACTTAATCTCGTCTAAGCCAAGGCCTTTTTATTTAATTTTATTTATTTTATTAAATTTGGTTTATTCTATTAAACCAAAGAATATATAGATAAATTCAGTATAAAACAGTGAACAAGTTCTTTGAAGTTGTGGTTCTTTGCAGTTGTGAGTTATGACAGTGTGTTTGAGAGATTTACATTGTTTTTTGTTTTCAAATGAGACATGGAAATTTGATAAATATGAAGACATCAAGCTGTTTGACTCCAATTTGTTTAGAATGATTTATGTGCACTTCCCATACCACTGCATCAAACTGTTTTATGAAGTAGAAGGCAGAACCACTTGATTTCAAAAAACCTCCATGATCTTTCCAGAGTGTTTATGAGCCTAAATAACTAGTGTCATTATGCAGGGTAACTCACAAGGTGTTGAAGTCAGCAGAAGGTTGCTTGTTGACTTGAGCACATTTTAGATCCAACACTGGAACAGGCTGATTTGATGGGTTGTGGAGTCTATGTTGGAAATAGCCCAAGCCTGACTCTAAACTACCCTGCTGTAGTTAACCCAGCTCTGAACAGTGCTTTCCATCATCTTCCTGACATCAGCTGGTCTCTGATATTCTGTAAGAAAAAAAATATGTTAATGTCTCAATCATACACTAAAAGAATGAGGATATGAAATCGCAAAATCAAGTATTTAACAGAAGAAAGAGAACTTAAAGCAAATGTTATATTTTTCTTGGAATAAATCAGGCTTTTCTGATATAGTCTGATGAAATAAGAAGTGTAAGGATGACTTCATGATTGTTCTAGCAGGGGGCAAAGGAATTTTACAGACTTCTGTTATTCTGTGTGCTGCCTATAATGGGGAATGAAATTTGCCCTCTCTGCATGTGATTAGTTTCCATTGGACATGAAGTAGAGATAGACATCCTGGCTTCCATTGCCCTTGTTCATGATAGATTAAATGTTGGCTCTCTCATTACCAGATAATAACTTGGATTTACCATCTGTGAAATAAGACAGTCTTACTCCAGTTGTCACAGGCTGGGGGAGCTCTTCTCTGTCTGCTTTCACAGCTGGATGTAGTCCATGTTCTTGCTGAATATCAGCAAAGAGATCAAACACAGAAATATCCTGGCTCAGACTTTGCTGGGTAGTGAGGTTCTTTGCAAAACTTACCAGTGCCATCTTCAACAACATGGAAGATTTATGTTTATTGCTGTAAAACTTCTAAAGTCAGACATAAGCTGAAGTGTAGGTGTGTATTATGATCCCCTCAGAGTTGGGCTTCTGTGGGTAGAGGCTCTCATATGATGGTGTTTGCAGCAGGTCTCTCACTTCTGGGCCTTCTGCCTTCAGTTGGAAACTGCCAACATTTATTCCCAGCGTGCAGAGGTAGTAAGAAGCAATTTTCTTCTTAAAGAATGTGACATCTGTGGCCTCCCAGAGGTGCAAGGGGAAAGGGTGTTAATATGCTGTTGAAAATACCCGGCACAGGAGTCAGCCATCAGCCATGCAGCCTTCCACTCCAGCTTACTACTCATGGGGGAAAAAAGCCTAAATTCAAATATTTTTCCTGGTTTGCCTCACAGTGAACCTGGGTTTATACCCTCTCACATGAAGGTATGCATAAAAAGTCTGCAATCTGCACTGGAATCTGGGCAGGTTTAGGGTAGGTAGAGGATCTAGAGGATTTCTAGACAAGCAAAACTGTGTTGCCCGAATCACTGGAATTATTTTATTTTTAAGATTCCCTGTCCTCCTCTCTGTCATGTCATGCACAAATTAGTCCTTCAGAGAGTAATTTGAAAACAATGACTGTGTGTGACAAGAAGATACAATGTGAAATGCATGGTACTTTTGTTTTCAGTTAATTAGAAACTTGAGATCTCTCATTACTAATAAAGTTTCAGCTTTCTGTTCTTTGAAGCAGACAAATTTCTAATCAGGCATAATTACTGAGAAGAGCTTCTTGGCTGGATCTATTAACTTACCCTCCTCTTTTGGTTTTTTCCCCCCTCTCCTTTTCCTCATGTCTTGGACTGAAGACAGTAAAATATATAGCAAACCTCCAATAATTACCTGAATGGCAGATATTTAATAGCTTTATAATGTGTCTGAGCGAAGGTTATTAAATCTGCTGTACTGAGCTTTTCAGCTACAGCTGTTTTATTCTCTGTCTACATAGAACTTTAAAAAATTCTCTGCGCAAAAGAAGCATTACTTTCCAAGTACATGTTAATTAATTGTCCATTTGTATTGATGCTGGACATAATTTGTGAAAAATTCTTACAAAATGCCTGCCCTTGAATGGTTTTCTGGGTAGACCACAAAATGCAAATGCCTTCTTATTGTTACAGATTGCCTTTCCCTGTGTCACTTTAAAATTACTGCTTTCTCCTGAGCTGTGAGAAATTATGCATTTCAAACATTTTCCATGGGGACCTTAGTTACTAATTCCCTGAGCAGCCTGAGGTTTGCTCTCCTCATGTCCAGAGCTGAGGTTTTTTTGGCACTTTTCCTCCTGTCCCCAGAGATTTTAAACTTGATGGCTCTGTGCTCGCCATGGCCAAGTCAGCCCCAGTCTCCACTCTGCTCGCAAGACCCATTCTGTTGACAAGGAGGGCATCTTTCCCAGTTGGCTCCCTTAGGAACTGTTCCATAAAGTTGTCTTCCGGGTTTTTTAGCAATCTCCTGGCCCAGATTGTACCAGCTCTGTGATGTTCTCAGTTAATTTCTGGAAAGTAAGTCAGAATGGCTTTGTGGATGTTTGCTTGGGTAAAAGCAAAGGTCTCAAGAGCAGCCTGTAAGGTGTAATGAGCTGCAATCTGCTGTGACTTGCTGTCAGTGTTGAGTCCAAGTGTGATCATTGTTCAGCAAAATTTCAAATGGGCTTATGAAAATTACTCCTTGAAATGAAATGCTGCTGGGAGAACCTGCTGCTGGCCTGTGCTCTATTTTTGTGTGTGCCTGGTGTCACCTGCAGGGGGAACAGAATTGCTTATGATGGGTACTGTAGATTTAGACAAAAAGTACCTGGTGTTAGGCTATACTCCTCTATCTGTGGAAGTATTTGCATTTAGAGAAATGCTTTAGATCCATCCTCTGTATTGAGCTGCTTATTAAGGCTATTTTTAACTTTTTCTCTGTCATTGAAATTTTTCCTCAAGGTTGGTTCAGTCAATTGACACATTTCTTGAAACAAAGGCAGGCATCTCTAGGTAGGATTAGGCAATAAGCAACTTAGGTTTGGCTGGCACATGTGACATAGATAAACTGGCTTTTATCTGATGAGTCTCTTCTTGTTAGTCTTGATTTATCACTCAGTTTTCACTGTTTCCTTCTTTTTTTTTGTCTTGTTTTTTTCTCCCTTTGTGTATTCTTCTGCCTTGTGTTCTGAGGCTGACTAAACGGTAAGACTACTCAACAACGAGCAAGGAATAGTGAATTTTCAAATCAGTGATTTTGAACAAAAGGAAAATAGACTTTAGTAAATAAGTCATTGAAAACAGTATTAAACAGTATTATAATTAGGAAAAAATAATGAAGGCAAACAAACAAACCTGAGCTTGAATAATTTGAACTTAGGGGTTCAGAAAGAAGGCAGAGTACCAAACTAAGCTGCTTCAAAAATTCAGGAAACCTAACCTCTGTCCCTAGCTTTCCTTCAGGTCTCTGGAAAACATTACTTTGCTTTCTTTCATATTTTTCTTACTAGAATTTTCTTTGTCAAATATTCCAAAACTGTAGGTGAAGGTTCTATAATAGTAGTAGTAATTATCTCCTGCGTGGTATTTACCTAAGATGAATTTCTACCAAAACAATTTGCCCATTTGCTTTCTTTTGCTGCTATTTGCTTATTACAAAGGTTGTGTGACACTTTCTCCCCTTTCTTAATAATTTGCTAAATTTTATTGTGCTGTGCAATTTAAACCTCATTTAAGCAATGTACTGTACAAACCATATAATCCAGAATTGGAAAAAAATATCTGCAGACATACTACAAAAGTGCAGTTCTCAGGACTTTGTTCCATTTCATTATAGCTGTGAAGTGGAGAGCTTTGCTTCTCAAGAAATAATCCAATACTTGGGTAAGAAGCCCCAATTGCAATGCCAGTTCCTAAAACAGCTAGTGAATGTTTCCTGCTGATCACATAGATGTTAAAACTGGTTTTGTGGCTTGATTTATAAGCAGAAACTGAAGCAAAACCAGCTTATGAGTTTTTTCCCTTCTTTAATCCTAAGAAGGAAAGGAGGCAGAGAGCTGAACTGATAACTTAGAAAAAAAATTGCTGTGAAAGGGAATTTAGCACTCTTTCTCTGTAAGTGGTTTTCAGGCAGAACTGAAGAGCTGTTATTCTTACACTCCTTGAATACATCAGGCTTCAATATTTGAGCTAAGACCCAGCAACAGGCAAATAAAAAGGTATGACTGAAGGGTTCCTATAACTGCCCTTTGCCTTTGCTGATTTTTGCTGTGTATTGAGCACATGCTCTGTTGGTAGAGCAGGGTCTTGGAGGAACTTTCTAAAATACCTCCAAATAGTGCATCCTGAATATTTTGATACACAAGGCTTACTCTGCACAGAGATTTATGCTGCCAGGCCTTGCCTTGATCTGAGCCGGTTCATCACTAGTTTAATATTATGTTCAGACTACTACTTAAAATTACCCATCTTCTGTGTAATGGCAAACCTGCTAGCAGCTGAGTCCCTCCAGTTTTCCTTGGCTGTGCAATGGGGGTCAGCTCTAGATTGTGTTTAAGACTGCAGCAGTTGCAGTAGATGTGTCTTACTGGGTCTTACCTCTCCCACCTTTTTCTGCAATTGCAATTAGCTGGAAAGCAGAGGCTAGGATGAGAAGTTAATGAAATGAGAACGTGCAACTTTTAATGAATTATATCTAAGATAATTGGTTAATTACAGAAACTTGTTAATTCTTCATTACTGGAACTCCCTTCCCTTGATGACATTTTTGTTAACTGATTTCTTTATTAAAATGGAAATGTTGGTATATGCCTTTCCTAAATCACAGCAAACCCACAGGATAATGTGCCTAGGAGCTGTTGTCTTCCTGAGCACCGCTACATAAAGGGGACCCCAGCCTGGCACCTCTCTGGAATGCAGTCCACTGAAAATGTATTTATTTCCTATCTGTTGGTAGAGCAGACCAGAACTGTTTTTCAAGGAACGTGTTTTAAAATTACGCTGATGAGACCTGGGGAAGGGATCTAGTTTGATCCCAAATGACTTCCTGGAAGGCAAGTGTCCTTGTCAGCATGTGAGGAAATTGGCAGTGAGTTGCTGAGCTCTGAGAGGCTGAAATTTATGTGAAGAGGTTGTTGATATTTTGTGACATATAATTATTTCCTAGAGCTAAGGCTTACACTGATACCAGTGCTTGTTTCATGGCTTCAGTTTGCCCTGTTGTGTGTTTCACACTGAACTTTGCTCTGTGAGTGCCCCATGCTGTAACTTCCCAGTGTTGCACAGTACTGAGCACACTGGTGGGGAGAGCCCTCTGAGGCAGCACTGTTACCTGCCTAGGAGAGGGGAGCAAAGCCACAGCTCAGGGCAGGTGGGCCCCTGAATACACCAGGCCATTTTGGTGTCTGTGACTTGCCTGTGGTTTCATGACTTACCCCCAGCATAGCAACTAGGTTTCTGAAGGCTTGGGCTCACATACATCTTTCCTCTCTTTTTGTGACACCCTGTAACATGTAAGGAACAAGAAAGGGCTGACACCAACCACCTATTAGTTATTGCTTCACACAAGTAACAGCATTTGTGTGAGTCACCTAGCAGTAATTGAGGAGTACTGTAACAGTGGTGACAGAAACACCTCAGCCAGGCAAGAACAACAACAAAAAAAGGACAATTCCAGTATCCAAGTGGTGTTGACTTAGATATGCCCAAGAGAAAAGTAAAGGTGATAGAAACAAATAAAGAAATAAAGGTGACCAGCAAAGCCTAACTATTAGGTGTTTTATGGATAGTCAGGCAGAATATAGGTGCACAGAAAAGGACTTCCCATACCTCCCATCCAGGTCATATATTGCCAGCTTTGTGTGTCTGCAACCAGCCAGCCCCCGGCAAGTCGCAGTGCGCCTGTGATGCTCTGGTGATTAGTTTGTGTGTGTCCGATACAGAGTGTGGTGAGTTGATTCTGCTTCACTGCTGTGTGGATATGCAGGTGGGACTCTGCATCCTTTCCCTCCAGCACACTAAGCAAGAGCTGGATTGGAGAAATTGGTCTCATGAAGGCTCCAGCTCAGCCTTTGCAATTCATCATGATCCAAGGTGCAGTTTTACTTTCAAGTACAGCCTCAGTTTAAGATTTGTCAGCTTAGCTTTTGTTAGCATAAAACAAAACCTTGTCAGCTTTGTGGCACAATTAATTCCCCTGTTGCAGTACTTTGGAGTTATAGCAGAGACCAAAGCAAAGTCAGTTGAGCGTCTGGGCAGTTAACATCACCGTAAACAAGTAATAACCAGAACCCTCAGCTGACATTTAAAGTTTAAAGCTGTTGTATGGCATTTCCAAGTCTATGTGCTGTCTAATGCCCCCTCTGAGCACAGTTACTGTATAAACTGAGCAGAATGTATTTAATAAAGATGCCAACTTCACCTTCTCCTTCTAGAGTTGTAACAATGAAATTTTAGTAGGTTTGAGATTATGTTAATTGAGAAGATGCTATTTCATTCTTAACTGTCTCTCATAGCACTCTTCTGTGGTTCAGGAAGATATCTGTGTATATACCTTCCACTGGAAAATAGTTTATACCCAGGTCTGAAGAAACCTAAGTATTAATGCTTAGTGATGATTATATCCTAACAACAATAGGCTGCCTACTTGGTATCCAGGAGAAATACACAGGAATTGGATTTTTCTATGACTTAGCACAGAAGATCATAGCTTTGCAACCTGGGCAACAAACTGGAAAATTCCTTCCTGTTTATATCAGTTATTTTAGCAGAATCCATGCCAGTTTGTCCATGTGTGAAATCAAGTGGTTTTCCACTTTCCTGTTTTGATGATATTGGAGCTAGCAACTGAAACAGGATTAGTGCACTTTGTGGAACTGAATGATTTCAGAGGCTTGCAAATAGTTTTCAGGATCACAAAGCTTCACATATTCACAAATATTTTTATGTATCTTTTCCAAAAACCCCCCATCTCATAATCATGATGTATGCGATTTTCATGATGCCTTAAGATTCAGATGCATTTTTCTTCTAATCTAAAAGCAATCCCTCTTGTAAGCAGCCCATGCAGCTGAAATGGTCAAAGTAGGCAGAAAGACACTAATGCTGCCAGCTGAGCCTCTGCTCCAGTTTGGTTGTAGGCAATAGCCAGTCTGTAAAGGCCACCCCTGACAGTCAGGTGTTGCACAAGCAGTGGGAATGGCGGGCATCAAATATGGTGTTTTCCCAGCATAGTTCATCCAGCTTCCCTTAAGCAAATTAAACCTTTATATAGCAGCTCGAATGCTTGCATTTGCATCACCCAAGTGCTATCGTTTTCTCCAAGAAGCCTAAACTGTCAGAATGATTTCATGATTTGCCACAAACTTTAAAGAATTTTTGCCTGCCTTTATTTCCCAAATGTTAGCCTGCATGCTTTTCTTCTACAGGGAAGCATCCTTCAATTCTCAAGGCCCAATGAAAATGGGATCCTGCTCAGTAGTTTGTTATTGAGTAGAGAGTGGTTTGGATGTGTGCCATCTTTTTTTCTCTCTAGAAAGAGCAGAGGTATATCTAGAGAGATATCTCTAGAATGCATATCAATACTTTTGTTCAAAATGTACCTGGAAGGTAATCCTAATAGAAACCCAAGTGTATTGTAGTGCCTGTTTTCCTGATGACTAGCAAGAATTAATAGTAATTAGCTACTTGCTGTGAATGTAAAATGCTTAAGGATAGAGAAATCTCAAGCTAAGGATTCTTCAATGTACTGAAGAGTGTTTTGTGTTTTACATTAACTAAACTGTTATCTCCAATACCTCCGGACATAATTTGGCATCATTGCTGGATTCTGGGTTTTTTCTTTGCCTGAAAGCACTCTGAACAGAAAAAGTACTGACAAGTAAAATACCCTTTCATTTCATCTAAGTATATTGCCCTCCAGGCCTAAGCAGGGATGTATTTGAGCAGCAGCAAAGCGTGCACTGATGCATCCACTGATATGTAGTTTAATGATGGCAATTAAGATTTGCATTTTTTTCATGAGAATGTAACTTGTAATTAATTAGTAAGCTGTAGTTTAATTAAATTGCAGGGAGGGCAGGGAAAGTAGTGTCCTCTGTCATATTCTTTTCCATTAGTTAGGATGTGTTCCAATCAGCAAATTGACAGGAATATTTTAAGTAGAGGCAAAGGTTTATTAAAATTTCCAATTAATAGTATGGACCATTGTGAAAATATCTAGTTAATTGAGATGGACATATTTGACCAAGTTTTCCTTAAAATGCTCTTTGGGTAGTCCATTGCAGTGTCCTGGAGAACAGTGATCTTCCTGTACTTGAACTTATCAAAATTTAGATTGACAGGAAACTGGTCCAGCACAATTCACAATGGGATTTGGCCTTTCATCTCTGTACTTTGCATGCTGTATATTTGATTTTCATCAAGAAATGTCATAGTACAACTGATAATGCTCATCACATGGTCGTTTACATATGGACACCCAGGGGAAACTACTTGGCTCATGGTGCCAGGGCCAGGTGTGTGCTGCTGTAGAACAGCTGTTCCTGGAGAGCTCGGGGTTAGGAGTCTCTGGATTTGCTGGTATTCTGCAGACATTGGCAGAAGCACTCCAGTCCTGTGCTTCTGTGCTTCTAAGATGTGCTGAACTCTGTCCCTAATTCTGGAACCTGGTTTTATCCCATTCAGCGCTGGGATTAGCCTAAGAGGTGTATATATCCTTCAGAGGATGAGTGCCTCTGCAATAAGATCCAAAATTTTTCATGCAGATTAATGTTTCTCCTATAAAGGAACTGGCTTTCAAATGTCTTGCTTTTTTTGGAAAAATGTTAGGCTTTGAGTTTTGCATGTTGAAGGCCTTTGAAGAAATTCTCACACACACACCCCCAGCTATACTTGTGATACCATCTTAGCAATGGAACTGTGATTCAAGAGAACTGTGGAATACTGGGGGAGTATTCTGCCTGCTCAAGTGTGCATGATAACATGCTTGGTCATGGAATATTTTTGGATACACACAAGACACATGAAGGAGGTTTATTATCTGAGGCTGCTGCTTAGCTTTAACATCCTAAGTATAGTTTCCGTCATGTGCACTTCATGTGCTTTGTTTCCGTGAAAGTCAGCCTCCCTGTGTCATGTCAAGAAGCAGAATTTCACTAGTGGTGCCACTAGAGGAGCAGTTAAACTGTAATTTGTAAATCAGGGACAGTCTGGTTAACTGTGAAAGCTGACCCCTAACGTTATAGTGGGAGCACTGCTGGCAAAAGCAAAGCCAGCCCCCTTTCCAGATAGCCCTCTAAAAGTTCTCCTACTCTCTGTGTGCTTAGAACTACAGCATAAATTGGCATTTCAGCTTTTGATGCCTGTGTTTCACAAACTACTTTAGAAAGTTTGACTTCAGACATTGGCTTTATAAATGGGCCTTTTTGTTTGCTGAGAGTTTTGTTGCTTGGTACACATTTCAAAAATTTTTGGGACAGTGTAATTTGAGGCTATGATGCATCTAAAATAGTGTGGTACTACTTCATAGTTCACTGTGATTTATCTAAAATATGTTTAGTTTTATACAGTTTTATAGTTCTTTCATGAATTTATTGCTTTCATCTCCTAGTAGTTGTGGCACTATCTAGTATAATTATGCAAATAACTAAGTAAATGAAATCTTTTGAGCTGGGTCTAGAACAGGAATACAAATTACAGATGATAAAATAAAAACCTAAGTGCAACTATTGCATAGATGGTAAAATGAAGATGAAATGCCAGCAGAGTCAACAAGAATCTTTAAAAGTAATTCCTCATACAACAGTTCAGTAAGTGAAACAAATATAGGCTTATTTAGAATATTGTATACATGTATTCATCACTTGAGGTCACTTAAAAATAAGAAATCTAGAACAGCATGAAAAATGGTGAGAAAACAGTTTAATGTAACACACAAAGAAACAGTGGTCTTCAAGTGGAGTGTTTTTCAGTGCTTAGGCCTGTTGTTACTAAGAGAAATGTATGAGATGACCTTTACTGGGCAGTATTTTTTATAATTCTTATGCAAAAATGAGGGCNTGTGCTAATTGCATTTCTTTTGTTTTTTCTCCCTTTTCAAATTTTTTTTTGGTTTTTGTCCTAGTAAAGAACTGTTGTTCCCATTCCCATATCATTGCCTGAGAGCTTTTTAATTTTGGAATTCTGGTAATTCCGAGGGAGGGGGTTTGCCTTTTCCATTTCACGGGAGGCTTTTGCCTTCTTTCACAGACTCCTGTCTTTCCAAACCAAGACAGGGCATAATTTAGTATGTCACTAGAGTGTGAGTTAAAAATGCACTAAGAAAAGTGCCTCTTAGAAATAAAGAGAAATGGGTAAATAAGGGGGATATATTTATTGGAGAATACCACAGCTGTGATGAGTCCACTGCAGCCCGAGTTGATAGCAGAGGCTTTGAGCTTTATGCCTCTTAACTGCTTCCAGAGCCGGACACTGATTGCCAGTGCAAGGGAGAGATCACATCTCCTCTTGCTTGTGGCAGAAATCCAGTCAGCAAAAAACTGCCATTGGAAAACACATCTGTCTCCTGGTTATTTGTGGTGTTTGGCAGCTTCTTTTGGCTGCTTGTCACTCATAAGTGATGCATATTTGCTGGTGAGGTGCGCTTACCTCTGAGTACAGGTTCCAGGGGAAATGCTCAGCTGTGTGTGGGGCTCAGCACAGATTGGCTGCATGGAATCATACAGTGACATTTTCCCTTTTTGGGGAATGAGCCTCCAGAATAATTGAAACATCAGGTTTTCTATTTTTGAGCAGTTTCCTGTTGTCCATAGTCCCATCCCAGTCCCTCACAGATCTGTTCTTCCCATTGCATGCCCTTATGCATTGTTCCTTGTTTCAGCCTTGAAATACCTTCTTTTCCTGTTTCTTCTTAACTTTTCACCTTTTCTGCCCTACTCCCCTTTTCCTCACAGCATGTATCCTCTTCAACTTTCATTGGCTGTTTAAAAGTAGGACAATGAGAAATGTCCTGCAGCCTTTCCCTGTCTTGTCTCCTAGCACAGCTGAGGTCATTAAGTGATTGCTAGCAGTCCATCCAGCCTCAGCAACAGCACGAAAGGACAGTAAGTTCAGTGCTGGGAAACTTCCTTGGGTCCATCCTGAGAGCGGACACTGCATTTCTGCAAGTCTGAGAGTGATGTGTGATCTCAGAGGAGGCTGCTGGGTTTGCTGCTATGGTTTGTGTACCTGGGTTGGTTTACAAATAAAAATCTAGAGAAATAGGTGAAAACTAGAAGGGAAAAGTTAAATAGAGCTTGTCAAGGATATTTAACAGTTGTGAGAGGTTCTTATTACTTTTTCATTAATTATATATTGCCTCTATTGCAGTTTCAGATTGTGCATGTAAACTGTGACTCAGCTTAGTCCTTCAAGGTTTCCTGGTTTCTTTGTTAATTGCTGGTCTTCTCATGACCTGGGTGTGCATTGCTAACACTCAGCTTTTGCCATCATGGGCTCCAGGGTAAAGCCAAACCCTCACTTCAAGGTGGGATGTGCTTGTCTGTGCTGCCAACTCTTCTGGAAAAAGTCAGGAATGATGGATTTAGATTTCTGGAACCTTTCAGAGCTGTTCCTGTGTGTTGTGAAGTTGATGATGTGAATTGTGCCAACAGGCTTACAGAAGGCTGAGAATCACTGGCTTGAGACAGTCCTCTGAAATGGGGGGGTCGTCCTGCTTCTCCTCATGGGTCCATGGGTGCTTGGACCCCACAGCCACCTACCATTGTCAGCAAGCAGGGAGATTCTGATAGCACAAAGACAGCAGCACCTTCACATGCATCAGAAGAACTGAACTAAGGGGAGAATGCTGAAGGAATTATAGCTGGTTTTGTTAAAGCAGAAAATTTGATACTATGTCAGGACAAGTGTTCATCTGCAAGTTATTTCCCTGTGCTCACACAGCAAGGAAATGGCAGCTGAAGAACTGAGTTCTTTATTCCCAGCTCCCTGGGTAGCACTAATAGAAAAGCATCCCAATTTCTCTGTTATCCAAACTAACTAAGGAGATATTTGGGGTTAATCTATCCTTATACTGAATGTACTTCTACTGACAAAAATAATAAGTAGGAATTAGCCAGGACTTTTAAAAAATTATTCTAGCTGGTGGATAACTGCTGGGAAATACCAGTGTGATATGAAATCCAATTAATTTGCAGGCAGAGGGGTCAGGCTGGAATTGTAGTGGTGCAAATGGGCAGGGACCTGAGCTCATTGGCACCGAATGGCTGTTGAGATTTTTTGGACTTGCTCTAAATCATCAGTTACTTAAACACCAAACTTCTAAATTTACTCACAGCTTTTTTTCTTTTTAAAATTTTAGTCAATATTTATCAATAAGTGGTTTTCTCATCACACAATTTGCAGATGACACAAATTCTTTGGAGCTAGTGAGATACAGAAAAATCTGAGAAATATGGATGGGGCTTAATCACCTGGTGTGAACAGGATGGAGAAATGACTGGTGACCAAGGCAAGCTGATAAAAATTATTCAATTTAAGCAGTAAATATCATTGCTTGGGACTAGGTAAGTTAAAGTCAGTCATGAGAAAGGCCTAGTTTTCATTTTGGTTTGAATAACATTAAATCGAAACAGCAACAAAACCAGCTAATTTTATGTACACACAAAAGAACCCATTGGCTAAATATGTATGGAATAGTAAATTCATACTCTTGATGCTGCCATGCTGTGAATCATTATGCCACTTCTAAAACAAAACACAAGTGGACGGGCTTCAGAAATCTGCAGTGGAAATAGATTTATGGACAGCAGCCATGTGAGAAGACCGTTCTGGACTGCTGAGTGTCAGAAGATAGGTAAACAGAGCTGTTCTAGGGATGTATGAAATAATGTACTCTACAAGAAGAATAGTTCAGATATTCCTATTTATTCTTTATCATAACAGCAAAGGAATAGTTCATCAAAATGACAAAAATCTAATATTTAGAGTTTTAAACCAGGCAAATCACAGAATACCACCAAGTTTTCTTGAAGGTATGTGTATTGAGAACATGTCATACTGCATTTGTATTATGCAAAATGAGGCGACAAATCCTCCTCTTTCAAAAGTGTAAATCTGTTCCAAATAGCTTGATCATTGGAGAAGCTTCTGCTGAGAGGAATATTATTCTCCATTTTGCTGTGAATTTTTCACCTGTTTGATGCATTATTTCTCCCCAACAGCTTTTAAGAGCTGATTATAGATTACACAAATAATTTATATGATTCATCATAGCAATTCTTTTATTACCAGAAAAGACTTTTCATTACATGTTATTTTGATTGATCTTTATGAAGTTCCCACTTACATTCTCAGAGTGCACATGTTGTGCATACCTTTTCTGCAGCTAATTGAGGCATTCAACTCCTTTTGCTGCATATGAGACATGTGTACAGTAGGCACTAGCAGGAACATCTATCTTTATTATCAGAACATCTGGTATTTTAACATTAGGCATTTTACATCCTCATTATTTAAAATTTTGTAAAAACAAAGCTTACTGCTTCATTGGTGAGCTTAACCTTGTCTGTATATAACTAGAAAAATGTTCTTCCAGCTGCTTTTCTACAAAATCTGTTGATCAGTGTCTACAGTAGAAAACCAGGCAGTTTAGTTTGTGCAGTTTATTCCACATGTGATTCTAGGTAAAATCATAGTCCCTGAGCTGCCTACCATCTCTAAGGATGACAGCATGTATCTTGCAGCAGATTAGAAAAGTTTGGGAGGCATCAATCCAAAACCTGAATATGCAGCATGGTTTTTAGACTGCAGAGCAGAATTCTTTAGAAATTAAAAAAAAAAAAAAAAGTCACATACAATATTTATTTGGCATTGGTTTGGGTTTTTTCCCATTGTTTCAGAAGTTACTCAAATAAAATATCTAATAATATCTTGATTAATATTTCTGCCTCTTTTAAGAGTTGATGATCCTCTATTTCTCTGCAGATTTCTGCTGGAAAACTAAGCTGGATAGCCTTCCTTTGGTTTAAATCACAGAACCAATCTCTCTCATTAGCATAATACTACAGTAAAGAATGGGTGTGACTGTAGTGAATGGGCCCAGCTGTTGAGGAAAGCTCTATCCCTTACTGAAATTAGTTCTTATTATGGGGAAAACACATGAGTACTTGGGTCCATAGGATTTGTCTCCCACAACACATCTGTAGTCAGCTCTTCAGTCAATCAGTTGTGGTTATTTGAATGCTTAAGGAGCACCAGAAAGCTGATTTGGGTTAATCATAAACCATAACAGTAGGTCAGTATGTGGCTTCCAAACTGGATGGTTGGATGGATGGGGGGACTTAGTGCTCTGCATGTCAGGCAACTTAACAGCATTTTCCATTAAAAGTTAGCACAGCATGACCCTGACATGTGCCCAGTATGAGGAATCTCTGTTCTTGGGGCACAAACAAGCAGGTGAACAATGAACCAAGTGACAATTTTGAGTAGTTTTGGGAAGAGGGAGAGAAAAAGCAGCATCCAGGAGAAACTGCCAGCATCAGGGTAATCCCAAAGCAGCCTGAAGGTCCTGAATGGGAAAATTCTCATTCAGCGTTCCCTCAAAGCTTGTTTGAAAACTGACTCAACCTCAGAACAATCATGATTTGGCCTTGACAGCATTGGATATATTGTTAAATGAATTCTGAGCTTTTGGCATGCACAAATTCTTCAAGCAGTGAGCACTCGAGGGAACAAAACTGCATGTTCTTTTGGAGCTGCTTGTATCAGGAATGCCTAAAGCATCAAACACGTTGGACTTGGCATAAATTGCAGTAACACTAACAGTGGAACTCACACTTTGCTGTGTCCTTCCCCCTTTCTCTTGCTGAGGTGCTGCTGGAGGACTTTAGGAGCTGTGGAGTTAAGATATTAGGGTGAGAGAACCATAGAATTGCAAGACACACCTTTGGGGAGCCAGGTACTTTCAGTTTCATTACTCATTATAGCATAATTTTTTAAGTTTCCTTTTTTTTTTTTTTTTTTTAAGTGGTAATCAGATGTAGCAATGTAGCATGTTTGTGCATTGCTGGGAAGAAACTTTGTGACTAAATGTATCTGTAAGTAAACAAAGTGCCTGGGAACAAGTGTGTGAAGTGGGCTGTGATTCTGTGTGCTCTTTAGGATCTATCAATTTAAGGAGTCTAATTTTTTAGTGCCAAGCCCACCAGCTGGCCAAGACAGCCAGTAAATCTGACAAACATCCCTTCCATAGACAGGAAAGAATCTGGCTATTTTTGTGGTCATTATTCCTGTCCAAACCTCATGTGATGGGGGGGCATGATTTTTTTGTTTATTTGGGGGTTTTGTGTAGTAGTAGTTTGGTTTTTTAATTGGAACAGGACATGGTAAATAGATAAAGGAATTATCTAAATGTTTTGAGGTCTGCTTATCATGTTACTCTTTCAAATTCTTCTCTCTTTATCTGGGAGAGATTTGACAGTACACTGATTTCAGATCTTTGATAGTTTTAAAGCTGGATATGTTAATCTGGGAGATATGAAACATGATGTGGCATTATAGCCAGTCGTACAGCCAGGGTAATGAAAACCTAATGTGGCAGATGCTACAGAGCACTAAAAAGTCCTTTGGTCTAAAGTATTCATCAGGAGAAGTGGCTTTGATATGATGCCACTGAGCTCTGGGAAAGTGATGCCCATGGCAGAGAACCCTCATAACACATTTACTAATGTGTTCTCCTCCTCAGTCACCTGTGTACAGAAACAAAGGTCAAATTCAATTAAACTGCTCATTGCTTGTTGACTTGATCACTCAAATGTGTATGAGTATTCTGCACCTCCAACCTGGCCTCACCACGAGCATCTCTTATCAATTCAAGTGCACTATTTAGTTACTATGATACAGAAAATCGTGTTGAGATTCTGCACCTGATGTTGGTGTTCACCAGCAGTTTAAGGCAGAGTCAGCACCAGGAGAGGCTGTGGACCAGTGTGGTGGGTGAAAGGCAGCCTGCCCTGCTCACTGGGAACTGCAGGAAAAGGGAGCTACTGATTGCCTGGACTGGGCTGGAGTGTGGGGATGCAGCAGCCTCGGAGTCCAGTAAAATAAAAGGCATTGGTGAGCTCAGTTCTCCTGAACATCCTGCATGGGACTACCAGCATCTAATAGCATGCTTGAAAAACCCAGCTTTTACTGGTGTTGCAATATTGCATCTGCTGCCATCCTGATAAAACTCACTCTGCCAAGTGTTTTCTCATCTGTGGTGATAATGGGGAAATACATAATCAGCTTGTGAGCAGCCCACAGTGCCAGCAGCCTGGTGAAACACTGAGATGAAATGGTGGAAATTACTCTTCTGCCTCATCTGTCTGCAAGGGGGGCTTGTTCAGCCAGCCTGGCCCACCCTGGTGTGGCTGCACTTGAGATGCTAGGGTGCACTTCTGGCTGTCCAGCTGTGTACCCCAGGGGAGCTGCTAACAGACAGAATTACTCTGCAGCTCCTGGGCTGTGTGGGTGCACACATGGATGTCGGAAGTGTGATTTTGTTTATCCCAGCATGTTGTGGACGAGGGGAGGCATTCAGAAAAGGAAAGCCCTTTCCTCTCCTACAGTCTCCCTTATTCTCTTATGCAGTGCAGAAGAGGCATTGACAAAAAGCATCTGCATTGGCAGAATTACTGAGAAAATCTCTAATGCAACTGGTATCACAGGTATTTAAAAAAAAAATTAAAAAGGTGTGAGATGTTGCTGAGGTTAGCAGCATGGTGCTCAGCTGTTCTGGAGCAGAGCAAACTCCTGAGAGAATTACCCTGAGGTGAAAGAAAATAAAACCTTAGGTTATGGTTTAATGCAGAAGTTGCTTGCATGTTAAAAAAAAAAAAAAAAAAAAAAAAAAAAAAAGAAAGGGGGGNAAGGCAAGTGAGAGGGGAAGGGGAGAGGCTGGGAAAGAGAGGGAATGAGAGAGGGGGAGAGGGGAATGTGTTGTGCACTTAGCTGAGCAGCAGGAAGGAAAGCTTGAAACAGGATTTCTCAGCTTCTGGTGCCTGGCAGTTGTTTGCAGGCACACCAGTGGTGTCCGTGTGGTGCCTTGCAGGATGTGGACTAAAGGCGAGTCAGAGGGACTCCAGACTTTAGGGATTGTGGTGGTAGTGTGCACCTCTCTGAAACTTTTGCACTACCTCGGGCTAATTGACTTGTCAGATGGTAAGAGAACTCCAGTTTTGCAGCTCCTGTTTGCTTGTGTTTAAATGCATGTGAGTGTAGCCAGTGTAGGCAGCAGATGGCTGTGGGAGGAAAGTGGTGTCTGTCAGTGCATGGATTCTCAGTGTGGGCTTTGTCTTTATTAAGAATCATACAGGCTGCAAAGAGGCAATTCTGCTTTATGTTTTATTGAGGACTTTTGTTTGCTTTTGATATATTACCTTAGCCAGAGAGAATCTGAAGCTGTGATGGTTTTTGCCTTGTGTATTATTTTTAAAGTTTTCCTAATTATTTTTTCTTACTGTTAATTCTTGCTCTCTACTGAAAATAAATTAGTACCAAACTTGAAAAAGGAAAGGCCCTTTTGGAATAACGGAACCAGAACTGATAATTAGGTGTATGATTTCATAGGGCTACAAGAGTTTTGTTGTGATATTTGCAGATTAAAGACATGATGGAGTGAATGTGAACAAAACAAAACTTTGCTGTAATTGCCATTCCAGACACTTCAGCAAAATAACCTAAGAATAAATATTTCTGTTTTCACCAGCTGGAAGATTTGGTCTCTCTTTGACTTGTAGTGAATCGATGTAATGAATTCAAATGAATGTAGTGAACTTTTTGTATTAAAGGTATTTCCGGATGTAAAGCATATGGGTTTTAACAACTAAGTGTGCTTTAGGGTTCATCTTTTCATAAAGGGGTGTGGGTATCACTGCATTTTTAAAGAAAATAACTTCCTGATTATGTAAGTGAGGTATTTTTTAAAGCAAAGGGACCCCCAAGTCACTGGCTATATCCTTGCTTCGATCATTAGCTGTGTCAAGTTAATCTACCAAAGGAAATAATAAGGATAAAATACTAGCATAAATACCTATGTTTCTTTATTCAGATTTCTTCAAGATATGGGTTAGTACAGGCTGGCAAAAGATTCCAAAAAAGTAAAGAAAATTTGTATATTGAATCTGTTTTACTGGATCAAGAAAAGCAAATGGAATTTTAACCCTGCTACAGCAAAATCAGTGCTGTCACATAATCCTAGAAATCCTCCTGCAGAATTAGGAAAAATACTAAAAACTGTTTAATTAAGAATTATTTATATTAGGAGATGTAAATCAGCATGTATTTGTTATTACATGATTGATTTCCTTATTTCAAAATTAATATCGTGGGAGCTTTTAGTTTTTCTCTTAGAATGTCACTGGATTGCAATTACATAATTACATATAAATTAAGATCCCCAACAATGACAACTAATTTCAAATAATGGCAGCAGAAATGCTCACCTTAAAAATAGGTGCCAAGTCAAATGTTGAGGCATTTGCATTGCTATTGCATTTGTTTTGCAAGAATGTTTTTATACCTCCTTTGCAGACCTAATTACTATAATTCCAGTGTCTGTTCATGAAGCAATTACTTTTCCTAGAAGAGTCTCCCCAGTGTTTCCCCAGCAAAGTCAAGTATATGACAGGTGAGAAAGGAGTCTGTGTGAAGGTGAAAGGCGTAAAAGTGAGCAAATAGCCCATGTTGTATTCATGGAACAGCTCTGCCTGTGCTTGTTCATGGTCAGCAGTCAGTGATTGCTCCATCCGTGCAGGTGCAGGAGGGGGTGACATTTACCTCTGCAAGGGACCACAGTTACTGGTACACAGAGCTCTGATTGCATGGGCTGCCTGACAACATGTAGGAACACAGTATTATAAACCTGATCAGATTTGGATAGTTTTTATTGGAAATCTGTGTTTCTGGCTGCAAAATAGTTCACTTGGAAACCAAGATATATTTATTTGGTACTTATTAGATGAGCTTGTGTTTTTCCCTTTTGACTCTGTTCCTGTGCTAAGAATTATTTCTATTTGAAATTAGAACATTAATATAATGTGGGTGGTTGTTAATATCATGCAATACAGATTTCAATAAGTCAGAGATCTTTAAATGTGACATTAAGTTGTTTTCTTTGATGTGCTGGTGGCAGGAATGGAAAAGGCAAAGTGGATGCTTACATTGCAATACAAGTATTTCTCACAACTTTATACTCACTAGAAATGATCGCTACTTTTACTTATTAAAAATAAAAACCTTATTAAACACCTAGAAATTCCAGCTGTGTTCTCATAGCTATGCGTAATAATACTAAAATAAGACACTGCAATTGGCTATGTATATTTCTTTTAGAACTGTTCTCTTCTGAAGATGGAACAGGCTTACTTAAACCATGTTCATTTGTTCTGTTTAAATAAAAAATACTAATAATGAAAAACCCCCCATACAGAGAAAAAACCTGGCTGTCAAAGCCTGTTCCTCTGAGTACTTCTGGGCAAGTCTGTGCTGTCTTTGCAGCCTCTTGAGACCAGTCATTTTTGTTCAGCTCCTGACCCAGGATCATGTGCAGATATCCAGCTGTACCTGTGTACTTTTCTCTGTTGTCAAACTTGTAGCCCTTTGCATCTGTCTTTATTGAAATCCATCAGTAGGAATCTTCAGGCCTTTTCTCAACCCTTCCCAGCTGTCAAGTCAGTTTCCATCTGACTCAGAGCCCTTTCATAGACCGTTCCTTTCCCCAGCTTCCAGGAATAAATGATATGTGAGACAGGGCGAAAAAGTATTACTGGGATGGAGATGTAATGTGTTCTCTGTTTCTCTCCTCTGCACAAGGATGCACTCTGACAAATGTTCTCCAGCAGTTCTGGCCATTCAGTGACCATGCATCATTGGCTGTTTCAGTACTTCCCAAGAACTGAAGTGAAAGGTGAAAAAAATTACATAGTCCTGTATCCCTCCCTCTCTTTTAGCTGTTTCTCCCTTACAGGAGAAAATAGAAGGGCCTGTCTTTGGTCTCCCAGTTCCCTAAAGGTAGGGAAAACACAGTGATCACCAGTCCTGGGAAGCTAGGAACAAAAACAGGATGAGAATATCATGGTACACATTCCACACAGCCTCATGTTTAGGATTGTCTTACAGAGGTTCTGGTTAAGGAACTGTTCCCTTCTTGCTCTTGGTGCAGTGTCAGCTCCCCACAGGCAGCACATGGCAGGGCAGGAACAGCTGCCTCAGACCCCTTGCTTTGGGTTGATTACAGTGAGACACTAATGCTCTGTAAGGAATTTGAAAGTAGGGGGTGTCATCTGACTGATTTCTTTGGCAATGCCCTCCCGCACACTTCCCCAGGTCATGTTCTTTAATTGCTGGTATGGGAGTGATCATGACTGAAAGTATAGAAGTGTCCTCCTTGAAATTCTGGAGCAGATGGCCACGAGAAGAAAGGGATGTGTTTTTAGTGGGATGGGCAGAGTGCTGAGGGGAAGATAAAAAGTGCATTACTGTGTGAAGTAGAACTGCTTATTGTGCTTTATGCGTCAGTGTTTGAAGGACTTGGGTGCTAAGCTAACTTAGAAGTTTGTTTATGCTTTGAAAAGTACAAACCTTTGTAATAGTGATGCAACAGCTAGGTAACGATCTTGATTAGGTATTTTATTAAGCACAACTTAAAATGGGCCTTTCTTAAAAGAACATGGAAGACGTGCAAAAAGAATATACCAATATACCACAGCAAAATATCTAACATATCCCACACCATATTCCATTTTTGATTGTTGTGCTTCTGTTAATTTTCCATGTATATAAAAATGCAACGTAACATGAGTTTTGTACCTGCATACGTTTCTTCCCTTGCATCTTGTCTCTATCCCTTCAGACTTCCTCCCTATATGCAACAGTAACGTGTAACAGTAACAGCAACATCACTTTATCTGCTGGGAAGAAGGTTGTTAGAAGCACTTAATATTCTATAGACTATTTTAAAATAAAATTAATTGAACTGATGAATAAAGCTTGATGGAAATCCTCAGTTTTATTTTTTACAAGAATTTCTGTTTGGCTTCAGTTTTTTCCCAAGATAAAATGCACTGAAGATAAGGTGATCTAACATATTTCTGAAGAGGAGGAGATTATGCTTTACCCATTTTCTAGAGCTGCAAGAGAGACTGTGGACTGTAACTGCTGCCTAAAATCCACCTTGTATACTCGCAGGCTCCAGGTGGCCATGCATGACAGAAGTGCAGCTCCCTGAGCCAGGATGTGTTCCTGGGTGCTGCCCTTGTCCATGGGGATCCACATCCCATCCAGCTGCAGCATGGGTAGAGGCATCAGGCAGCCAGAGAGGAGAAAGGTGCAAGCTTTGGTACCTGCACTGCCTGCAAGGCAGGGATTGGTTTTAAGGAAAAGCTAATATGGTTCAAGAAAAATGCATGGACAACATTTTCTAAACTGAATGGCAGCATCACTGAAGCTGAGTTTGTCCTTGTAGAGCTTGTAGCTGTCAAAGTTATTCTTCATTTATAACCATGGAAGTGTTGGCTGTGGAGGGTAGAGATTCCTCGATGCTCTTGAACCAGCTGTCAGGCTGCTTGAGAGATGTTACAGTGTCTGTGATCGATTGTTACAGACCAAACTCTCTATACCTGATGAGTCTGGCTTTCTGTTCTCTCACTGTTTATTGTTTCTTCCCTTGCAAGACTTTCCTCTGATGTACTTTGGAAAGGAGGAGCTGTTGGATGATGAGGGATTCAGGCAGAATTGTACATCAGTCCCATGCAGGTTACTTTGTTTAGCAGAGAGAGTGTTTCCAAAACAAGGTAATAAAAACCTGACCCAACCTCCTGAAAGAGAATTCTGAAGTATAATCTGAAGGGATTTAATTTTCACAGGAAGATTATTTATTTTCCTTTCCAATAGTGGGAAATACAGTGAATATCTAATAGAAAATGCACACAGTAAGGATAATACCTGACTAAAGGAATTGGCATCCCTGCTTGCTCCGCTCAGCCAGGCAAGAGCGATGCCCCTGTGTGCTGTCCCTGTGTGCTATCCCTGTGTGCAGTCTGGAGTACACAAGTCCTGAATGTCTCCCCAGGTTCTGTCTTTTGTCTCTTCAGTCCTACCATTGTGTTACAAGTGCGTTTCTAGGTGTTTCTGGAATTATTTTCCTGAGTGAAGCTGTACAAGCTGGCCTCAACATGTAACCACAAGGTTGGATGTACTTAAAGAGCTGACCCCTCCTGTATGTGGTGGCCATCAAAAGTCTCTAAAATAGGAATGTAATAATCTGATACTCAGGAAGAAATTATCATCAGACATAATTGCTGTCTGTCAAGAGATAAAATGTTAGCAAGTGTGGAAAAGAAAATATTCCTTCTGTGTATACTCTTAAATGTAGCTATGAGAGGAAAACTTGTCTTTTCTTTTCATATGAAAATTTAGCAGAACAGAAAATATTTTGTGATTCACCAAAAAAATCTTTATTTTTCTTCTTGCTTCTCCCCCCTTCTTTTTAGTATTTCTAAAGTGATACTATGAGGCTCTTTAAATGAGTTTTATTACAGTTAATTCTCCTTCTCCTCAGGCAAGCGGCAGCTTTATGTACCAGCTTTTTATTATACCCAGAAGCTTTCTGCCTGCTAATAAATAATGGTGGTAAATTTTATATGAAATAAATGTGGTTTCTTATTGCAGCAGAAAGAAAAATAAGTGTGGATTTTTTTCTCGCTTGACATACATGTTTAAATTATAGAAGTTAAATAGTATGAAAACAGCATTCACTTTAAAGAAACATGGCCAGGTTAAAAAATAGTTTTTTGGCTTGCACCATTAAAGATAACTTAGATCATCATTACACAAAAGGTGTTTGAAATCTTGCAGACAGATGTGTTTAGTAATTTTTCATTTGGCCTGTGAGGAGCAGTCAGCTATAGTTTCTGTTCCCATTGCTGCAGTGAGCTCCTGTGAGCAGTGCCAGCCTCAGTGTCCTGAGAGCAAGTGAACAGCCTGACAGCAGCAAGTCCAGCAAGGGCAGGAGATTCTCCTCTCCCTGCAGGAGGAGGGAGGGAAGGAAAGGGGGCACTAAGGTGGAAGGAACGAGAAGTGTGTGACCTGAAGCTGACTGTGTGAACTCTGGAAAAGCCCATCAGGGTTTTGAAGACACATCCTTCCACCAACCCCAGGGCAGTGTCTGAGACGGCTTCGCTCTGGTGGGATGTTAAAAATTACTCATCTTTTACACTGATTTGCCAAAGTATCATGGACACACTGTTATTAGTAAGTCTTAAAATGAGAGCTGTGCTCCAGCTTCCCCCATTGATGCTGAACCCATTCTCACTGACATGAAGCATCACTCATCTAGATATAGACCTGCCTGTGCTTTTGTGGTTGTCTCCTTGTTTTCAGAAACATTCAAGAACCACAAGAAAGCTGTTTGAAAGTGTCATGTTTTGAAATCTGGAATAATTTCACTTGGCTTGATAAATTTATGGTTGTAGGGGGAGAGATTTCTTTTGATTGAAGAGGATCCTCAAGAATTTCAGGATAAGGCTGCTTTTGTTGAAGGAATTGAGTTAGACGTGCTTATGATTGGAAAGGGATAGCTATATAAATAGTTGATATAAATGGAATATAATTAACATTACTTTAAGCCCTCTTCTGCAATTCTTAAACCCACACATGGGAACCTTGAATTGAGGATGCATATCCAAATGTATCTTAATCAAGTCCTAATTAATCTTAATGTATCTTAATTAAGTCCTAAGTTAATTCTCTCTTAAAAGGAGGTTTCACACAGTTGAAAGAGTAACACATTTAATTTGTCCATTTTATGTGCACCACCCTTCCTGACAGCAGTGCTGTGGCAGTCCCTGGCTCCCTGCAGCAGCCGTGTGCCCGTGGCAGTGCCAGTGGTGGGGTCTGTCACTGCACCTGGTGCGAGGAGCTGCTGCGGCTGAGTGCACCTGAGAGCACTGGGATTTGTTACAGATGAGTAATGTGATGGCTGGCTCTCGCAATTAAGGGATGAATATTATGTGTATGCTAAGAAGTTTTATTGCTGGATAGTTATGTTATTGTGATTTGTTGTTTGGATGTCCTCTGTTCTCTCCATAGTCCCCTTTCCCCCTGTATGGTTGCCAAGGGATGGCTTTGGTAGTCAGGACATGTGGAGGGAGGGCGTGTACCTGTGCCCCTTGCATGAGGCATTTGGAGGCAGGGCAGGCTTGTTACTAGGAGGCATGGCATGGCATGGCATGCCTCCAATGAAGTTGCAAGGAAGCAGTCTCCACTAATGGACGGCAGAGAAGAGTTGATTGGCAGACTTTGGGAGGGGTTAGAGTTACCTCACAGAGCACCATAGGTATAAAAAATGGAGCAGGCATTTTGTGGGTGAGCATGTGGCGGTTAAGTTCCACACTCCCAGCACTGTAATTTTTCCTTATTCAGTCCTTTGTTATATTTTGTTAGTTTAATAAACCGTTGAAATTTTAAAAATGAGCATCATTTCTCACAGGTTTAGGCACAAAAGGTCTTGTAGTGAAGGTGAAGCTGCCAGACCTCTCCCTAGGGCCGGAGGGGCAGCAGTGCCCTGTGCCTACACCTCAGGGCTGCTCCCGCTGCCCCAGGGCAGGAGTGAGGGCTCCCATGTGCCAGAGCAGGACTGGCAGCTCACAGAGACTGTCTTTGTGTGTCTTTCCATGTACAGTGCTATAGCTCTCCATTGTCCTATATTATTCTGGGATTAGGCCAAAACTTAATTAAATTTCATGTAGATGAATAAAAGGAGTATTGACATTACAAGATGAAATCTGACGCATTCTGAAAAGGAAATTTTTCTTCTTTATTCTTCACATGCACCATTTAAAATATTTCAAGCTAAGTATTTCTTCCTCCCTAAAATAAATAGGACTGTGCACCTGCAGACTGGTACAGGCTTCCCTAGGTTCATCCTAGACCAGAAGTTCCTACTACAGGTTGTGGGTCTTAGTTGCCTTTTCTCTTTGGTGGTCCCCACCCAGATGTCAGAGCCCAGAGCAAAAGGGAAAGAGCCAAAGGGCTCCTCTGTGCAAGGTTCAGCTCTGAGACAAGCTTACCCATGATGGCACATTCATCTCTATCTGTTCCTTGTGCCTCTTGCTCTTTGGCAGATTTCCTTTGTGTAGTGGTTTTGGTTCGCCAGTTTAAGATTTCCCCAATTTTAAAATTTCCCAGTCAATGCACTACAGAGTGTGGTAGGTTTCGGTGCTGGTTGATCACCAATGCACTCACTTCCTTCTGTGAGATAGGATTAGGAGAAAGGCAAAGCAGGCTTAAAACTTTATGAGGGTATAAAGAAAATTTTATTAATAGTGACTAAAAGAAAAAAAGTAGTGAGAATCAAAACAAACCCTTCAGAACACTTCTCCTCCCTCCACAACCTTTTCTTTCCCACTAACAACGTAAAGAAACCAAACCTAAAATTTCCAGTCAGTTTACCACCCCTAAAATAGTCTTTCTTCAGTTCATTTAGGGAGAGAAGTACCTCCTGTTAAGGTTATGGAGACTTCTCCACAAGAGGGAAAAAACAGTTCTTTTGTGGTTCTCTATTTCATCACAAATAACAGCTGCCTGGGGAACCCTGCCATCGTGAAACCCTTCCCATTGCCACAGGCCTTCCCACAGCTTGTCAATGGACCATGTTGACTTATGGGGTATTGTTTTAAAGATTGAGTTGTTCAAAGACAAAAGTTCTCATTATCTGTCTCTTACATCATCTTCATCCTTGGGAACAGAGATCCTCTTCTCCTGGAAGCACAGTACTACTCTTCTCTCTTCCTCTGTTCAAACTTCTCATGGGATCACAGCCATTTCAACATCTGCTTACTTTAACATGGAGGCCTTTACTCGATATCAATTTGAACACTTTCATCTCCTCATAGTTTCATGTGTTATATGGAAAAAGTCTTTCCTCCATAGTTTACAAGAGGATTTCAGCCCCAAGATCAAGGCATCTTCTCCTCCCTCCCATCTGAGACTTAACTTCTTCCTCACTGACCTCGATGTCTTCATGTTATTATTCCCTTGTATGCTTTCATCTTGTTCACTCCTCATC
>VXBC01008789.1:435031-463777 GCA_013399945.1 Ploceus nigricollis | reverse complement strand
GTTATCCATGCACACGGTTATCCCTGTGCTGGTCCCAGTCCCAGCATGTTCCCTTTGTGCTCTGGCATAATTTTGGTCAGCTGTTTGTTCATTGCTCTGAGAAGTTTTGACCTGTGAGGTAGAAAGACGAAACGTGAATTAAGGTAATTCAGGATTGCTTCCTCCTAATACACCAGCCATGACATATCTCTCCTTACTGATATTAGACAAGTTAATCTTTCAGATTTGGCCAAATACTGTCAAAATCATGCAAAAATCTTCCCCTGTGAGGGTAGGGAGTCCCTGGCACAGGGTGCCCAGAGCAGCTGTGGCTGCCCTATCCCTGGAAGCATCCAAGGCCAGGTTGGTTGGGGCTTGGAGCACTCTGGGATAGTGTAAGGCGTCCTTGCCCATGGCAGGGGTGGGATGAAATTGGCTTTAAGGTCCCTTCCCTCCTAAACCATTCTGGGATTCTGTGATTCTATGATTCTATGAAAAATCTTTACTCTAGAGCATCAGAATAGTCCTGCCCCAGACTGGCTTTGCTGACAAGCAACATTTGCTCCTTCTCTGGGTCTAAAAATTGCAAAAAATAGGAATGCAAGGAACCTAAAGCACTTTAGAGAAGTCAGCCCTTTTTGTGGAGTGGGCTCAGCTTCTGATCACCAAACTCCAACAGGGAATATGACACAAATGTGTTAATACCAGTTAGCCACTGGAAGAAATTCCCAAAAAAGCTGGTGAACTCCTTGTCTCAGACAGTCTAAAACTTGGATAGGGTGAGAAACTTGCCACCCAAACTTGCCTGATGTGTTCTTTAGCAAGACTTTGAGCATAAAGAATGAGCATTATTACAGTGGGTTAAACTGACACTTGGATCAAAAGAATTAAAGAAAACATATCAGTGAACTCTTGTGCAGACAAACACATGGTTTGAATATGATTCCATATATTACATTGTTAAACATGCAGTTGTCATGGTGTTAGCAGTGATAAACAGCCATAGGTTTTTATGGCAATGCCTCATTAAGATTCACTTGGGGACGTGGTTGAATCTCTACCACTTTGAACTCTCCTCACTGTATGTGTTAGTGCAGCGCCTCCTCACTCCTTGTCCTTAACCACAGCATTGGGCTCTGCCAGGTTGTTTTCCTTCTTTCTCCATAACAATGAGATAAACAGAAAGACAGAAACCTTGGGCTGAAGAATTTACCCATAAAGCTCTGCTGTTGTAATAATACCCCAAGACTTCAGCTGTGTTGTGGCCTAGGGGTTCACCTTGAACCTTCCCAAGCTAAAGGACTCAGTGGAGGAAGGAGGAAAGGAGGAAAATCATACAATTTGTCAGCAATGATGATAAAATAATTAATAGACTTTGCAGGTCATTAAAGCCTTCCTTCTAAGTTCTTGATGATCATAACAAATAATCAGTTAAAGCCTTTTGAGATTAGCAAGCATTATTATCCCTGTTTTATGGATTAGGTGACTGAGGTACAAAGAGATTAAATCCTCAGCCCTGTATCTTCCACCCAGGTCAGGGTCCTCCTGTCCCAAAACCTTGGACACCCATAGACGTGCCAGCACACCACAAATGTAGGACTGGATTGTCTTGAGGGACTGGATTGGTCTCCTCCAGCCTTGATGATTCAGTGACATCACAAGAGCAGGTCCTGGGCACTTCTGAGGATGACACATGGGAGACAGTTGTTGGGCAGCTGAGCTGTTTGGAGTCTGTTCCTTTATCCATTAGTTACCACCTTCATCAAGGTCAAGCAGGACCCATTAGGTCACTGGAGCTACCACTGGAGGAGCTTTGGTCCCAGCAGTGAAAGTCTCTGGCCTTGGGAGTGTGACTGCTCAGGAGTCTTGGGAATCGTCTGACTGGGAAGTTTCCTGAACAGAGACCACAAAACCTACAAGCAGAGGAGGTGAAATGTCCCACCAGAATTAGTGATTAGTAACTGGCTTCACCTCTCTTAAATCTTGAGACCTGGTGTAACCATTAAGGAAACCAGCGCTTCCTTGGGAGTGCCTGGGAGGTCCCTTCACCGAGCAGAAGGTGTGGCTACCACCTTTCAGCAGGGACCTCTTGAGCTGTGGCTGTTGCTGGGACGGTCAGAGCTGGGCTTGCCTCCCAGCCTACCCCAAAGTGTCAGCCCAAGGACAGCAGTTGGAAGAGGGTTGGTGGTGGTGATAGGGCATGGTGGGGAGCGTGTTTGAGAGGCTTGGAGTCCAAAAGTGGGTGTCCCCTCTGGCTGCAGGGCGGCTGAGGTGGCCAAGTGTTGGGTATGAATGTGTGTGCTGAGGTGGTAAGAGACAAGTCACCTGTGTGCCCTTGGCCCTCTCCTGCTGTCACCAGTGACAGATGTTGCGCTTTGCTCGCAGCCGTCATTGTCTGCCTCTGCATCTCTGGGGTCAGGGGTGCCACCACCCTGCTGAAGGGCTCAGCTGGGACCTGAGAGCTGCGCCAGGCCCCTCACCCCGAGGACCTTGTGGTGCCGATGCATCCCCTGCCTTGAGCTGTGCATCCAGCTGGAGACCCTCTCACCTCCTGGGCTCCCCCAAACCACGGGTGGGCCCAGCGTTCAACCGTCTGCACAGCTGCTCCAGGGACTGAACCTGCTGATTGAACTTTTCACCACACAAGGGCTTGTTCAATACGTGCTTTAGTAGCAAATCCAGGAGATTTAGGGGAAACGTGGCAACTGCTGGACTTGGGAAAGATGCATTGGAAATACCCAAAGGGTTTAGATTCCAAATGCAGTAGAAATGAGGGCTTGAGTGTTTTTTTCTCTTCCAACAGATGCTCTGTTTTCCATCCCTTTTGCTGTTTTCTAGCAGAAGTTCTGCTTCCTCCTGTATGTGGAAATGAAGGTCTGTGCTTGCCCTGTTCCTGAAATACAGGCCATTTTCTTAGAAATCCTCAGTTTTCAAGACAAAGCACCTGTGCCCAGGTTTCCTTTCAGGCAAATGGCAAGGGAGAACACATAGTCTGTTTTGCAGTGAAAATTAGACTATTTTTATCTCTGAAGAGCTCTCGTTAACACCTAATTTCTAGGTAAAGGAGCCACTTGTTTTTCCTTCCTTTCTGAACACTGAATGAGGGGTATTTCATAACTCTGTTCTGTAACGTGATCAAACCTGCAGGATCCGCAACTCCTTTCATAAGTCAGCGTGCCGATTGCTTTGTCTGGGTTATAAATTCAAGCTGTTGCCACCAGCCTCCTTTTTTCTCTTCAATATTTTAATATTACATCTAATATTTAACAAGCATAGAAACGATGAAAATGCTATGGTATGTGTGACATAGGACTGTGAATTGGGTTGAGGCTGCTAAAAATCCTTGTTTTTTCAGAGGTTGCTGTTGCTTTTCTGTTGGTTTGTTTTTAAACCAAACCAGAAACCACTCCAAGAGCACTAAAGGAAATCTAAGAGGGAAAATGCTTCACAGGTCTGGGTGCTAATAAACACGAGAACCCTGTTCTCAGTACACTTTAAAGAAAAACAAGATTAGAGTTTCTTTCACAGCTGCCTCAGTTTGGAGGCCAGAGTTTTAAAAAAAGCACCTTCTGCCTTCCAAAACCAGAAGGCAATTCCATTGGGGCAGCTCCTCCGTGCAAGCAGGGTGAGGGCCAGGAAGGGAAGCTGAGTTGAAGAAAGTGCTACTTAAAGTAAATGCTAATGATTTAAAATGTTATTCCTTCTGTGCTTTTAGAGACAAGGAAAAAAAAAGTAAAAAAAAAAAAAGAAAGAGTAATAAAGGCTTCCAGCCTGTACCTCATCTCCAGTCACTCCTGTGAAATTCCCAAGAGAGCATCCAGGCTCCCCTCTCCCCCTCTTTAAAAATGGTGGACCTGGAACCACTTACAAGAGAGTCTTAATAAGAGGCAAATGTGTTTTATATTTTGTATCTTGTTAAGTGAAAAAAGATGGATTCTCACAAGTAGTCTCCTGGTGCAGATTTGAGTGGTCTGTGCATGCAAATGTTGTGATGCTTCGGCTGCCAGCGTCCCGCTCCAGTCCCCCTTGGCCACTTAAAATCCCACCCCCAGAGCGAGCTGAGATGAAATTGCTTCATTTGTACAATGGATCTGCAGATCTGGGGAGCTTGTTTCTATCTGATTTGCTGATAATTTACTCCTCATTTGATTTTTTTTCCTTTCCTTTTCCCCCCACCTTAGAAAGGAAACAGTGTCTCAGCTCACATCTCTTCCCTAAGGAGGGAGGAATTGTTTCACTGGGCTGAGAGGATGATTGAAAGCAACTGAAAAATATTAAAAAGGACCTACACAAAGATGAAACATTTTTTAGAGGACAAGAAAACCCCTTTACATTTGAAAACTGATAGTAAAATTTTAATTTAAGCTCCTAATTGCTGAAAAATCTGCTAGAAAAATCCACGGTGCCTTTGTGAAGGTGTGTGTTGAACAGCGAGACGTGTTCCCCCTCAGATAATAATTTTTATGACCTTTTGGTGCAAGACAGTGCTGTGCTCACTGTCGGCTTTCACTAGTCAGTGGTGAGGAAACGCCTTCTATTTGTCTTTGATCCAGAGATCTGGATTGCTAAACCTGATGGCCACAATTAAAGACAGTCCCGCTGCAAACCTGACCTCTGCCTGCTCTCAACTTCATGTAAACTTTTCAATATGGATGTAATTTCGTATTAAATTACCCGTGCTTTATTGCTTTTTAGCACAGTGCTGTCCTGTTGCCTTTGAAAAATCTAAAGAGTAACAAAAAAAGAAAACTTGCAGTGCATCTGCTCAGTTATGTAATTATAGACTTGTTTTCCTGCATTTAGGAGCCTTTTTGAATGCAGTGTGTTGGAAAGCTGTGATACTTGTGGTGGATTGGTTTGCTGCGTCCTTGGAGCACAACCAGAATAAAACCTGGAGCTGCAATTGAGGGTTTGCTGTCCTGAAGAGCTTGTGCTGACATGTGTCCTGTTATCAGGGCAGCCCAATGGGCTGTAAGGTTTTTCCTCCAAACCCTAAACACAACATTAGCCCATCATTTTCATTCTGTGGTCACGTGGATGAAGGCAAAAACTCCTCAGCTTTAGGAGATAGTGGGAATCACATGCAATGATTGGAAGGGACTAGGAGGCATCAGCTGAGCCCCTGCCACTTCCGAAAAGAAGAAAAGAAGCGGAATTTAGTGGCCAGGAGACTCTGGGCTCCTGTTAGGTAGCCAGCTGCTCCTGTGTTAGTGCTGGTGCCCCCAGTGAGCTCCTCCCTTGCCACACAACCACTCAGGCACTGAAGTGGATAAATAACCAGATATCAAAACACAGCACCCAAGGGAGGTAAATGTGATTTATTAGAGACTTAAAATATAAAATTATAAGGTTAAAAATAATTAAAAATTAATCTAACAGGTGCAGTAATAAAGGAAGAGTTAAAGGTGTTTGCAGCCTAATCTGGTTGTAGCTGTTGCCTTCTCTGGCGCTGCCTCACTTTGATCCTCTTCTCCTTTAAACGTAAATGCAGCTTCACCCAACTATTCATTTATTTATTGCTTTTTTGGGGCTAAAAATTGCATTCATTGGGAAAAAACACACACTGCGTGGAATTCTAGCAACTGATGCAAAAACGGGACTGCAGACCATCAGGCAACCAGTGGGAGTAGGTTTTACCTCTTGCCTGGCTTTTCTTGTGTATTTCTCAGTAAACCTCTGATTGATTTCTAGTGTAAAGACACTTGTCCAAGTGTCCCATCCCCATGGATGCATGTGGTTCCCCTTCCCACAGCATGTTCCCAAGCAGTGACCGTGGTGTGGGGTCAGGGCTGAGGCTGCTGTTGTCCCATGCTGAGCCCTGGGGATAAAGAACATGAAGCTAATTAATTGTCCCAAGAAGGGTGGGTGCCCCATCCCTGGAAGTGTCCCAGGCCAGGCCGGACAGGGCTTGGGTGGGGCCTGGGACAGTGAAAGGTGTGGATAATGAAAGGGGGTGGAATGGGGTGAGCTTTCAAGTCCCTTGCAACCCAAACTGTTCTGGGATTCTCTGATTATGCTGAGGAACAAGAGATGTTTGAAAAAAGCTACACTTGCCCTTTTTCACAGCTAAAAATGATGTAGTAAGGAAATGGAATTTTTCACCTAAATATCTATCTTGATTGAAAATCTTGGACCTTTAACATGAAAAACAACTAATTTTTTAAAGCAGATTTTTAAAAGAAGTTTTTCTTTTTGATTAAACTGAGTCAAACAATTCTCTGTGGAAATGGACTGGGCTGGGTTTATTTCCCACACGAAAAAGGGAGAATGAGCTTTGTGACAAGCTTTAATCAAAAGGCAGTTAAGGGGATGTTTTCTCATGTGGATTCCATTTCCTGGGATGCTGAGCCTAAGACCTGAGCTGTCTGGGTTTTCATCCAATGCATTTGCTCTGTAGCAAAGAGGGAAACACTGGGGTATTTTAGAGCAAAATCTACAGCCAGCTTGGTGGGTGCAGTGTGAGCCTTCCTGGGAAGCTGTGGGGCTGCAGAGATGAAGGAGGTGTTTTTCATCTTGATTCCCTATAATTAGAAAGTGAATTGTATGAGGTATTTTGTTGAGTTTTTAAAATTGTTGTCATTAGCAACTACAATTCTGGATTTTAAAAATATTATTTTAGCTTTACCAGAACTGTCCACTCCATTTTTGCATCTGTCTGTGCTCCTCTGCTAGGCATGTTCAGAGTCAGGGAGTCCCTAAGTTTGATTTGCGTTTGTGGAAAGAACTTCCCTTGATTGGTTTCAAATGCATCACCTTTTAATTTCATGGAGGATGCCCAGGTACTCGTGTTATGAGATGGCCCAGAAGCAGCTGATCTACCCCCTGTAGGTTGTTCATTATCTTATCACTGTTGTTATGTCTCCTCTTATTTATTGCCTAGTTAAGATTAGAAAAAAAAAATCTTTCACTCTGTCCATACAAGAGATTTTCCATATCCCTGATCATTCCTGGCATTTTGCTGTGAATCATCTCTAATTGTGCAATATTATTTTGGAAGTAGGATGGTCACTACTGTACATTGCAGCTGAAAATACTCCATTTCCATGTGTTACCTGTTTTATTCCTGTATTACTCATCATCCTCCTGCACTGTTTCCTCTCTCTCCCTTGTGAACCTTGGGTTTGCTGCTTTGCAGTCCTGGAAGCTTCTTCTCACTCAAGGACTCGAGCTGCTTCTCCTTTCTTCATTCTGTCTCCTGAGACAGTCGGGGTGGCCGTGCCTCCCGCGTGTGCAGCAGCAACGCGCCGGGAAGTCGGAGCAGCCACTGCGCACCCGTGGGCTGTGCACATCAGAGGGGAGGATTTAAGGCAATGTTCTTTCCCCATCTTGCTCCCAATTTGAGCTGGCCCAGGGCTACGTGGCCACCAGCGTCTGTGAGGGTGACAGGGGAAGTTTGCTGCTGGTGCTGATTTCTCTGGAGAGCTTTAGAAAGCCCTGGGTGGGATTGCTCCACCACTGTGTTCCTTTGTTGTAACTGCAGCTCTTTTTTTGTGTCTTCATGTGTGCAGATGGAAAAGGAAAGGGAAAGGAGAAGGGAAAGGGAATGACTGGATTTTAAGACAACACGGAGATAGGTGGAAGTTAATAAATTTCCACTATGTGTGGATGGGATGGGGCTGCAGGCTCAGGCCCTGCCTGTGGCTCTCCCTGCCCAGTGCCCACCAGGATCCCAGCAGGTTCCCACCAGACGCTCCTGTAGTGGTGGCTCTGCTGGCGACACGGGAAAGGCTGCTGGGGACTGGGTGTTGGAGCTGTTTCCCTGGATTGCCAAACAGGGCAATTTTGTAATTATGCCAGTTGCCTGATTTGTACTGAAATTCATCGATGTTTTGGGGTTTTGTATTGTCACATTTGTCTGGTTGTTTTTTTTTAAAATTAATCTTTCAAATAGGTGTAAAACCCAGCATAAAAATTGCAAAGTTATGTAGGGAAAATTGTGTAACATGGAAGGCAAATTTTCAGTTTTTATCAAGAAGCAAAATTTTGCTTCTTTGGTTTGCATAATTTTTGGTTTGAGCTGAGCGGTTGAGGCTGAGATGTCTGTTTGATATTTAGGGAAAGATTTGATGCTTTAATAAGGGAATCCTCTGCCTCCTTCATTCATCATTCGTCATCCTCATCCATCCAAACCCCACAGTAAATTTGTTAGAGCCTTTTTCATATTCAGGGCTTGTATAAATAATGGCTGTTGTGAATGGAAAAAGGAAGTGGGAATTTTCTTGTTTGTGTTCTGTCTCTGGTCATAGCCATGGAAATGTTTAGTGGTTTTTGCTTTTAGTGTTGCTCCTTATTGTGGTCACCACTTGCCCAGACCCCCGAGTTCATGAGCCTTGCTCTAATATCTATATAATATATGTATGAAACTGCCTGTGCTCGTTAGTGCGCGCTTTTATCCTGCTCCATCGTGTCTTGCTCCTTCTCTCTGCTATCTTAGGGATTATGCAGCTTCTCCGCAATATTCTGAAATTAATCAAACCAAGGCAAACCTCATGCTATATTATCCATCACTGGAGGAGAATGATTTCCACAAGCCAGGCAGCTTTACATTGTTTTGTCCAGGGGCTGCAGCAGAATTCCATTAACCAGAATGCGCTGGAAATCTGATTTCTCACAAAACACATTTGTTAAATATTCGCAAGCAGCAAATTTTTAGATTTGATGCCAAGTGTAGCCCTAAGCCCTAAGTTTCTTTTTCTCTTAGTTTAATTAGGCAGGGGACAAACACAATGTCCACTCCTTTCTGGGTGTTTTCCCCCATGGAGCAGCTGCCAGTGTGGATGCAGCCAGGCTGGAGCAGCTTTGCTCTGCACTGAGGGATGTACAAACTGAATGGCTGCTTACCCAGACTATTTTATATTTCGTCTCTTATATAATCTAGCTCTACAGGTAATTTCTTTCACTAAATTAGTAACCATGCTGCAGATTGCAGACACTTAGTTTGATTGAAAGTAATAAAGGGAGATTATCCACAGAGTTCGTTGAATGACGGTTCTGACTTGACCCACTGCCCAGAGAGATAAGAATTAATCTTATAAACCTCTCCACACTTCCAGGGCTCTGATCTGCCGAACAGCAGTGCGGGGGCCCGGCTTCCCCTCTTTGTTCCTGGGCAGCCCTGGCTGGGAGAGGGAGCCCAGTACAGGGAGGGCTGATCCGGGTCCTGGGAAGGCCATGGATGATTTCTGAGTGCTGATGTGCTTTCCTGACAGCAGTACCCAAACCACACAGGTGAGGCAGCTGGGCCCCCAGGCAAGTGCAGGAACAGAAAGATGGAAGTTGGAGACTGAGAGGGGAATATGACTGTTCCCCAGACACACGTGCTTGTCCTCGGGACTGAGAGAGGCTGGATGGGTCTTCAAATGCTTCCCATTGCTACAGAGCTGCTCTCTGAGTTCAGATAGTTTCTGCACCATTTTCCTTCCTGTCCTGCCCAAAAGTTTCTTTGAGTCCTACACTGCAACAGACTAATTTTTTTCCCGGTATTTTGTCTTTGTCCAAGGTATTTCCTCTTTCTAAATGGCATTTTAATGAGTGCTCCCACAATTACTGACAATAAAGTAATTAATTTATTTTGCACAGCTTTTGCTAACACCTGTGAGCTGTTTAAGTGTGATGATCCTCACTTCTCACCTCCTCCTTGACATTTTGGGTGCTGAGTGTTAGATTACGTAGGGAAAGTGGGAATGCCAGGAAAGACCAGAATTGAACCACTCTGGGCCTTTGGGGAGTGACAGTCACTGAGGAGTGATGATGCTGACCACAAATGGGAAGAGAGGCAGAGGAAAAGCTTGTGGTGTCCACAGGGGACAGAGAGGACCCGACGCATCACCGTGCCCGTACACTCAGCTCTGAGCCTGGGGAGCCTCCCTAGGGCAGAGGGACATGGAGAAGTGCTGCCTGGACATGCCTTCTTTTGTGAAGTGGGGCATTGGTGCTCTCTGCTGTGCCATTGCACATCGTGGTGTGCTGGTGCCTCGTGCCAAGGACGGGCAGGTGAGAGCAGAGCTGTGGGCAGGGTGCAGAGTTACCGGGGGAGAGGGGCTAGGGCACCTGAGCTGCCCTGGGTTCCTTCCCTTCCTGGCAAATTATATACCCCTGCTTCCAGTTTGTGGAGAAATTATCAAACTGCTGTGCCCTTCCCTTCCTCCTTTCCTGAATTTGTCATCTCTGCTAAAATTCAAAGATTAGGAGAGCAGAAACCTTATTTAACTATTGCAACCCTAGAAAAAGTAGTGTGCTTTGTATTGCCTCTGTTTCACACTTCTCTAAGGGAGAGAAGGACTTCAGTCACTACTGAATGACCAGACGTCAGACAAACTGTCCCACGACCAAGGCAAAGTTAAACATGAATGGTGCAAGTCAGCAGCATTTTCAGCTGAAGTAACACCAGAACCATCTGCCACACCAAACCCAAGACCCCACAGACAAATAACCATCATTGTAATTTAGTGTTGTTAAGAGGTTGGCTGTTCCTTCCTTTCTTTTTTCCTGTTGCCAAATTTCCCTCTCCAGCTGGATGGCCTGAACTTGTGTGCCATTCTCCCCTCACCCAGGCAGCCCTCTGTCCTCATTAACCATTCTGCTGGGACAATGCAGGTGTTAATGCAGCAGCTTCACATCTGCTGGTGTGGCATCCCTCCACAACCCCACGTGCTGGTGAGCGAGATGTGGGTGATGGTGGCCTCACACAGATCTCTGGTGCACATTATTTCATGTCAAATCTTATGATTCCTCTGAGTCAGTGCATAGTGTTTGCTTGGATACCAAGGAAGAAGGTCCAGCTCTGCACTTTTAGGATGCTCTCATGTGAATCCAAGCAAACACTGAGCATTTCCCAGCACTCAAAATCATGAAGGAAACACTGAGTGCTTCCTCCTGGCGCAGCTGGGTGCAGTGTTCCCAAATCCTTATCTCTGCCAGGCAGATAGACAAAAGCAGATGTAGATGGATAACTTCCTGCCTGAAAGGGGGATCATCCCATTGCAGGAATTCAGAGATACAATGACAAAGTGAATTATTGGGTGAACTGGGAGCTATTGTGTGACTCACATTTGGTCATTCCCCATGTGATACAGGCACACATAGCTCCATTTTTTATTATATTTATCCTGTGGTGGGATGAGCTTTTTTCACATACTCCTAAAAAAACCCAAAAACCCACACCCAAAACACAGGTGGGTGACAAGGAGCCCTGAGCACCCGGGTGTGAGGCCAATGTCGTGGCAACACTGGAGTGGGGGTAAAGGGATATTCAGATGTCTGATGCAAATAACAGGTTTAAGTTCTGGCTTTGTCAGGACCCTCTGGGTGTTCTGCTTCGGGTTAAAAACATAGGAAAAAGGTCAAGCACCACTGAGCTGGCCTGAGAGAGTAAACATGATTTCAAACGCTGGGGTGTGCTCACTTCTACCATGAGAGCTTCTGCTCACAGCAATCCAGTAGCATTGAAGTATTTAGGTCTCCTTAAAACTGTTTCTTCCCCCACTTGTGCTAATACAGATATTAAGCCTAATAGTATCTACTTAGCATAAACAAGAAGATAAAAATGATTTCTGTGATTGAAATGTTTGTTATTTAGCATTAAGCATCTTCATACTCTCATGTGTTTTGCATTTTAATCCACTCTGTGCTTGGTTTTGGGATTGATAGATTAGTTTTAATCCCCTGTCTAATAGTGGAGGACTGGTGAGATTTATTAAACAGGCAGGGTTTGGTACTTGGATTTAAGAGGACTCACATGCAGTGTTCATGCATATTAAATTTGGGAAACCACCGGTTCAGTTTATAAAGAGCTGTGATGTCCTTTATCACTGAGTGTTTCTGTTGTGCTTCACTAGCTCAGGAAGCCTTTATATTTCTGAAATGGAACGGTTTTGATGGTTCCTTTCCACTGCGTAAATCTAATATTCCAAAGATGTATCTTTGTTGTTATTGAAATTCTGTTCATTTTATGCTGAGTTTGTGTTGTCCCTCTCCTTCTTGGCTCAGGGGCGCGGAAGGTTGGCTGAGGATCCCATCACACCATAGCTGGAGCTGAAATACAAGACATGTACCAAGGGCCTGGAGTGCCAGGACAAGGGGAAATGGCTTCCCACTATCAGAGGGCAGGAATAGGTGGGATATTGGGAAGGAATCCTTCCCTGTCAGGGTGGTGGCACAGGGTGCCCAGAGAAGCTGTGGCTGCCCCATCCCTGAAAGTGTCCAAGGCCGGGTTGGAGGGGGCTTGGAGCACCCTGGGACAGTGGAAGGTGTCCCTGCCCATAGAAGGGGGTGGAATGAGAAGAGCTTTAAGGTCCCTTCAGCCCAGCTCATTCCAGGATTCCTTGCAGTAGGTGTTCCACAAGCTGTGCCGCACTGAGGGCTTTGACGTTGCTGCTCAGGACTGAGCCTGCTGGGGAGGTGGTGCTGGATAACCCAGCAGGGACATGACTGGCACTCCGAGGGTGTGCCCTGCCTGAACAGGACAGTACTGCAGGACAGCACTCAGCAAATCTCTGTGGGGCAGCCCTGGTGCTTCACTGGCTCTGGGCATTGCTGGCACTGTGTGCGTCCCCACGTCCCCTGGCGTGTCCCGGTGCCCAGGGCAGAATGCCGTGGGTCGCTCTCCGCTGGAGCACTTCCATGCTGGCCTTCCTTCAGGAAACAGCTGGAGAGGGCTGAGTGGTGATTAGAGCAAGGCAATGGCTCCTGGGTGGGTTTTACTGGTACACTGGGAAAAGCAGAAGCTCGACAATAGTTAAAAACCCACTGAAAACTTCCAACCTGCCTAAATTACAGATTCCTGCCCTATCAGTGGAAGATGAGTTGACTTAATTTGCAGGTTTACTGGTTAATTTGCCATTAACGCTGTAATACCGGTAATGTAGTGAGAAATGGGGGAAATTTACTTTTTTGTTAATGTAATTATAGGATGGCTGTATGAAAGTTATTAACTGCAGAAATGAAAACTGGGAAAAATGGGTTTAAATTTAATGATAAGTTAGAGAAACCACTCAAAGCTTTTTGCAAGAAGATGCTTTATTATTTTAGGCTGCTTCTTCATCTGTGATCTATTTTTGATTTACTAAATAAACATGTAAAGCAGAGATTGCAAATACAAGTGGCACTGCTGTAATCACCAGCTTAGGAATTCCTGTATTTGATTAGAACACAGATAATAAAAAAAATAACCTTTCTGGAGTTTCACTTGGTACTGATCAGTTCTGTGAACTGAAGAATATCAACACTTGGGTTTAAGATCTGGTAATGGAAGATAGTTAGAAACTGTAATTGCAAATAAATTCTGTGATACGTTGGATAACTGACAATTCCACGTCAGAGCAAATTTTTTGTTCTGCTTATGATATAAAAGGAAATAAAGAAGGCTAATATTATACAATTCTTCATTTCCAGTCCTTCCCTTTTGTTTTCCTTTTTCCTAATGCAAGAAGCCAGTGACACTCAAAGGTGACAAATTTAAACACTGATGTTTTCACATTCTGGGCTCCCAGCCCTCGGAGTTCACCACCATCAGATGTTGATGCAACAAGATGGAAAATATTAGATGTTTTATTTTATGGCTAATGAGAACACCCATGCTAATATATGTAATTTCAATTAAATAATCAAAATTTGACAGCTCCAGGATATAAGATGATCCCTAACCAATGGTGCTGGGGAGGAAACTCCCTTGTGGCCATGGTATTTCATAATTATCAGCTGCAGGTTTCTGGCCCATTTGTGGTGGATACTGAGCAAAATTAACCATTTGTGTAATGTGAAAGCTGGAAACCGCTGGGATCATCAGCATTTTATGTCCCTCAGGAAAAACAGCCCTTTACAGTGCCAGGGTTTCCTGGGACCCTCCTTTTTGGTATGTGCAAATTCAGAAATTCTGCAGTTATGATGTCATCAGAAGAGTAAAAAAAAAATCACTTTATTATATTTGCTTAACAATTTTCCCTTTGTGCATGGAGCTTTGGCAATTTGACACAGGCAAATTCATCTCAGTGTAATGTCCAAAAGACAAAATTAGGCTGTTGTGTCAGAAGCTGTCCCAGCCTCTCCCCCATTGGCCCATGCTGGCTGTGCTAGTGGCACAGGTGAGATTTTGGTTACCTGAGGGGCTGGATTATGGCAGGACGTGGTGCTTTGGCCCAGCACACCTGGGAGACTCCCCACAACACTGTTCTTTTTAGATGATGATCCAGGATTTGAGCAAAATGAGGAAAGCCATGAGAAGTCTGTAGTTTGGTAGCTGTGATCTTCTGAACAAGCTGCATTTGTGAGACTAAACTTGGCTTCTGACTGGTGGGAGGTGGCTGCTAAATCCCAGCTCCCAGGGGACTCTTTCTGCCCAGAGCAGCTGTGGCTGCCCCTGGATCCCTGGAAGTGTCCAAGGCCAGGCTGGACAGAGCTTGGAGCAACCTGGGATAGTGGGAGGTGTCCCTGCCATGGCAGAGGGTGGAATGGGTGAGCTCTATGGTCCCCCCAACCCAAAACATTCTGGGATTCTGTGATTCCATGTTCCTTGCACTTTGAAACATGTTTAGAGATGCAACTCCAAGAGCAAGCTCCTGCTTAGCACCAGCACCAGCACTGAGATGTTTCCCTTCCCTTCCCTGTGCCCGCAGAAGGTATTTTTTCTCTTTGGATTATTTTCAGAAGCTCCAACCCTGTCAGTGCAGTCCTGACCCTATGTCCTTCTCCCCAGGACTGGTTCCAGTCCCTGCACGCTGGGATGGGTGTTGTTTCAGCACATAGATCTTGAATTTTACATAGGAAACTCCCTGTTTTCTGCTTTTGATGAGTACTAAAGTTGTGTGTGAGCTTGTGGAGGCCCCGGGGCGGGCACACACCACCTTGGCTGCTACGCTCTCTCTGCCTGGTGAATTTGGCTGCTGCAAATCTGCCAGTGTCCTCAGCTATTTCAATTAGTTCAGTACAACATGACCATGTCACGTGGGTAGATGTAAGAAAACATCTGAACTGATTTCTGGCTTGCCTCACTGTATGCCAGAAGTTCTTGCCAGTTGAAGAAAAAAATTTTTGTATCCTTTTATGTAAACACATCGTGTTAAAAAAGGCAAACTATAAAACATTAAAAACCCTGCAGGGTATTAAAAATACCAGTCTCAATGCACGTGTTCATTCCTTTCACTTTCTTTTTAGATCACTAGTGTTGGTACAAAATGAGCTGAGCGAAGGCAAGAATTCTAATTAGGTTTAAAAAAGAAAAAATATGGCAGTTTATTTTGAGCACATGTCTGCTTCACCAAGGCATCTCCCATTTCAGACACAGGCAGAGTGAATCATTATTACACATTTATCATCATAAAAATGCTTATTTGGACTTTTTTTTTTTAAGGAGGGGAAAAAAAAATTTAAAAGGGCAAAGCAAAGAGCCATCTCGGAAGGGCAGTTATTGCTTGCCCTTGCTTGGGAAAAAGCCTTCCTCAATGGGATTACGTCCCCGCTCATAACCTATCAGCCGTCTGATCAGAAATTCATAATGCAGGCCATCCATTTCCAGCTCGGCGAGGGCTGCGTGATTGAATTTAAATAGGCAAATGCCAGACTTGAGCTTTGACATTCTCTCTGTCTCTCTCAATCTCTCTCTTTCCCCTGCCCTCCCCACTGTAGCCCCTTTCTTCCTCCCTCTCTTCCTCCCTTCCCTCTGCACGCCACCATTTCACAGGAGGCTGGAGCGTGTGCCGAGGAGTCAGCGGGAAATGGAGGATGGATGTGGGGGGAGTGGAGAGGAGGGATGCGCAGCCAGGGAGAAATATGGAGGGAACTGGACAGCAGAAAATTATAAATTGTTGCTGTCAGGCTTTCATTGGGACACTAAAACCTGTTTTCCAAGCCCCTCACCTTTTTTCCTAATTTAAAAAGAGATATTCCAGCAGACGTTTACCAGCGTGTCCTCACCCAACCCGTGTGGTGGCTGCAAGCACAAAGCTCCCCAGCGATTCTCTTTTTTCTGCATCTTTCAGAGCTGATAAGGATGAAAATGAATTCAAATCTGTGCGCTCTCACTCCCTGTGTTCCAAGGGGCAGAGATGGAAAAGCTGCCTGGTGGCAGGGGGTCATTGAGCAAGGGACTGTCCTGTCCCATGTGACCTCTGTGCACGACCTTGGGATCTGCTGGAGATGGCGCTGGGCACCGTGGCCTTGGGATGACATCACTGGGGACAGGGGCTGAGCCGGCGCTTTGGAGAAGGCAGAACATGTGGGACGTGTCTGTGCCATGTGTTGTGTTCCTGCCGTGCCCCGTGAGCCCTTGTTGCGAAATCCTGGGGAGCCTCTGTTCCCCAGAGTGCAGCAGGTGATGTGGCATGGAGTGGAAAGCAACATGCCCCCTACGAGCTCTGCGGGTCCCAGTTACCGATACCTCGGCGCATGGACAGAGAACAGCAGTCCGGGTCTTGGGAGTTGAACATAGGTGTTTTATTCAGCTCATGGTGGATCCAAGACAAATCTCTCCCACGTGGAGAGATCTTTTATGCACACAGGAAACGGAAGGGGTTGGGGTCAGGGTCACTGTCCAATGATGGCAAAGCATGAAAGGAGAGTTAGGGGAAGTGACGGATGACTTGAGCATGGGAGAGACTGCAACACCTGGGTTGGACCAAGAACAAGGGAAAAGGCAGGGGTGTGCTGGGTTAAACCTTAACCTGAAAATCACCCTGCAGCAAGCCCTTTGTGCCCCTGCTGAGGGACATGTGCCTCATGCTGCCCTGCCCTGCCCATGATGGACTTTGGGGTATTACACTGATATCTTTATTGCTTTCTTCCCTGCTGGGCCTTTCATCCCCTCTCCAGCACAGGGATGCGGTTTCAGCCCAAATCCTTGCTGTAAATTGTGCTTCAAAACAAATTTGTTAAAAGTCTCATTTCATCCTTCAGACGGCAAAAATGCTCCAGACCCTGCGTTTGTGGCCAGCAGTACTTTACTGCCAGGAAAAAGGACAGAGAAGTATCCCGAGTGCAAGAGAGTGCTGACACTGGAATGGGTGGGTTTGACTTGATGAGGGTACTCTGAGGGCATTTTTGTTGTTGTTGTGGTTTTGGGTTTCTTTTCTTTTCTTTTCTTTTCTTTTCTTTTCTTTTCTTTTCTTTTCTTTTCTTTTCTTTTCTTTTCTTTTCTTTTCTTTTCTTTTCTTTTCTTTTCTTTTCTTTTCTTTTCTTTTCTTTTCTTTTCTTTTCTTTTCTTTTCTTTTCTTTTCTTTTCTTTTCTTTTCTTTTCTTTTCTTTTCTTTTCTTTTCTTTTCTTTNTTCTTTTCTTTTCTTTTCTCTTTCTTTCCACCTTAGAATGTAAAGCTGCAGAAGTCTTGGGCTGCACAACCTCTCTAGAAATTGAGCTTTTCTTAATTACTGATTTTTCCAGTCCAAAACTAGATATTTACTAGGCTTCTTCTCAAGAATGGCACTGAATTTGGGGTTAAAATTGTCCCATGGAGAATCAAGCCCTCCTACCCAAACATTTTGCAGAGGTGAATTACAGTTGTGATAAGAAGTGATGATCTGATTCTCGTTTGAGTCATCTTCTAACTTCCCCACCAGATCTTTGTTTTCCTACAGTAAAGTACAAGACATAGAGGGGCAAGGACCTGCTGTGACAGGACAAAGGGAATGGCTTCCCACTGCCAGAGGGCAGGAATCCTTCTCTATGAGGGAGGGGAGGCCCTGGCACAGGGTGCCCAGAGCAGCTGTGGCTGCCCCTGGATCCCTGGAAGTGTTCAAGTCCAGGGCAGGGGGTGGAATGAGAAGAGCTCTAAGGTCCCTTCCAACCCAAGCCCTTCTGTGGTTCTCTGATTCTGTGATTTCTGTGTCATCTTAACCATCAATAATGGTTCTTCTATTATTATTATTATTATTATTATCATCATCATCTTCAGTATTCTTAAACTCTTGCCCCAGGCTGTGCCTGGCACAGTCCTGCAGACACTGGTCCATGCTCTTCATGGAGGGATCAGTTCTTTGCCCACCAGTCACTGCTCCCAGGTGGACCCTCCACAGCCTCCTGACCCTCAGCCAGCTGTGGGTGTTAGAGAACATCTGCTCTGCCCAGAACTGACCAATATTCTCCTTCCAGTTGCTAAAGCCTTATTTAATTTCACCAGAGCTCAGCACTACGAACCTCTTAAGTGCTTCATGGTTCTTTGGTAACTTTCTCAAAATCCATCCTTTGAAGTAAGAACTGTGCTACTTCATATTTTCCACTTTGCCATCATCATCTCATTGTGGTTTTACATCAGAGCTATGACTTCTGTGTGTTTTACTACAATTTAAAGCTGAATACCCTAACTTTGTAACCATTTTCCTGCTCTCTTCAGCCTCCCTCACTCACATCCTGCTGCCCACAGCTTCTGGTTTGTTTTACTCATTACCTATTGCCCTTGTTTCCATTTGTCATCTGGGTTTTCTATTTTAATTGCTGACTTTATATCACTGATAAACCAAGACTCCTTTCAGCTGAAGTTGTCACCTTTCTTCATTGTCCAGTTGTCTTTTTAGACACTTAATATGTTTCTTTTGTGGTTTGGGTTGTTTCCCCCCTAAATCCCTCCTTATGATCAGTTTTCAGTGCTTTCTTTAGCTTTAGGAAATACCATGTCCACGTACTTTGGAACTGTGATCGGCATAAGCAGGTTAAATAGAAGGTGAAAGTTCCTGAAGCCCTGGCTTTAGACTTCCAGATGGGAATTATTTGGTGCTAAACCATGTGTCCTTTATTCTGTGTGCCTTCTGTAAAAACTCATTCTCCTTTCTGAATAGCTTATCCTAAATTAAGGGTAGAAAAGGATGGTATAAAACTAGCAATGAAACTGTCATTTCAGATCTGAATTTAAAAATGAAATACAGAGTAGAAAAATGTGAAGAGACTAATTTTAATTCAAATAATTAAATTTTGTTAATTCAAAATCTTATTTGAGAGTCCAGCTGGTTTTGCCTCCTGCTGAGAGATTGAGCTGGCGATATCAAGTAGAGCATTGGTGACATTTGGGATAATTCCTTCCCAGAGGCATTGCAGAGAGCGAAGCCAGTGGTGATGGTGGGATTGGAATCACAAACAGAGTTTTTGATTGACTGAGTGAAAGATGAGCTTAGCTCACCTGGCAAAATCCATAGTTCTGCTGAAAACCAGCGGAGGTTTTTAATTCTTCTGAAGGAAAAACTTCTCTTAAGTCTAATTAAGTTATAATTAGCTGGAGCCAGTTGAGCTGTTCTTCCTCCAAGATCACTGTTTCCAAACTGATGTCGTGGGTTTGGATGCAGAGGTCGCAGTCCGTGGTCGCGGGGCCGAGGCGTGGGAACCGCGCCGGGGCTGGCCCCAGATCTCCGTTCCATGGAAGGGGAGTCACTGAGGGGCAGCTGGGCTGGGCTGATTCTGTCTCAGCTAATGAACACAAACGTACCCTGGCTAGGGCTGGGCCTGCACTGCCTTATTCTGGAGTACATTTTCTTTGTGTACATTTCCACGTCTTTGTATAAAAACTGCCTGCGCCATATGCCACGATTTAGGAGATTAAATCTGAACTGTGCAGCAGAACGTCTGTGCCGCGTGTATAGTTTGTGGTTTTTGTTAAAGTCACAGTGCCAACACCCCCTGTATTTACAATTCCAGGAATAATCATGGAGTTAGTAGGAATATCTGTTTCATCGTGCATGAGACTTGTCAGCTGGCACTTACATGAGTAAGCTGCTGGTAAAGAGAATGGGCTTTGTGCTTTCTTGTTTAAAGATGTGGCACAAGAGTTGCAGATAATATTTAATTGACTGTGTGTTCTTACACTGCCTTTCTTGATCCCTCTGGAAGAGATTTTGTTTATTCCCTATGTCATACATATCCAGTCCCTGGCAGAGGGAGGTGAGGAGCAAGCTTGAGACAGAAGCATGTAGGTTCAGTTTCATGGCTTCATACTCCAAATTTTCACCCAGATAATTTTACAATTTTTTATTTCTTTCACTTTTATTTTGTTATTTTTTAATTGGACGCGTGTCTCTCCAAAAATGTGTGGTTTAGGAACACAAAGCCCATTGAGCTTCAGGAGGAATTGAGCTGTTCAGGCCCTGTTGACGCAGGAAGGTTACACCTCCTGTACCAGTATAGTTCTACTCATGATCACTCCATCCAGAATAATTGGCTTTTTTGGCTTAGTTTAACTTCTCCAAACCACTGACTCTTTAACTATAGTCTCTAGAATTCCATTAAACAGTAAAATTTATGAATGAGTCAGCTCTGTGTGGTTGTGCAAGGTGACTCGAAGGAATTCCACTAATGGCAGTGGTTTCTTGGTCCTAACTTTAAGAACCATTAAATGAAATAAAATAAAGATGTCCTTATTCCAAATTAAGGGCATTTGGGGAGTTAACAACTGGGTATGTTTAAAGTTCATGCCTTGGTTTTTATTAACGTAGGCCACAACTCATTAAGGAAATCCAATCAAAATTACTCTGCACCTCTTACAGTGCAGAGCCACACCAACACCCTTTAAGAAATGAGAAAGACACAAATATCAAGGTGATGTAGAATATTTTGGATCTTAATTTTGAAAGATAGGAACACTCGTTCAATTTCTTAATAGTTAAATTGCAATATTGACAATATGATTCTGAAATTCTTAAGCAACAGCAACAAAAAAGTAATGCCATTGTTCTGCATCAACTGACCATTGAGGGGGGATGAGTTTCTATTTTTTTTTATGTTTATAAACCAGATTTTTGTGCTTATGACAGCTCGGAGTTGTAGCATAATCCTTAACAAAAAAGCTGAATATTTTTAATTTTCCCCTAAGAACAAAGTCTTTTAGACACTGAAATATCTTCCCAGAATAGGCCTAAAAAGGAGCAAATTTCATCACTGAGACAAATTCAGCATCTTCCTCCATATCACCCTCAGTTGTAGTCAGGTTTGGGGATTCATTTAATGATTCGTAGGCTTCCTTTTGTGTCCTTTGGTGGGAGTCATGGTCTTCACCAGGACCTTCTCTATTGCATGCAGAACTGCCAGCTGCTCATGGAGGAGCCTCTTGTAAGGCAGAGGATTCTCCTGAACCAGGTGGTGCAGACACTGAAACACCCCGAGGCTTCGCTGTTCTCACTTCCTCGAATCCCATAGCACGGTTTCCCCCTGGAACAGCTACATTTGAAAGACTGCTCTCTGCAGCTCTCACTCCTAATTCAGTTCTCTGCGGGGTTGAAATCCCAGTTGTGATCTCTGCTTTCCTGCTCTGTTTTCCACACGGATGCAGCACTGCTGGCTGTAAGTGGAGAGGAGGAAGCATTTCCCCAATCACCGCCCTGGACTGCCGCCTGGGTGTTTTTCTGCGTAGATGGTTTTGGCAGCATTCTGATGACTGAAAATGGAGACCCTGCATTTCTGTGGCTGCAGTGTAGTCCTGGATATGCCACCACATTCTTATTCTTAGCACTCTAAAAGCACCGAGACACCACAGCCCAGATTGGGGTTTCACTACACAGACACCTGAACTCACTTAACTGACTGTGTGTGTTTATAAGGAGTGAGCCAAACTCACTGGGCTGTGAGGAGCTAAAATTTCACTCCCTGTCTTGTGGAGTTTTAGTTTAAATAGCTACAACAGATGAGACTTAGGGAAAATCACTGCCCTCATGCTGCAGGAGGAACCGTTGAGGAACCATCCACAGCCCAGGAGGCAGCAGGTGGCATGTCCAGGGCCTGAACCACACCTTCACCACAGAGATCTTGGCCTTCTGTACCAGTTATGCACTAAAACCAGAATGAACAAAAAACCCAAACCCCTTCAGAACTTTTCAGAGGACACATGCAGGGGCCTCATATATTTAAGTATTAGGTTTTGGGTGCTAAAAGCTTTGCGAGCTGCTTTGCAGTAACTGAGAATGATATGGCTTAGAAATTGAGCAGGTGAGTCATGTTCTGTACAAAACAGTTGTTTTTTTCTGTTTCCCAAAAGAATGCCTTAAAATGCACTTGTATATTTGTTATGGATATAATAAAGTTCCAGGATTAGCTGCAGAATTTTCTGTCATTTTGCAGCTGTTTTAGGTGGCTGTGGGTTGCTGGGATATTTGGGAGCAGGGGAGGGCAGGACCAGAGTTCTGTCAGAAGGCTGAGTGAGTCCAGGGCAGCATGGGGCTTTGGCTCAGTGCCTCCTACCCATTGTGGCCCTGCCTGTTGGGGCTCTGTGGGTGAGCACATCATGGAATTACAGATTCAGGAATGAGAATGTGCTTATTCAGGATGTGCTGATGACTGGAGCAGAATTCAGTGGCAGGTGACACCCAGCAGCTTCCACCTTCTCTCTGCCCAGTACAAAACCATACAGACAATGTGGTCTCACAGCCAATGATTCCAAGTGTGTTAGACACCACAAAGGCAGGAGAAGCAGATTTTAGATTAATAGCATATGAATGAAATGTCTTTCAGCTGCAGGAGAGTAGATTTACATTAGATGCTAGGAAAAAATTCTTCCCTGTGAGGGTGGCACAGGTTGCCCAGAGCAGCTGTGGCTGCCCCTGGATCCATGGCAGTGTCCAACGCCGGGCTGGACAGGGCTTGGAGCAACCTGGGATAGTGGAAGGTGTCCCTGCCCGCAACAGAGGTGGGATAGGATGATCTTTAAGGTCCCTTCCACCCCAAAACAATCTGTGATTATAATTAAGAGAATTATAATCCAGAGAATCCAAAATGGCAAGAGAATCCTTGAAGAGTTTCAAGAAGTGAGGCAGGTAAACACCACAGGGCCTTATGGGGGGACGGTAGGCAGGGAATAATTTGGGCTGTTGTTTCTGTAAGTGGTTTTGATGTCCATTCAGGAGGACATTGCTGTGAGAGCTGCGGGGGATTAGAAACCCTCCAATCCACCCTCTCCTCTCTGGCAGCCTGACTTTGCCTGGGTTTCTAAGGAGAAATAGTACTTTATATGGGATCAGTTGATAGAACTGAAAAAAATGGGCACGAGATCAGAGTTTGGCAATCAGTTCTGAAAATTGTATTTTTAAATCCAGTAGAGTGTTGTCACGGTTCGAATACTCTTGTTACTTAAGCTTTACCACCTGAAGGCTGAGCACAAGAGCTGCTTAACACAGTCCTCTGAGTCTCCACACCTTTGATTTTACCCTAAAACATTTGGATATTCCAACTGAAATGTGGAGCATCATGCTTTTTGCTGTTATTATTCCTTATAGGAGGAATAGGATTAAAAACGTTATGTATGCAAAAGTGATCAAATACAGTGTAGGCAAGTTCAGCCATGTAATAATGTGTTGATAAAAGTTACTTCACTCTTTGGGGACAGAGGAGTTGGAAATATCTGTATGTTCAGATGCTGATAGGACTTGTTTGGCTACTTTGGATGATTCAGGATATCAGGATGCCAGAAAGAGAATAACTGGAAGGGGGCAGCGAAGCTTCTGGTTTGTTTCTACCTCTTTGTCATGTATCAGTTTCAATTCCTTGTTTATATTTGGTGCTTTCAAAGCCTAGATTTCGTTTCCTTGCCTTAGCTGGCAGTTGCCCCTAGCTCTGAAGCTTTTCGTTTGAGATTTGTTCCCACCATGCTTAGTAAGTATTTCAACCTGCTCTGTGCACTGATGTCACTGACTCTGGCTGGTTGTGATGGGGACAGGATGGTTTGGGACAGCAGCACTGGACATGTTCACACTGGGACCCATTCAAGGTGCTGTGGGACACACTGGCTCTCTGAGAGAGAGCTTGGTGTGCTCTGAGGGTCTCGTTTCAAACCCCGCCTCTGATCCACATCTGTTCAGGACTATATGTATATCATTTACATTGTTTCAGTGTGTAATGGCAGTTACATGTATCTCATGAAATTGCCTTCACTGATTCCCACTGTCTTCCCAGCAGCTGCTCACATTAACCTTTCACAAGGAAGGGTCTCTGAACGTGCAGGAAAGCCCAGTTGCCTTGGACAGCTCAAGAATTGCTGTGGCTCTCATGTGCTCTTAAGAATTCTCTCAAATCCCTCCAGCAGCTGATTTTGTGAATCTCTGACCATAAACCACCCACCCCCTCAGCTCAGCTCCATGGAAGCCACCCTTGGCTCGGCCAATTGCCATGAACGGCTCAATCCTGTTCTGTATTTACCTTGAGGATGTTATTTATCATTGATCCCCGTTCTCAGCAATGTCTCCCATGTGCACTTAGCTGCTTTGCTGCAGAAAATTAATAATACTTGAGTCCCAATTCTGGTAGGAGCTCCCCTGGCAGCAGCGGCTGCAGGCTCTGCCTGTGCCCTGCTGCTGCCAGATGGGCTCTGCAGCTCCTCAGAGGTCAAGTTGAAAATGCCTGTCCATAAAAACTGACTCAGAGAAGGCAAATATATCTGAAAGAGCAGCTCAGCTCAGTTTCTGTTAAATCTGATCTCTCAGGTGCCAATGTACATCATGGGGTTGGTGTGTGTCTGCCCAGCAGGGACCTGGTGGGGACCCTCTCTGGGGAGTCTCACCTGTTATCCTGGGAATGTTGTGGGAATCAGCTCAGAGGGTGGAGGGTGTGTGCTGGAGGAGGAGTGGGCGCAGGGATCGAGACAAAGTAGATTTTTCCACCATGTTCATCTTTACCCCAAAATACCCAATGTCTCTGTATTTACAGAACACAGAATCCTGGAATGATTTCAGATGTTCTGCACCCTTTCACCTGGCCCTGCTGAGGATGGCCCCACAATGCAGCAGGTCCTTTTGTGTTTCCATCTTACAGTCCCTGTTATCCACCATGTTGGGTGTTTTCAGCTCTGCTCACATCTGATGTAAATGTGGAGCAGTGCTACTGGAAACGTTTGGGGCAGGGCTTGTCCCACAAGGCCTCAGCCTGATCTTAACTGTTTCACACCTTTCCTTTTTTCTGACCATTTGCCATAGTGGGGGAAAAAATATTATTTTTTTATTTTTCTAAACCAGATTTTATTCAAATAATAAATAACAACCTATTAACCCAGCATGCCTTAATGCTCCGAATCTGAATCTAAAGACGAGAGAGAGCACAAACATACCATTAAAAAAGCGTGCGCGGTTCTTCCTCCTGCCCAGCCTCTCCCCCATCGCGCACGCAAGCTGTCTCTTTAATAATGCAAAGGAGCAGTAAATTTCAAGCTGAGGATGGGCAATAACAAGGAGAGTTATTTCCACAATGCCCCAGTGTCAGCCCCTGGCTTAGGCGCACACCTTATTAGTTCTAACAGGCTGGTTAGCATCGGGTCACCTCTGCGGCTCCGCTCCCCGCAGGGTCACCCGGCTCCAGGCGGCATTTGGGGAGGGGGAAGGGAGGCGAGATTTACAGATCCTCTTCTCACCCGGCATTTTTAGCACTGGTTATTTTTATTTACGCCCCCCCCTCCCGCTTCCCCTTTTACTCCTCACCTTTCTCTTGCCCCCTCTCCCACCCAAAACCTGTGTAAATCCTGGTGGTGGGCAAACCCCTCCCCAGTGAGTGTGGATAGAGAGACTCCTTGGAATGGGGGGCTCCTCTGCTTCTCTTCAGAAGAGAAATAATTCAAATTAATCAGCCTGGGCGTGTGTATGGACAAATAACAACATCCATAAGCCAGTGTTGATGAAAGCAAGCCCAAGGTGGTTGCACTCCCAATTAAGCATGACGATAGCATGTCTGCATTGAACACGTGTGTGTGTGTGTGTGTGTGTGTGTGTGTGTGTGTGAGAGAGAGAGAGGCAGAGAGATGGGTGATGCCTCACTCCTCTCTCACCTTCTCGGGGCCACAGCAATTGTCTGTAGGATGGTTCTTTACAGTGAGCTAACCCAGGGATGTGTTAAAAGGAATGTTCATTTTTTCCCTAACTGGAACGTAGGAGAAGCTGCCCATTATGGAAATGCACAGGCGGTTGTGGCCCTCTCCCAGCCCCCTCCCCCACCCGCCAGCTTCCATCCAAAAATGAATGCAAAGAAATACTATTAGGCTGTCTGGTTATGTATTTTTTATGAGGCCATACAAGACACTGCCTGACCTCGTCCAGCTCATGTTATAACCACATTGAAGATGCTTTTCATTTGGGTTCTGCTTTTCAGCCTGGGTGACCTCTATTAAATAAAAAAAAAAAAGAAAAAAATGGCCTAATATGTGACCCCTGGGACAAGTCGCTTCAAGGATTACATTTAATTCATATGATAATATTGAAATATAATGTTTCTGTGTCTAATGTTTTGGATGTTTTTCTTTCTTTATTTCAGAAATCCTTTGAGTCTTCTTGAGGATTTTTTTTTCTTTTTTCTTTTTGGAGGGAGAAGAACAAGTAACATGCTTGGTGGACAGATTCTTAAAAGTCATCTTTTTTTTTCCCTTGGAAAGCCAGTGTGAACGCAGCAGCCTGCTCTTCCCCTTGCTTTGAATGAGAAGAGGAGAAACAAAGGCAGGGAAATTATTTTTTGTAAGAAAACGTGTCTGGCTCGTCAAAATCCAGCCCTATGCTTTGTTTTGGCATTTGCTTACCCAGTTGATAAGGAGTGACCTGCTTTCCTGGCTGGGGGGGCACGGGCAGACCCCCCTCTACCTCCTTGCTCGCCTCCAGCTCCCATTGTCTGCCTTGCACACGGAGTTGGGGCACGGACGGCCTGCCCGGGCTGGAGCATCCCAGCCTTTCTGACACACCACGCCTGTTTCAGGGCCGTGTAACTTCTCCATAAAAATATACTCCGGGGTGAAACACAACTTGCGACGCTTCAGCTTAGGAGCACATTTGCTTTTGCCAATTGCAAAATTAAATTTGACTCTTTCCTAAATATTCCGTGTATGAAAAAACATTCAAGAAAGTGCATTCCCCCCCCGTCCTCGCACTAAAATCATGTTGCCAGGTGTACGGGGGAATTCAGTCATCAGTCAGCAATCCAAGCCGAGACCTTGCACTGGGAAGCAACGAAGCCCTTAATCATTCCCGGTAATGACATGTTTGGAAAAAAGTGCCACACGTGTGCACCGTGTATTTTCAGCAAACATCTAATGCGAGGGTGTGAAACGGGGGCTGCGGTGCACGGTGTGCTTGTGCAAGGGCTTCCCTCCCCTCTTCCTCCTCCTCCTCCTGCTCCAGCCTGGCTGTGCTGCCCCGCTCACAAAAGCCGTGTCCTTAGAACAATAGGCCTGTGCTCCTGGAGACCCGTCCCGGCACACGCGATGCTGCTTCTGTGACGTTTACGAGGGGATACACAACCCTGATTATTAATTTTTTTTCTCCTTTTCCCCACTGTGAGTGGAGCTGTGAAATAGCAAAATTAATTTGTGCAAAAATACCCCTGGAACAGCGCTCGGGTTGTAATAGTCCAGGTCGGTGCCGCGTGGTTACGGCTGACCCTGGGTCCCCGCCGTCGTGGGAGCTCTCGACGCGCCCCATAAACGCTCGCCCTCCTGGGCGCCCGCTCCGGGAGGCTCGGGCAGGTGAGGGCAGAGCGCCGGGGGGCTCGGGGCAGGTGAGGGCTCGTAACTCCCAGCCCCGCTGCGTTTATTCGTGTCATAGGCTGAACCTCGACAGTTTTTGGCAAAAACCTAATTAGCGCCAGGTCTGGGCCCTGCGTTACGTGTATATGTGCGGCGGCGTTTTGTGTACGATATTAAAAAAAATATCCAGGCTTTGGGTTGCCTTTTGTAAGGCATGGAGCTGTGACCCTCCCTCCGCTGCTCCCTCCCCCCGGAGCCCCAGACTTCGCCGTGCCCTGGCTGCGAGCTTACATGGAGTTGTCTTTTTTTATTTTTTTTATAAACCCAGTCACAACACNGGGGGGGGGCTGGCTCCCCCCGCGTCGCTGATTGATGTCAGGGGCCAACAGGAACCGGCTTTCCTGGCGATGATGATGGTGATGGTGATTGCGATGATTACACTCATCATTAGTGGGAATTTGAATTTTGCGATGGTCAAGGCTGGGCGGGGGCATGACCCCCGCGCCCGGGAACTTAAGGAAAGAAAAGACAGGATTTGGAAAATGATTAATTTATGCACTGGAAGAGTCGAGTTACAAAGGTTTTCATGCAGCCCTGTTTTATTGCGAGTATACGCCGAGATCGGCAAAAAGATGGGAAAGGCGTTTTTGTTATTAAAGGAAAATCCTTTATTGGAGGGATAATTTAGAAATTTACAGTCAATGGAATTTAATTTTATCCTTTGCCTTTTGCTTTATCCACATTTTAATAAAAGAGCCACGAAGAATAAGAGTAGCCAGGTGATTGCTGAACAAAGCAGATCTCGAGTCTGAATAGGATTTAAAATCGGTGCCTGCGCTCCCCGCGCCTGGCGGGGCCGCGGGTGGCACCCCCGGCTGTGCGCCCCGGCTGGGGGACACTGCGGTGACGACACACACTTAATGCAAAATTAGTATTTCACGTGCAGGAGGCACAAACTTCGTGGTACATTTTTCCTTCCCCTCTGTTTGCCTTCCTGGTGATTTGGGTACGCCTGATCACATCTTAGGTTTCTACGTGGTTATTCCATGCAGAGCGTGATTTTCAGGGGAGTGGAGTGCTGCTGGGGATGTCTGCCAGCACCCCGAGGTGGCAGTGACCATGTGTGGTTCTGCAGAACATCACTGGCATTAATTCACTGGGAAAGAAACCAAATGCNGAGGAGGAGGAGGAGGAGGAAGAGAGAGAAAGACAGAACTAAAAACCCTTGAAGGATGGCTCTCCAAAATTCCTGTTGGAACCACGGGGAATCCCTGGTAGCGCGGGAGCGGAGGTAAGGCAGCCTGCGCCCACCCTCCTGCCGGCCCCCTGCCCCCTCGCTTTTGGGCTGGGAGCGCGGCTTGTGGGGAGCGGGAGGGAAGGT
>VXBC01008789.1:367467-434947 GCA_013399945.1 Ploceus nigricollis | reverse complement strand
CCTGTTTTATTGCGAGTATACGCCGAGATCGGCAAAAAGATGGGAAAGGCGTTTTTGTTATTAAAGGAAAATCCTTTATTGGAGGGATAATTTAGAAATTTACAGTCAATGGAATTTAATTTTATCCTTTGCCTTTTGCTTTATCCACATTTTAATAAAAGAGCCACGAAGAATAAGAGTAGCCAGGTGATTGCTGAACAAAGCAGATCTCGAGTCTGAATAGGATTTAAAATCGGTGCCTGCGCTCCCCGCGCCTGGCGGGGCCGCGGGTGGCACCCCCGGCTGTGCGCCCCGGCTGGGGGACACTGCGGTGACGACACACACTTAATGCAAAATTAGTATTTCACGTGCAGGAGGCACAAACTTTGTGGTACATTTTTCCTTCCCCTCTGTTTGCCTTCCTGGTGATTTGGGTACGCCTGATCACATCTTAGGTTTCTACGTGGTTATTCCATGCAGAGCGTGATTTTCAGGGGAGTGGAGTGCTGCTGGGGATGTCTGCCAGCACCCCGAGGTGGCAGTGACCATGTGTGGTTCTGCAGAACATCACTGGCATTAATTCACTGGGAAAGAAACCAAATGCAAATCAACTCCATTAGTTTTTCTTAGGTTCTACCAGGGACTTTAAAAGGATCGACTAATGGGATAACCGTATCCACTAGATTGATAAATAAATAGAAAATCCCTAATTCTTTCGAGGCGTGGGGCTGGAAGCAGCAGATGGAAGTGACTCCAGGGTAACTGAATAAAACCCCTGTGCTGATAGTGCCTGATTGATCATAGTGTAGTGCACTAAGAGACAAGGAGTCAGCTGAGGGGAGAAGAGGGAAAAGGCGAGAGATGGAGCAGGAGAGAAGTGTAACCCAGTTCCAGCAGGACAAACCACTTGCCTGTGTGCCCTGCTCTCCAAAGCGTGTCCAATGTCCCGCATGGCTCTGCCACCCAAATGCCACGCTGGCCTTCAGCTCCCAGACAGCCCAGCTGGTCAGTGTTGGGTTTTCTCTCATTATCCCGGTCTCTGTGCTTTCCCTCGCTGGCCGCAGGCCGGTCCTGGCTGCACCGCACTCCGGGGTACACGTGGCACAGCCTAGTGCCAAGGGCACCGTGCCCGGGGGCAGCGTGGCTGCCAAGGGGCAGCGCGGGCAGGCCGAGCCCCGAGGACACGGCGGGGCAGCGCTGGCTCAGGGGCCCTTTCGGGTGCCCGGCCCTGGGCCGGCACCTGCAGCCGTGTGCACACACACGATTCCCCGCGCTCGCTCCGCCGTGCCAATAAAGAAGAAAGGCAGGGATGAGGATTGTTGCTATTGATCTGCCCAAGGGGATCATTAGGCATCAGTATCAATCTACAAATCAGTGGGCCTGTGTTACTTGCTTGGGCAGTCATTGCCAATTTGTTCCTATTAGATGGCCGAGCCCGGAGGTGTTTGATGAGCAGATTGGGTCTTTATCTCGGCGCTGGAGAGCAGGCGGGCGTGGGGAGATGCCGCAGCTTTGCAGGATTGCTGCTGTTTGTTTTCTTCTGCTGAAACCCTTTTCACTTCTCTGTACAGAATTTCGTAGGGGCTGAATGTGTTTCTGCTTTATGGATGGTTTTTCATATCATCAGATTAAACATATTGAGAGTTTAGGAGAAACTATTTTAAAATAATCCTCTCACTTTTATTCGGTCTGTTTACCAGCAGCACTCCCTATAAAAATACATATTCATGCCAGATTCTTTTGTTATCCTTTCCAGGTCAGACCCAACATTAGGAACGCAAACAATTTTGCTTTTGCTATCCCAGTGCCCATTCCTTGGGATTTATTGAGTTGTGCTTAGTGAGATGATTGTTTTCACAGTATTTCCCTCTGTGATTTAATTATTTAGGCCAAAAAATTAAAGATTGCAGATAATATTTTATTTTTGAAGTGTTTTTATGTGCCCCAGGGGTTAGTGGCCCCTTGGACACAGTCTTGCTCTGTGTGGTGCCTTCCAAAGCTGCCTCCCTCATCTGCATATTTGCAAATAAGAGAAGTGTTTAATACTATGCAAAATGAATAACAAATTTAGACCATAACAGGAGAATGGAAATTAATGGCAAAAAAAAGGATCAAACCAGTTCACATGAATGATCTGATCCGACATCAATGCCGTGTTATTTAATGCAAACCTTGATTCCGACTGTTCCATCTCCCTCCTCACACGAGCATCGTGCAGTTTAAACATCTGTCCAGCCGTTAAAGACCCTATTGATGCTGTGTTATTGGATTTCTAATTTCCAGGTTTTGTCAGGGGGTTTAACAGACTATATGAGTGTTTATAATTTCTAATGAGTTTAATCTCTAATTTGCCTCTATTACCTGGGACTGTCAAATCCCTTTCTCAGCACTTGGTCTGTGAAAATTCAAAATACAGAAATACAGGTTTCTAAAGAACTCGAAATATTTGTCATATCTTTTATATACAAATATGTGTGCAGTAAACAGAACTATACATTCTTATTCTCTTTGAAGATCAAGCTTGATTTTAATCCTGCCTATCTGCTGCAATCACAATATATTACCTAAACCCAAGTTTCTTTGAGGACTTTTTGGATAGATGTCACTATTTCATTGGAGATAAAATAGGGTGTGTTTTAGGATACCACATTATTGCTGCCTGATTAGTATTTGATCAAATCCTATCTGTTTTTTTGTCCCTGAGACAATCCAGCTCCTCCACATCCGGAGGCGAATTCGCCTCATTCTGTCTGACAAGTGTTTTGTTGGGGAGCAGCGGATCAGATCCGTGTAAACAGCGGCTGGGGCGGGGAGCCCCGCACTTTTAATTTATCATAAACTCCACAGAACTCATTAGCTTTCATCTTTACATCACACGTATAGAAATGAATTCTGAGCTCACTCGGGGAGGCTTTTTTTTCTGTGGAGTTTGCTGTACAAATATTTATGGACCTTTTCCTTTGTAGTAGAGATTCCAGTGGCAACAGCTATCACACGACGAACAGCAGCTTGCGACTTAGGGAAGAGGTTGCCAAAAGCTGTTGTTTATTTAGTTGCGTGGCATTTTGTCTTGAAATTTGTTTTGCTACTATTTGCAAAAAATACAGAGCTCTCTTGGGAGGAGAAATCGGGATTTTTTGCCTATACTCCAGGAAAAAAAAAAGGGAAAAAAGCCTCCCAGAAAATGAAATCTAAGTGTGTTTGTATGTACAAATGTAACTTTGTAATCAGCATATTCTGAGGATTTTCAGAGCAGGAGGCTGCTCACTGCCCATTCACAAAACACACATATGGTGATTTTATGGTAGGTTTTGTTTTAAAGATAATGATTTGTCTCCGCGTTGCAGTTGTTTATGTTTCTGTCTATATCTCTTTCCTCACCCCTGTTTTATTTAGTAAGGTTTCAGCTGTGAAATTTCTCCATGAAACAATTGATACATTCTCCACACGCTGCAGCGAGGGAAAAAAAGCCCCTCAGATTAATGGTCAGTGTCTCATCCACACAAATTTGTGTTACGATACTACCGAGAAGCTGCGAATTACTGACAAGATCTAGAATAATTCCTAATGCTGTCGAAGGCTTCATTTTCTCCTCCGCATGATGGATGAGGCATAAGAAGTGCTTTCTGAGATCGTTAATGTGCATCATTCTGTTAAGTGTTATTAAAGTCCGTCTGTCTTCGGCAGCAGAAACAATGGCTCAGCCCTTATTTTGTCTCTCTCTTTGCTAAACTCCAACTGGCTTTTACTAATGTGGCCTGTTTTGGGGCTCTTCCAGTGGCTGGTTTGTACCACGGTGTTTCTGTTGGTTTGGGGAATTGTATTTTCCCTTCCAGTTTAATGTTGGCTTGTGGCACAGGGAGGCACGGCGAATTCTATCTGTAACCTGTGGATAATGTCCAGGCAGTGCAGGATCCGTACCAAAGCTTCCAGTTAAGCTTGGGAAATAGGATTGAACTTTCCCTTCGGAAGGCTGTTCCTGCGGAGCGACGCTGGGCTGTGAAACTGCCCCCAGGAGCAGCTGTGCCCGCTCATTTTCCCCTGGATTAATTGTTTAAAAATCTGGGAATTGCTGTCTGAGGAGAGAGTGAGCTGGTCCCTTGCTGGGAGGGAAGCTGGCACGGGGTGACCCAAACTTGTCTGTTCGGGCAGAAATCGCTGTCCTGTCCTGGTCCCCTGGGCATCGCCCCATTCCCCAAGGGGGAGGAGGCCAGGCCCAGATTGCAGATGGATCGTATTAAATCAAAAGTACTTTTAACCAAACAGAAGAATTCACTTTAAAGGTTTTTAACCTTTCTTAAGAGCCAATTTTTCCTTAAGCCCTGCGATAATAAAATACAATATAATTTATAGAGCACTCTCCACGGGTATGCATTCCTCCTCTCTTCTTTTTTTTGGTACAGTCAGATAAAACATCCAACAACTGGGATGATAATCAAGAAAAAACAAAAAGCAACTGATCATAAAGCATTTAGAAATGTAACATTCCTTTTACAAGGGATTCAGACATCCTCGGGAAGCCTCACTTCTGTACTTTTAATAGAATTAGAGAAGTGTGATGCACAGCTGGTAAAAGCTCAGTCATCCACAGCGCAGCGAGTTTTTGAGTATTTAATTTTATATTTGAATAATTCTCCAGATCAGGCTATAATCATGGATGTCATATAAAAAGATTTTTTTCATAAATTACATTATTTCACAGATGTGCAAATACTTCTGTGAAAAAAATTACATTGATCAGTTTTTAATACCCCCCTGTCTCACCCTTCAGTCAAAAGGAAAAATAGCTTTTTTCCCATCTTTGTCTTCAGAAAGGTGCTAGATTGTAAACATCTGAAGGAAATGAAAGGGGGTTGGCCAGTCCACCCCAAATTCTTTCCAGATTTTCATTCCTTTCACCAGCAGCCTTCTGTTCTTGGAGGAGAGGGAGGAACAGCAGAAGAAAGAGAGAGATGTCTCTGTTTCTTATTAAAATTTAAAGTGCAAAGCAGGGGCTGTATTCTGCTAATTTTCAATCTGCTAATTGGGAAGGGGCTTAGGAGGTGAGGGGCCGTGGGGACACGGGAGGCTCGGTGGGACAAAGCCTGGCCAGTGACACGGCCCAGCGGGGACGGCCGGCACCGGGCACAGCCCCGGCCTGGCTGCTGGAGAGGGCTTGGACTCGCTGCACTTTGTAACCCCGCGTTATAACGTCCTGTTTATTTTTCTAATTAGAAAGTGACTCGTTTACCAAGAATAAACTTCCCAACAGGCTCGTGCTCTGCCTGGCCAGGCTCCGGGGTGCCTGAAAGCCTCGCTCCTGGTGTGGGACCGGGGGCCTCAGGGCCACCTGGCCACTGGAGCTTGTGTCCCTCCAGCTCCTCGTCTTTTATCTGCTCCGAACATGGGAAACATTTAATCGAGGCACAGGCAATTCCACAGCGCGTCCTCACATGCAGAGTATCTGGTTATCTTGGATATGGATGTGAATGGAAAAGTTTGCCCTAATGTTAAATTCAGGAATAGCAATTAAGATAAATGCCAACTTCCCAGCTCTCTCATCCCATCTCCTATGAAGTTTAGGGGAAAGGAAGGCTGAAAATAACTTTATAAAAAGTTACCAAGGTGTCACACCCTGCCTGCTTGGGCTTCAATCAGAGTTGCCAGCTTGTTTTTCAGGGAATTTAAGTACCAGATGCACTTGGAGAAAGCAAGCTAAGCATCAGAGTTTATTTTCAATATGCAAGTGGTATAAAAATATGCAAGCCCTGATCTGAGTGCTATGGAAACTGCTCCACAAAAATGTGGAACGAAAGCTGTTACTGTAAGCGTGGTTCATGTCCTGTAACAGCTGTGACAGCCCGGCACAGCTCAACACTTGTCCAATTAGATGAAAATATTCAAAAGGAAAGTTGATTTAAATAAGATCTGTAATAATCTTTCACAATTCCAGAGTATCCCAGTATTCCAGGGGGACAAACACTGTCCCCCTGCCTGGGTCACCCGGACCCTGCATTGGCCTTGGCTCAGTGGACGTCGTCTCTCCCTCCTCGCACCGGCTCCAAAAGCATTTTTCAGGGCTTATGTTACAGTTATTTGCAGATTATTTTAGGTCTGTGTTCTTTTATATCCACTTAGCAACTTGCAAGGAATATTTCAGGAGCAGCTCATGCTTGATGTGCCCCTTTTTGGGGAGCAGGAGGACTAGGTGGGGCGGATTTAAAAGCCATTATTGTATTTATGACAGATGGTTTTCAGTTTAGGCAAGAAAGCCTTGATAGACACTAGCACAGAGACAGGAATGTGGACATGTATCATTAAGCTCTTTTTGTTAATCAAATGCAAGAAATACAGTAAATTTATTTTTATACCTGACCTGTGGAACAAATATGGCCAATGGATCTTACACATAATAGGTATTAAAAGGAACAATTATAGTTTCCCTTTAACTTTTCTGATTTGTTACAAGTTGTATCTATTTCTAAGGTTTTAAGGATACCAACAATTAAAATCATCCTACTGCATAAATTTTAGTTATTTACCATAGTTCATAAGTATCGTGAGATGACCTTTTTCTGGCTTCATAAAATCAGTGACTTAATATAATTTAGGATCTGAGAGTGCAAGTTCCTCAATTCATTTATCATTTGATGCTGAAATTTGTTTAGTCTGGATCTAAGGCCCTACTCAGCTTTTCCTACTGGTCATAGATTCTTTGTACACTGGAAACTGGGAGATCTTTGTGTCTTGTCTCTTTCTTTCAAGTCTGACCAAAAATAGTCATTAAAATCTTCAGAAGCCCCTTGACTTTATAAATAAAGGCTCTTGACTGACTCTGATGGGAGTTCCATGCACAGAACAGCCCCTATCACTGATTTTTCAGAATGGGAAAGTGTGTTAATATAGAATACACCTTGAATTAAGTGGTCAGTTTTGACTGTATTCCAGACAACTTTTTATGAATGCAATTAAATAGGGAGTTTTAATAGCTTCAGGAAAACTACATTTGAAATTGTTCTATAAAGAATGTTTATAAATATATATAGATAGATGATAGATGTAGCTGAAAGCAGGAGGCAATGCAGTAATTTATTTTAAAAATTCTTCTGTAGTCAGTGTGAGTGATTTCAAATGGGATCCCAGAATCTCCAAGCCAAAGCTCTCATCTTCTAAGGAATTTCACCTGGAATAAAATGTTGCCTTAGAAATTGTTGACGTAATAGTCCCCTTGGGAACCCCAGAGCAGTCAAAGAGAAATTCAACAATAAATCCAGGGGCCACCTGGATAACTCCCATTAAAGGCTTTTTTTCAGTGGAAAAAATTCTTTGAGAGTTTAATTCTTCCTAAATGTAAAGTCCAGCGATTGTGTGTCTGTAGAACTTTTACAGTTGGGTGTTTCACTTGGTTTTGTTGGAAGCAGGGCTCGGGACAGTGGGAGCAGCGCTGTGTTTGCCCCTCTGCAGGGCTGGGGAACCGGAGGGCACCGAGCAGCCCCGGGCTGGGCCTTGCGTGGCACTGCTGTGACCAGAGCTCGCCAGTGCTGGCCCAGCAGTGTCCCCGCCACGGGAGCCCGCGGCAGGAGCGCCCTCGCGGAGCCCCGAGCAGGGACGGGAGCGGGCCCGGCTCCGGAGCGCCGCTGCACAGCGGCACCGCCCCGGGACAGCCGCTCCGCAGCGCCGGGACCGCTCACAGCTGCTTTTCTCCAGAAAAGTTAAACACGGAAACAGCCCTTCTGGGCCCATCGCAGTCCCTGCTGTGCACGGCGGAGCAGCTCAGTCCGCAGAGGCTGGAAGTTCCCAATTTCCCTGTCCGTGTGACAGAGCGAGCGGGTCCCGGAGCGCTCCGTGCCCGCAGCCCGGCCATCGCGGGGCTGAGCCGTGCAGCCCCTGCTTGCCGGAGCGAGGGCATGTGTGTGCTGTGACTCGACTGGAAACCAGTCCTGCTTTTCAGCAGGGTGTGAGGGGAAATACAGGGAACTCAGGCCGTGCCGGGGGCCTGTGCGCACGGACACGCAGAATCACGGACTGCGCCCGCTCCGTGTTCTCCACAATCCCAGCTGTGTTTGGTGCTGCAGCAGAAAGGCACCGTGTGGCTTTTGATTGAAAATATTCAGGGAGAAACAATCATCCCATAAACCAGTGGAAATTTTATCACAATTTCTTTCTCTATCAACATTTTTAAAAGGCAAAAGGGGTCAAGAATGAAGTGTGTTATTCTTAGTTGTCTGTATTATTAGTTAACATCAGTTGTCTGCTGATCCCCACCTCCATGCCCACTACAAAGGACACTATAAACCACATTTAAAAAAAAAAAGACACTTGATTTTTGTAGAAATACATATAAAAATAGATTCAGGATCTGTAGGTATTTACATATGGTCATTTTACAGATTTTCTGGTGTGGTGGGTAGAAGACAAACTTCTTTTAAACCCTGTGAAATTCAACATTTAACTGAATTTAACATATTCTAAGTTATACATAATATATATTTTGAAGCAGTTTTACACTGTTTCTGTAGGCTTTGATTTTCAACAGTACTTTTCATGTATAATGAAGGTATAATTTATAACAATATTTTAAACAGTCCAAGCCATTTATTTATACTGTTTTTTATCTTGAAATGAGCTTTTCTGGATCTTTTGCTTTTGCTTTATTTACCTCATCATTCCCTTATCGCCCAGAGCCTTTTTTGCAATTGTCTTTATTTAAAATGATATTTTTTTACTTTTACTATAATTGTGTTGTTTAGACAAGAGGGTTTTTTCTTGTGAGTATTCAGGAGCTTGTTTTGCTGCTCTCCCCAGAGCAGTTCAGTGCAGCAATATGTGCAGTCAAACGGGGAAGATTCCCAAATTGTCTGTTCCCATGCTTGGAATTCAGACAAGCAGGCACTGTCTCTGTTCCTGTAAGGAGCAGTGAAATTTGGTGTTGTGGATCTGGGCTTAAACTCTTCCAGAAGCAATTTCTGTTTATAGGCCACTGTTTTTCTGGACATTTTCCTGTGTTTTTGAGCAGAAAGCAGGTTTGCTGCACTGGAGACGTAATCACTGAGTGTGGGCTGTGCTGGGTACGACGGGGCCACGTTCTCACTCCGGGATAATGCACGGAACCGTGTGGGCCAGAGCCAGTTCTGTTCATCCTGGCCTTGCTCCTCACCTCCCCTGCCCGCAGAGCCTCCCGCGGCCGCATGAGCTGGGTCTGCCTGCCGCGAACACGGGACCCTCAGTGCAGAGAGCCCAGCTCCAGCCCAGGGAGCCCACCCCCATCCCATCCCATCCCATCCCATCCCATCCCATCCCATCCCATCCCATCCCATCCCATCCCATCCCATCCCATCCCATCCCACTTCATCTCTGCCATCCCCGCCCAGGGATCACAGGCACAACTCAAATTGTTTGGAGACTTTTGCATTCAAACGTTGTTTTCTATAACAATATCCCTAAACCCCACCTGCATTTATATGGAGATCATCCTCCTCTGGGCTGTTGGGGAACAAACTCAATTCCTGCCACAAAGACAGAGGTGGTGGGCAAATAATTTCCGTATAATATTAATTTTATACATGTATGGTTGCACAATTTGTTCCTTGAAGTGTGAGATCACAAAAATGAGGCGGTTTTTGTGTGGGTGCATTGGGTTGCTGGGGGGGGGTGGTGGATATTCCAGCACTTCTATTTCTGCCTCAAATATTTGTGTTTGTTTTTCAGGGGCTTTGTTAATACCTGAGGGAACCATTAATGCAGCCGAAATAACAGGAGATCTGATGTTCTCATGGTATTTTAGTATTTCACTTCCTCGATGGAAATGCCAGGAGAACACCAGATCTCGCGGTATTCGGGCCCCAGAAATAGCTCCCTTGGGAATTTTTTAAAAGCCCATAAAATACATAAACACAAATATGGAGATATCCAGGTTCCTGCCGAAGTTGCCTGCGCAGCCTTCCCTCGATTGAAGCCATCAGTCAGCAGCTTTCCCTCCCTTCCAGCTGATTTGTCTTTGTCACTGAGCGAAACTACTCTTTCTCCCTCCAACCGACAGCAGAAAACCAGACCCGTGTCGGTAATTGTGATTATGGAGAGGACAATTCTGGAGTGCTCACACAGACAGAAGATTTCCCCCAGTCTGCTTTTTTTCTTTTTTCTAATATGGCTGTTTCCTTTTTAAAAAACATGTTATTATTTTTTATTATTATTTTTGGTTTCACTATAATTTTCATTGGATATTTAACTGTATCTAGTTAATTATCTAATCAAGCAAATGGTTTCTTTGGCTCTTAGCTAAAACAGGAAAACATCCCAGTATTGGGATTAAGTTTTCATCTCTATCAACTGGCTTAAAAATACTGAACTTGATTCCTTTTGAATTAACTGAGTCTTATTTTATTTTTTTTTTCAATATCACCTATCACCATAGTAACCACCAGCTGTCAGTTCAGTTTCTGACATTTTTCTCATTTGGTAAGATTTCAGAATTGCCATCCTCCCTGCCAACATGTCATGAACAAGAAAAAAAAAAATTGCATGAAAAATCTAATGGGTGTCTGGTCTGATTGTCCTCACTCGTGGCAGGGAAGACAAAAACTGATGAATTGTGAAATGTATTCAGAGGGATTCAAGAAAAGCAAGTGTCTCGGACCCCCTCCTCACCCACACCTCCTCGTTTTCATCTTGTTATGCTTGATGCACCAGACATGCTTGCCCTGACACTCGGGTTTGTAGAAATTTAAGATTAACAGTTTTTACATTCACCTCGCTGATCCCCGGGTTTTAAAGTCATCATTAAAAATAAAGTTCGCAGAGCTCGTATTTAGCACCATTTCCCACTCATTGATGATGTTTTAGCACCTGCGAATTCTCAACAAAACACTTCTCGTGCCTGAAGTCAACAGCCAGTTCGGTACATTCCCACATTTCCCTCCCTGTTTCTGTATTTTACGTACATTAGAAAGCAACCTTTGAGCAGGCCGAAAGAGAAGGGCAAATTCTGGGTAACTCCCTGGGCTGGGGTTTTGTTTGTGCTGCAAAAAAGGCAGCAAACGGTAAAATTTGACTTTTTTTATTTCTCCAGTTGATTTAGCTGAAATAATATAAATTTAAGGAAAAATGGGTTTGTGTTCAGTAAATGATGCTGCACCTCCTGGAAGGCAAAATATCGCTGAGAAACCTCCTCGCCAGTGCTGCAGGAAGGCAAGAGAAAGGGAATGGACTCATTTACCTCTGGCAAAGCAAATAAAACGCCAGCAATGCCTTTCTAACATGTATTTTTGGGGGATTTTCTATACAAGACACACACATGGAACCGGCACGTCGTGTTTCCGTAGGTATAAAACAAATCCCCCCAGCTGCCTCCATTGGGGCACAAAGAGCCGTCCCCTGGACGTGCTTCCAGGGGGGTTGTTTGGGGCTGTATCCATCTCTTTTTTCCCCCGACTGTCTGTGAATTCAGGCTCAGCAGCAGGAACTCATTTCAGGAACATAAACCTGATTTGATGAGCAGCTGCAGCGCTCGGGTCCCTGTGCTGCCGGGGACACCCCGGCGCTGCCGGGGCTCTGCCCCGCTCCCGGCTCACGTTTCACATTCGGGGGCTCCGGCGCTTCAAACCCGGCCAGCCCAAAGGGGAATAATTGAAACAATCCCGGGACATTATACCCACTTGGGAACATTTGGGGGAATTTGTATTTGTGAGTATATTCGCTCAGTTCTGCTGCATCTACACGGAGCAGGGAGGTAGCTCTTCCCAGGAAAAGTATTGACTCCCCTAGGAAAATCCAGGGCTGCGTGTTTGGCAGTGTTTTTCTCCGGGAAGTCGTAGATTGAGCTGTCCCAGCGCCGTGGTTTGGGTGCTGCAGCTCGGGGTGCGAGGCGCTGGCCCCGCAGGTCCGCGGGGGAGCAGCGGCGGCGGCAGCTCCGGGAGGGACGGCGGAGCTCCGGGAGCGCACGGCTGCGGGGCTGGGCGGGAGGGTCCACCCAAACCGCGCACAGTTCTTCATCTAAGCGTCTTTTCGAATTAGACATTTCAGATATACCTAGTGCTTAAATGTCTTCTCGATTTTAGAATGAAAAACCATCATCTTTGGGAAAAAAATTGAAAATGATCCCATTTTCCTGCCTGTTTCAGCCATGCATTTTGCCAGCTGTATTTTTAAAATAGTTCTATAAATGTATCTCATGAAATAAATGCACTGGGAAAGTGTAACTCTTTTAATGATAAATAATATTGTTGTACATAATATTTGAAAACAAATGGGGTAAACAAAATGCACCTTAATGTCTTTATGGTTTGTGAGATTTATAACAATAATCAGCAACCGACTGTAACACTGTTTGCACCTTGTGTGCCCTAAAGCCATTGGATCCCTCCGTTAATTGTATAAATTCCATGCACTATGGAAAATCATGATGTATCATTTATATTCAGCTATGTCAGGTATATAAATATTAAAATATATTGGCCAAAAATGGCTGATTACCCCTCAAACATTTCATGATAAATCTTATCTTTTTACGGTGGTGGTAGCACTGAGGGTGGGGTGAGGGGGGGAATGGACTAAATATTTCATGTTATTTGGAAATATTCTTTAAACAACCCAGATATATTATTAATGTTTTACAACTGCTTCAAAAATCCGGCAGCTCGGTTCAGGTTTAGAGGATACAGTGGTTCAGTACCTGAAGAAAAAGTGATTTTTATATGCAAAGCACCCCAATGGTGGGGATTATGTTATTTATTCAGCCTGGGATCCGTGTGGCTCGCGGAGGCTCCGCGCTGACGCCCCGGTATAAAATAGAGGTGACGTTCCTGGAGCCAGCGACAGCAGCACCTCCCTGCTCTGCTACGCCAAATATTCATGGGCATTTATCAGGGCCTTATTATTCACCTATAGTCTTATTTAATAAACTCCTGCTCTCCCCAGCCGCGATGGAAAGGGACAGGGACAGTGCTTGTGACAGTCTTTTGCCTAAAAATATTTATATGAAATATGATCTATTTCTCTGTGCTCCCCACACAGCCCCAGCCTGAGCCCCGGCCTGTGCAGGGACAGGGAGAAAATACTGTTGTACATATTTATTGATACTAATGCCTGTGTTTTAATGAATAAAGAAATACACAGTTGGGCTGTGGCTCAAATGTGTCAGGCAAGTGGCCGTCTGCAGTGCGGAGGGAGGAGATGTCGGCAAGGGGCTTGGAAATACGTGTGGCTGGAAGAATGGAACGGGAGTGATGCCTTGCACCGACAAGCAGACTTGGGGTGTGTGATAGACTTTGTTCATTTGATTCTCAGAACTCAGTCGGGGTTAAATTGGAATCCAGACATCAAAGAATTCTTCCAGCAGCCCCAAATTTTGCCCGTATAATTTTTTTCTTGCAGTTGTCATAATTGTAGCTAATTTCACACTGCAAGATTTTTTTTTCTGTTTGAAGTATTTTCCTAAATATGCACAGAATGTGGGAGTGGGATTATTTGTTCTCTCTGGTGTTTCCCTGACGGTCACAGCCGGGCAGTTCCGAGCCCTTGGTGGCCGTGAGGAACCCTTGGTTTGGTGGGGTGTGTCCACGTCCCCTCGAACTCACGGATCGGAGCAGGATCCTGAAATTTGAAGGGAGGGGAAGGCTCAGGGCTGGAAATAGCAACGCCCTTCTCTCTGTTCCTGTTTTTCGCCCGACTGTTGTGTCTGAGCACAAGCGTGTGGTGCTGCATATTTGGTGGGTTTGCAGATTTCTGTGTGATTTTTATCTGAAGGTCAGGGCTGTGGAAATACATCAGGTTGGGATTTGGGATGTTTGCCATTTGCCATTTAGCCTCGCTCCTGCTTATCAGATCTCTGGGAGCAGGGGCCTAATAAACCAGGGAGCTGCTCCGAAAAGGAAAAATAAATATTGTTCTGGTTTTATGGAGTCTCTTTACTATTACACAGCAGGAGATTTAAATGTATTTATTTAAGTTTTTGCCTTTTTGCTTTGGAATTGTGGAACTAGGGAAAAGAAATTAATGGTGGCTATTTATAATTTCACTGGATATTTGCATACATTAATTTTTTAAATGAAAATTTTATTTCCTTTTTTTTCCACATTGGAAAAATAAAAAAGGAAAAAAGGTGTAGGAAGGCCATGTCAGAAAGGGGGAATGGGGAGGCCTTTTCTATATCCAACATCAGTTTGAAACCAAAATGTGGTGTTTGAGGTTTCTCCTGCTGCGGTTTTGAGCTGTTTCTCCCCTTCTCCCATGGAACAACCCCCAGTGCCAAGCGCAGAGCTCCTGAGCTATGGGACAGCGAGTCAGTGCCAGGGCTGGCAGAGCCACAGCCAGGGCCGTGCTGGCCTCAGTCCTGCACCCCCAGGACCGGAACTGCTGACAGTGGCAATGCCATCTGCATCTTTAATTCACCTTTCTAATGCTGGTTCTTATGGTCAGGATCAGGCCTAAACAAGTGTTCAAGAAGGGGGCAGCCTGCAAATGGTGTTTAAACCCAACACTTTCAGAGTAGCTTGCTGGAGGTGGCGATGGGCACTGGCTCCCCTGGCACAATGCTCTGGCACCTGCAGGCCCTGTGGTGCAGGGATGCCCCATGGCACAGGGGTGCTGCTGGGTGGCACAGGCATGCCCATGGTCTGGCCAGCTCGAGGCAGTGGATGGCAGCACCATCGTGCCCCCAGCCAAGCACCCAGCTCTTGGGGACTCCATTTCCTGGTGTAGGTGCAGGGCTGTTGGGGCAGGTTGGGACGTGGCTGTGGCTCCCAGGCGGTTGTTAATGGCTCTGTTTGCACAAAGCCATCCCAGCTGTGGTCTGGGCACAAACCCCTTCCCTCCTGATCACCTCATGGCCAAAGCCCATCCGACACAAGGAGTCTGTTTTTCTCTGGAACTGGCTGGAGGGGGATGGCTGGAGGGGGAGGGAGAGGACTGAAAGGCCACGACAATCCTTAGGAAAACATTAGTTTGTTATTTTAATATTTTTGAGAGGAAAGCATTTTGCTCCTGTGTCGATACCTTTTTGTGGTTTATTATTTTGTTGCTAATTTACTTAACCATTAGCAAATTAAGGTGGATTATGGCTTGGATGCATTAAAAGCACCAAGGAGTTGTGGTCCTTGTGGCTATTTCGGGCAATGTCATAAGCACACTCTTTTTTTTTATTGTCCTCCTAGGGAGCAGAATTTGAACTTAATATTCCATGAAATAAGCCATTGTAATCACGTTGGGTTAATAGAAGAAGTAAAATTGCCTCTCCTCTCACAAGACATTAGAGCAAGGCTGCATTATTAAAGTTTTCTTGCGGACAGGCGGTTTAAAATATATCCTCAGTGGCTGACGCAAGTCTTTTCAGCGGGGATGACAGCTTTTCAGATCTTAATAGGCTGTTCATTTCTGGCCTACGAGTTTTCAGCATTTCTTCTTTTCAAGCCAGGCTGTGACATGATGGCTAAAAACTGACATAAAGAAGTGCCATGTACTGTGAAAACCTTTATTCACTAAGTGGCTCCATGTAAATTGGTGTCAATAAGCAAACAATTAGAACTTAAAAAAAATTGTTGGTTTAAATCCCTTTTCTCCTTAATCATTTGACCTAAAAATCTCTCCCTTCTCTCTCCTTTCTTTGGAAGTGGTGCATATAAACCAGTGACAAAGTGTTTTGCAAGTGAAAGTGGATCAGATCTTTGTTAGAAATCAGTTAATGATATTTAGCCAAGGTGAGTTTGGCATAAGGTTTTTTGTCTTTGAAATAAAATTTACAGTGAACTAAATTCCAGGTAAACCACAGAGGATGAAGAAGGGGCTGGTTCTTCTTCCCTTTTCCCCCACACTCCCAGTCTCCCCTGTTTTGGAGCCACCGCCTCCTGCAGCACGAACAGCCACCGTGTTCTAGGAGCTTGGCTAATTTAAGGAAATTTGGTCTTGTTGTTTATGCTCTCTGGAGATTGTTTACTTGAATTATTTGCAGAAAAGGCTCTTTTCCTGTGTCATTAGGTGAAGAAAAGGTGCAGCGCTTAATGCTTTCCCCACTCTTGCTGGTCCCAGGAAAAAAATGTTCAGCAGAGCTTTTCATTTCTGTTTTAATTTATGATATCTCCTTTTCTTTTTATAACTCGACTCCCTTCCTCGTTCCTTCCTCCTGATGGATCCAGCAGGGAGCTCGTCGCCGCTGCGATGGCTCCCGGGCTGGCTGCAGGCAGCGCCTCGTGGCCACGGCTCCCCGTGCCCCGGCGTCCCTGGGCCGGAGCCCCGCGGGCCAGGGGACACTCCGGAGCCTCCTGCACTTGCAGGCTGCTCCACCCTTGGCTGTGCAGGGCTCCCTGGGGATGTCACCTCCCGTGTTTCACCCCACATACGCAGCCTTGTGTTTCAGGTGGCCTTGGAAGCCCCATTGCTCACTGGAGCAGGGCGACTGGCTTCACCTCACTTTCTGCAATATTTCTGCGGGGTTTTAGGCACTCCCTAAGGTACCAGGGCACAAAGGGAGACTGCAGGAAGAGGGACTGTTGCATTCGCTCTGAGGCTGAGTGGGCGAGCGTGCAGGATGGTGGTGTGGTGGTGCGTGGCCAGTGCAGAGCTGCTGATGGTGTGCGGGCACGTGGCGCTGGCCAGGAGGGACTGGGCACGGGCCCCGTGGCTACAGGGAGCACATGCTGCCCAAAACCCCAGAAAACAAGGGGCTGGCTGGGGGTAGGGCACGCCAGGGCGAGCGGTGCCTTCAGCCCTTGTGCCCTCCTGGGGGCTCTGGGAGCACTGAGTCCCAGTGGTGTGTCCTCACTCCCCTCCCCGTGCCCAGGGCTGCTCTGAATGCACAGCCCCACAGAACAGACAGGGATTTGTCCTCTGAAACTTGCTCCAGTTCGTCTGAGCTGAAAGTGGAGATGCCACCAGATGAGAACCAGCAGGTGCACCTTGGTGCACAACGGGCTGGGCTGGAATCCAGAGCTGGGCAATGTTTTACTGTAACAAGCCTGGCTGGGAGGTGACTTCACCTGGGGATGTTTTTCATGATCACATTTTTAAAGAGCCTTTTCAGATGCCAAAAGCACTACTCAAATACAGTAACAAAAAATGGTAATTCACAGAATCCCAGAATGATTTGGGTGGGAATGGACCTCACAGCCCATCTCATTCCACCCCCTTCCACCAGCCCAGCTCCAAGTCCCGTCCAAGCTGGCCTTGGACACTTCCAGGGATGGCACAGCCACAGCTGCTCTGGGCACCTGTGCCAGGAATTCCTAATTTCCAATATCCCATCCATCCCTGCCCTCTGGCAGTGGAAGCCATTCCCTGTGTCCTGTCCCTCCATCCCTTGTCCCCAGTCCCTCTCCAGCTCTCCTGGAGCCCCTTCAGGCCCTGGCAGGGGCTCTGAGCTCTCCCTGGAGCCTTCTCCTCTCCAGGTGAGCATCCCCAGCTCTCCCAGCCTGGCTCCAGAGGGGCTCCAGCCCTGGAGCAGCTCCGTGGCCTCCTCTGAACTCACTCCACGAGGTCTAGGTCCTTATTTTTCGGGCTCCAGTGAGGAACTAGTCTAAGTCCACCTGTGTCCTTCAAATCACTTGATGTCAGTGACCTTACATTAGTTTCCTAATTAAAGGCTATGTTAATGACTTCAGCAGGAATTTCTCACAGACCAGGGCAGGAGTGAACATTTGAGGGTGCTCGGGCACTGCAGTGGGGGAGTGACAGGGAAAGCTCTGGGTCCTAGAAAGGAATTTTTACAAAGGAAAATAAAATGGCTGATTATTGCCTTTAATTCATAAAAAAATCCATGACAAAATTATATTCTAATTTTAAAATAGTATAACTTTGGAAGTGTATGAATGAAGGGGAACGTGGCAGCTGGCTCTGGAAACCTGGATGTGGAAACCAGGTTGTTTTATTTTAGATTACTTGCAATGAAAACTATATTCAAAGACAGTTTAATTCCAAGCTTTCATTCAGATCTGCCTGAAGACAACAGAGGCAGAACATCAAACAGGCTCTGGTTTTCCTCAGAATCCATGGGGTTTTTTTTTAAACTGAGCTGTGAGTGAGATCCCCCTGCCAAGGCTCTGCTGGGCTGGAGCTGGGCTCCCTCGGTGCCAGCCCCGAGCGCTGCAGCCTCCGCGCTCCTCCTCGTCACCTTCAGAGCCACAGTTCACATTCTTCTCAGAGCTTACAGGAAAAGGCCCAGAACGCTACAAATACAATTAAAAGAAATCAAAAGTATAATGAAAGCTTTTGCATTTACAGGAATTAAAGCAGCAAACATTTCTTAAAATTTCCAGAAATAACTGAAATTTATTTAGGTATAACAGGACAGGTTAGGACATATTGCTTACACTGAAAGCATAATTCCAAAAATTATATTGATGATTTCTGACAATTTTCTACGATTTGATAATTACACAACATTTGGCAATTTAAAAAATTATTCCTGTTGTTCCTTTTCAAGCAAAGGACAAGGAGCTGTGGCTGGAGTCCTCGGAGGCAGGCTGGCCTGCCCCCAGATTTGTGTTTATATATCTTGCAATATTTTTCAGTAATCAAGGCAATGCCTTTAAATAAAAGTGAAAAGTTATGTGACCTTGGTTGTCAGACTCAATTTAGACTCCTCTGCAACACTTCGCATTTTATTTTTTAAATTAGCTGTTGCCATCTTTTACAATTTGTTTATAGGCAGAAAGAGCCACATGGAATGGGAAGTATCAGGGAGGAGTTGAGAGGTGCTGCTTTGGCCTCAAATAGAGGTCTTTTTAATAACTTTAACAGCTTTTTATTTTATTTTTCCCTTTAATCTGTTTTCTCAGGTGGTGCCTTGATTCATTCTGGTTTTCTTTGCAAAAATTTTTTTTCTTTTTTTGAAGAATGTTGTAGTTCTGTTCCCCCTTCTGAGGGAGCACACTGAATTTTTGGGAAGCTCACCATTAAAAGGTGTGCAAGGGAATGTTCCCTTTTGGGTTACACTTACCAAACCATTTTGTTTCCCATCTGTTTTTTGCCTGTTACAAGGATCAGGAAGAAGGGAGTTTGCTGTGCCCATAGTGTCCATGGCCCTATGCTGGCACCACCTCCCTCCAGTGCCCCATTCCAGGCTGGATTTTTCTTCCTTGGACATTTGCACAGGTTTTGGTGTTAACTCCTCCCTTCCCTTCTCTTCACTGCCAATATCCATGGATTTTCCCCACCTTTATGGCTGAAATAGGTCATCTGCTTTGTCAGAGACACCAATCAGCCCCTCTTGTATCTGACTTCTATTTTTCATAGGATACATTTTGAAAGCATATGTAAAATAGGACTGAAAATAGCATTCCAAATGTCAGCAGCCCTGTAGCATCTTGGCTGAGCTGCTCTGCTTTACTGTTTGGAACAGATAAAGTCATTCTACTCAATGAAAACCAAAAGCAAGCATGAATTGTAGCAAAACTACAACATTTTGTAGTTGTGGCCTGGCACACAGGGCGGCAGCCTCTCTGCTTCTGAGGGTGGAATAGAAAAGGGAAAGTTTGAGGCTTGCATTCATGAAAAATACAAGAACTGTTTTGACCTAAATAGAATAAAAAATTAAGGAAGAGGAAGATCATATGGCAAACCACAAGCATCTGACCACATTGTGCTTCTCTGGCTCCTTTTTGAATATGAGAATTCAATGCCTGCAAAATCAGGCCCTGACTGAAGACGGGGTGATGGTGTGGGCGGCACCCCCAGAGCTGCTGCACAACAATGACATGGATATATCTCACATTTATCATTTCAACCTTTTCTCTCCCACAGCTCTGCATGCATTTTCAAGGGAATTGGTACGTTTAAATGCATATTGGGGAGTATTTTAGGCTCGATAGAGTCAATTGGGTTGTTCCATATGACTCTTCTGCTACCAGAAATTATAATTAGATCATTTCAATTGGTTTTAATTTTGTACTTCTAATGAGAACAAAACTCTTTCAGTCTACTTAAGTAAAAGTAGGAAATTAACACACATTAAAATACATCTTTAAAGCTTTAACCCAGCCTATCCGTGCGAGAGACGATGGGCTGCCAATTACTGTGTGATGCTGTGGCAGCACCACACAGTTTGTAACTCTCTCTGCAATCCTGTTTGGGGACAGTGTTGCTTGCTTTTGAAAAAGGAGCTTTTTAAAATGCCAAGTGTGTGGCAGGCCTGAAGAGGCACCTGCTGTTCTCATCGGACCGTCAGAGCCGGCACATCTGGAGCAGGAAACGGCGGCGGAAGGCGGCTCACCCGAAGGGCTCCTTTCTGTTCAGGCCTTGCCGTGGCTGTGCAGTGGGTTTGCCTTCCCCTGCCCTTTCCCCAGCCCCGGGCTGCTGGTGCTGCAGGTATGCTTGGGCTGGCTCGGCCATCAAAGAGCCGCTGGCTTCGGAACGCGGGGCCGGGCCCCCGCCCCCTCTTTGAGCATATTCTATCCCCACGTTATTGCATCAAACATCCCTTCTAATACAATACCACAGGAAACTAAGGGCCCTATTCAGAGATTACATGCACCCCATGGAAGGGTGCTTTTCATCTATTGGAAACCTGATTTAAAACCCAGCCCTACGTGACTCTTCCCTGTACTGTAACTTGCACAAAACGGGGAGTTCTTGAGGTTTCCTGTATTAGTCCCTGCTCCTTTGACACGCCTGGCACAGGCCCGACAGGGTCTCATTGTGGCATTTTTATTAAGAAAGAGGATGCTGATTCTTTTTTCTCTGTCAGCTGCTGAAATAAGAAGGTTTTAAGAACAAAGAAAAAACTTGTGCCAAGGGGAGACACAAGAGGATTATGATTCCCAAAGGAAGGTGGACGTTCCCCACACCAAAACACTATCCTAATGAGCCCATGGGTTTTTCTGGTAAATATATTTAGGGAGAAGTACATTTGGGTGCCATCTCTACTCATTTATTCTTCAAACTGTAATGCCGCACATTTTGGGTTTCACTATATTGCATTTTAAAACTAATGATGCATTCATTCTCCGAGCAAATCTTATTTCTAAGCCCTAATTTAATAGAATTAAACTCTAAGCTGAATTGGTTTTATGAGATAAAACTCTGAAGTTGATAACTGCATTTAGGAATAGTTCAGGTATTGAGTTTCTAATTTGCTTCCTGAGCATGGAAATCCCTCAGATAGTCAATATTGACGCCCTGTAATTGGTAAGAGTGGGGCTTGCTGAGTTTCCTCTCGGGTGCTGGAGCGATGCTCGGAGCACGGCCCCGGGGCTGCGGCCAAACGCTGCCCGGCCCAGCCCAGCTCCCCCTCCCCAGGGGCCAGCTCCACAGCTCCACAGCTCTTCCCCAGCCCCTGCTGTGCCAGCAGTAGTCCCTTTGCCTCCGAGGAAAAAGCTAATTCCAGCTTTGCTGCAGGTTCAGCTCAGACATGGAGCTGCAGCTTCGTGCTGCCGTTTTCCCTAAGAAGAGCGAGATAGGACTTGAGGAGACCATCTCCAGATGATCTAAAGTTGCTATTCATATCTAAACCAGGTCTTAATTCTGCTGCTGGGAAGCCCCTGGATGCTCTCTCAGGAGGCATTAGCCAGGTGGGGAATTGATGCCACTTGTGCTTTGTGGCACCTCCAGATTTTGCTCTGTGTTCCAAAGTACTTGATTTTGCTGCTTTATTACAAGAATGGTTTGGAAACTAAGCCAGAAGAAGAGACTTATAAAACATCTGGATTTTGCAAATTTACCAGTGTTTAGTTACAGATAGGGAGAAATGCAAATAAAGTACAAGCCTCTCAGGGAGATCACCAAATACTTCATTTGGAGCTCCCTGAAGCTTTGGTGAGTGAGGGTGTGTGGACATGGATAATGCAGCGAGTTTCCACTTAGTGAAGTTTGTTGGTGGGTGGCTCTGCAGAGAAATCAGTTATCGAGCCTAGTTCCAAAAATAAATAAAAGCAGAGAGTTGTGTGATTTAAAAGAAGAAGGAGGGGAGAGAAAACAACCTATTTTTATTGTAGTTGCTTAATGAAAGGGTTTGCTTTGTACCTAATATGTAATGATGTAAAGCATTGGGAAGAGGTTTGCCAGATAGTTTGTCTCCCTCATTAGGGTAATGAGATTTTTATTGAAATTTTCCCCAACCTCCTCCTGTTGCTTCAGGTGTCTTCCCTGCATTTAAAACCCACTGTATAATATTAAATGAAGGAGAACACAAACCAGTTGATGCTTCCATGTTTTGTCAGGTCTAAAACCAGGCAGGGTTGATGATGTAAGGTCAGTTCATAGAGTCACAGAGTCACAGAATGGCTTGGGTTGGAGGGGACCTTAAAGATCATCTAATTCCAGCCTCCTGCTATGGAGCAGTGGCTGCACTCCAGTGACAGTGATGGTGCTCACTGCCTGCTGGGCAGCCTGGAGGGCTCTGGGAGCTGATTCTCACTCCTGTGCCATTGATTCCAGCCAGAAGCCTGGGGCCGGGGTGCTGGTGGCATTGGGAAGGGCTGCGTGGCATGGCACGGCCGGCTGGAGCCGTGCCAGGAGGGGAGGCTGCTCCGGCAGGGAGGAACAGCTGTCCTTGGCTCTGTCCATCCTTGGCTCCGTCCGTCCTTGGCTCTGCTTTGCCTCCCCGTGCTGTGACTCAGCCAAGCCCCTAACGCGAGGTTTCGCTTGGCTCTCAGCAGCGACACGAGCGGTTCCCTGGAAGGCCTGGAAATTTTAGTCATTTTGTGAAATGACTGGTTTCATAATACGCCGGTAACACGTCCACTGAGCCGGCAGTCGGGTGGCAGGGTAACGGGGGCTGCTCTTTCCTCCTGCAGCCAAGGCAGCTTCTCTTCTGCATTCTCAGGGATTAAAGTTTCTTCTCCCTACCAAGAGTATAAAGGCAGCTGTTTAGTGATAAACAGTTGCAAATGATAAATAAATCAATATTTGTTAATGTTATGATGCACTCGCATCTCTCAGATACACATGGAATGATTTATAGAGTACAGCATTTCAGGGCTGACCCTTGCAGGTCTCAGAAAGCACTTAAAAAATAAATTTACCCTGGCCTCTCTCACCCCATTTCAAAAAGGGTGACAAAGATGAAGTAATTTATAAGTCACACTTTTATTAATGCTTTTAACTTTCATATACTTGGCTTTCTTGCCCTCTGAGCAGCTAAGTGCAGCTCTTGGTCGAATGGTAACCTTCGGTGCTTTGAGAGGGGTTTTGTACAAATGATCAACTCATAAATAGGTGCTGTGCTCCGCATTATCCTGCCATAAATTCCCAGGACCTTTCAAGTACATCAAGAAAGAGCAACTTGAACTAGGCGTTCTGCGCTCGAGTTTACAGACTAATGCAGTCCTAATGAGCAGCTGGGCAAAGGGTTTCCAGAGCATGTCTAATGCTTTCTGTGGTGATCCTGGGCTGGAAGAGCCCGTGAGGCAGGAGGGAGGTGGCCGTGGCAGCAGGGCCCCCATGGCAGCGTGGCGATGTGGCTGGGAAATGTGGCAGAGGGACATGGCTGGGGGATGTGGCCCTGGCAGGAGGGGCATGGCTGAGGTCACCTCCCCTCTGCAGCTCAGGCATGGTTTTTGTTGCAAACTCACAGTCATGGGGAGTATAGGGAACATTAGCTGGATTGTGTATTGAATATTTATTACCCCTCTGGTTATAGGTGTTGTTGGGAAAAAATTGATCTAAAAGAGAACAATACATAGATAAACTTCAAAATGCCTCTCACGGTGAATTCTTGCCATGTGTGTAGCCCTCACAACAACACTGCTGGGACACCCAGCCAGCACTTGTGTGGTGCCCACCAACATCTCCAGAACATTCTCCATACAATAACCACCTGCTTGTGGAAGGGTTGTGTGGTGATGCTTGTTTGAATAAAATCATGCCTGTACCAAACAGCCTCTGCAGCCCTTAGCAGGTACGGTAGACACAAATGAATTGTTCAACTTCAGCTCTCCCCAGGTAGTGCTAAATGTAACCCAGCCTGGGAGCTGCTGCTAGGGGAGAGCTCAGCCCACGGAGGGGAGATCTGCTGGTACACCTCTCCTGTCTTCTTGGTGAGCCCTCGAACGGGGAGCAGGGGCACAACCCGAAACCCAGGAAACTCCATTTCAACACCAAAAAGCCTTTTTCACTGTGAGGGCAGTCAGACTCTGGCACAGGCTGCCCACAGTGATGGTGTAGTCTCCATCCTTGGAGACTTTAATCTGGACGTGGTCCTGGACTCCCGCTCTGCGTGACCTTGCTGGAGCAGGTGGGTTGGACTGTATGATCTGCAGACATGACTTCTGACCTTGGCTCAGTGACCCTGTAGTCCCCCTTTTGCAGCATCATGTCTGGGGGTTGATTTATTCCAAGAAGCAGAGCCAACTCTTCCCAAGGGGAAGTGTCATCAGGACCTGTTCTGCCTTAGGAGGAAGAATGCAGTGCCCAGCTGCAGCTCCATGAGGCAGGCAGAGCCCATCTCTGCTAGATCTGAGTGGGGAGGGTTGCTCATTGGGGTCAGGTGTCTAATTATGAATAATGAGGGCAGGGAAGTGTGGTAAACCCAGAATTCTTCTTTTCTGGAAGAATCATTTTTTAGGCCTCTCTGGTGCACTTCTGCTGTGGGAGCCTCTTGATAAAGGAGCTTATTTAGGACTTAGGGCTGTAAGGATTCCTCTGGGTTTATTGCTAATTCTTTTAGGGGGCCTTTTATTGCAAAGGGCTGCTTCAAGGGTGAGGGCAATGGGCTACACCTGGTCCCTGTGTCTGACCAAACGAGCATCAGCTGCTGCTCGTTGGTGGCATCGTTACCCAGTCCTGCTCAGGAGTGGGGGCACAGTGTCCTGTGGGCAGGGGGGACAGGATATATGTAAGGGTAGAGCAGGTGAGAGTTCTGTGTCCTGCAAAAAGGAGAGAAGGAGCTACTCTGAGAGAAGTTAAGGTATGTTGAGTTTTTCTTGCTCTGGTTTGCTGGTTGAGCTTCTCTGCAGTTGTGGAGTCCCAGGATAACCTTAATTCCAAGTGTCTCTGATGAAATGCCCTTGTGCAATGTAAGTAACCTGAGCAGGGAAGGTTCTGCTGGAGTTTGCTGTTCTCAGCCAGCCTGTCCATTGTGTTTGGAGTGCTCAAGTGGTGCTTTGTGGTCCCTGTCTTGAGGAGGCTTTGGGAGATCTGTGTGGTGGAGCTGAGGGCAGCTGGGACTTAAGATTTCTTGAGAGAGCATATCCTGGTAGATCTCAATACTAAGTCCTCCTCAGGCTCCTTCCCCATACAGTTATGATTGTTTTCCTGGTATTATTTTCACTGTTACTGTCTGAAATGTAGGCTGTGTGCTCAGGTGTCATACCTGGTGGCTGTGAAACCACCTTGAACTGTCTACCTCAGGCAGCTCCTGCTGGGGTGTCCAGTGGAATATTGTGGGTTTGGGTATATGATGTAACAAAAATACACGTGATTTTTACTTGAAAGGAACTTATTTGTGCACATAAGACTTTCATTATTAATACTCTGAAGGCTGTGTTGGGTTTTTGACTTGATTGCAGGGAAACTTGCTGCAGCAGGCTGGAGTTTTTTAGAAGAAAATCTCCCATGAAAAGCTGCAGGAACTTTCATTTTTAAAAAATGTCTACAGACCCTTGTGTAATAAAGCATTTGAAGCTGGGGCAGAGCAGCATGGGTTGAGGCTCTTTGAGTGCATTGATTACCCTTTTTGGAATCAGATCCATCTGCCAATTACCCCAGAAGTGGGGAGGGGGGGAAAAAAGCTCTTATTTTGGTATAAATATGTAATGCAGTGCATGGGAAAAGCAAATTCCCTGGATTCAAACCATATGGCCGGGCTGAACGTGGGCACTGTCTGGTCTGTTATTAATGGATATTGTTAAGTCTGGGATCAATGTGGAGTTGCCCCTGAATGCAGTGTCTGGTGGCCAGGAGGAACTGCTTGAGGTAGTTGAGGGGCAGCAGGTGGGGCTTGGAGGGTTTGGAACAGAAGTGGCTTTTCACCATCACCCTCTCCTGTGTGCTGCAATTGGAAAAATGTAGTTAAAGGAGAGAAGTGAATTTGCTTGGGATTTTGTGCTTTACTGAGACTTCATACAGTTATGACACTTGATTTTTCTTTTTTGAATAGGTAATGACAGCAGTAGGGGTGTACCAGGTAGGAAATTATTTCCTCTTCCTAAGGAGAAGATGATAAAGGCCTCAGTGAGCTGGAACCCACAAGGTTCTTGATGCTTCTGTCCTGCTTTTCATCTCTCACCCTCTGGAGTCACTGTGTTTTTCTCTCTAGGGGTTTGGTTTACACCAGTGTGTAATTTACATCTTTGCTGCTCGTGGTTGTACAAGGTGTGTGCCTTGCAAGCATTGTCATAGTTGGTGGAGGAAGCCGTGCTCCTCCTGAGCTGGAGGCTTCTGGGAGGTTTGTGCTGCTCCAAGGTCTTGGGGGCCCCTGCCCAGCCCTGGAAGGTCCAGGCAGTGATGAAGGTGACATGTGGTACCTCCTTTGGACTGCTCCATGCCACTCACTGAGTGAAGGTACATGAGTGTCAATCCATGGGTGACCATCTAAAGGAGCTTTTCCAGCTTTTTTTCACTGGTATTCTCATCCTGACTTCCCCCCAGATCAGCACTGAAATGAAGCAATGACCCCTACATCTGAATTTCCCCCAGTTTCTCTGTTCCACTGGATGTGTATTGACACGTTACATACAGGCCTTTGTATGTTAAAGCTGCCCATTCCAGCTCTCAGGTGGTGTAATTCTGCTGTTAATAATTTAAATGATGAAGTAGAGTCGGTGAGAACAATAACCGTGAAACAGATGGAGCTGGGAGCAGTGCAGGGCATAAATCCGTGAAAACTCGAGGCTCTGCCGTGGAGCATCCGAGTGGATTAGCGGCTCTGGGAGCGAGCCTGCTGCAGGAGGGCAGGCGGGGGAGCCTCACCAACTCCAGCCCGGCGTGTCTGCTCCTCCCCGAGACAAACCACAGAACACCGAAGGCGCAACCAGCTACAAAGTAACCTCAGTAATACTGGGAATGAGCTGCTTGTGGTGCTTTGTGCTGTTCTTCCAGTTTGGTGTTCGACTGGTTGTTTTGAAAGTTCTCCCTTCCTCAAAGATGCTGGGTTTTTATTCACACCCAGGTCCCTTCTTATTCAGCTTGTCCTCGGTGTGGGTGGAGGGCAGGGATGAGCCAAATCCTTCAGCTCACATGGACTGACACCCTAAGGTCACATTGGCACAATCTCTAGCTTGTAATTAAAAGAGTTGGAGTGAAGCCTTGGCAGACAGGAACTCCTGCACTCTGCTCCCACAGCTGTGTGGATTGCCCAGGTAGCAAGTGACAGGGCAAGAGGAAACAGCCTCAAGTTACACTAGGGGAGGTTTAAGTTTGGTACTGGGGAAAATTTCTTCATGGAAAGGGCTGTCCAGCCTGGGCAGAGGCTGCCCCGGGCAGTGCTGGAGTCCCCATCCCTGCAGGTGTTCAGAAACTGTGTGGATGTAGTACTTGGTGATATGGGTTAGTGCTAAACGTGGTGGTGTGGGCTGAGGGTTCAACTTGATTATCTCAGAGGTATTTTCTCACCGTAATGATTTTATGATTCTCTGACTCATCTGGATATTATAGTTGCAGAGTCTTTAGGTCTCTTAAGTGGGAAGGAACAGGGTCTTCTTCCCATCCAGCCCTTGAGCTGTGCTGCCATGGCTCCAACAGCTGGAAGGTGACTTGGTCTCTGCTCTGTCCACTCCTGCAATTCTCCAGAGACTCTTGGCAAATAGCCTAAAATTTCATGGTTTCCAAGAAAGGATTAAAACTAATAGCTCCAGTAGTTTAGATAAAGAATCCTGAAGTGGGTGTTTTTGGGGGAAATTCCATGCTTTCCAAGCACCCAGATGTGAATTTGCATGCCTGGAGTGTCTCTGTGCGCGGTGGGTGCCGGCAGTGGTGCTGTCCTTGGCTGCCACAGCTGGGGGTGAGCTGAGAGGCAGCTGGGGCTGAGCCCAGCTCCCCTGGCGCTGTGGCTCACTCGGAGCGAGATCGGGCTTGTCACGGGAGGAGAGATGAGGTGGGGTTTGCAAATTGTTTAAACTTACTGCATTTAATGAAAGCAGACCTGGAAGCAGCTGAGAAGGACCGTGGGCTTTGTTAGCCCGCTGTGCTGGCCCCGCCGCGGCGGAGCTCGCCGGACCCAGGGCCACGTCCCTGGGCCATCCTTGCAGAGCAATGGGATCTGGCCGTGACATTTCATTATGCTGATTTTAACTGGCATGAGGAGAACTTGTGGACAGGCTCCAGTCTTGTGAGGGAGTGAAAAGAGTGGAAAAAGCAAACCATAAATTAAAATAATAACAGTATGGGCCAACAAACAACACACATGTGCAACAAAGAGAGGCGACCTAATAAATACATTCACTTTGATTTACGGCGTGGTGATAATCCAGCCCGTCATCCTCGCTGTGGTTGGGAGGGTTTTTGTGTAGTCATGAAGGACAAAATCAATGGTGGGTCTTTTCATTCTTTTAATAAGAAGAAAATAATTCCCTGTCCGTGTTCTGCCAGTCTTGGGATTTGGCTTCAAAACCCGTATAAATCTGTAAAAATGTAATTCTGCCTTAGGTGCCTCTTCCTCCCGCTACTGGAGGCGGGTTTTCCTGGAGGTGTTTGAGCTCTGGCTCATAGGTCTGCCTGCTCTGGCCCACCTTCACCTTCCCCTCCTGTTGGCTCGGCTGGGGATGGCCTGTCCTGCCCTTGATTTGATTCCTTTGAAGTGAATAATGCACCTGAAATTCTGCTGCAAGAGTAGAACAAACATCCTTTGGGTCTGTAAGAGACAGGTATTCGTTCTTAATATCACAGAATCATGGAATGGTTCTGGAAGGGACCTTACAGCTCATCCTGTTCCACCCCCTGCCACGGGTGGGGACACCTTCCACTATCCCAGGGTGCTCCAAACCCCATCCAGCCTGATTGTTTTATGGTTTTGTTGCTCTCATTGCATGTACACAGTAGAAAACACTGTGTTTAAATTGATAAAAATATTGATAAAATTAGCCTGTTTTATTTACATGTTATTTTAGTATAAGCCTCATCATCACCATCATGTGATATTTCTGAAAAGAAATTACAGCGATCTTAGAAACGCTTTTCCAGATATAAATCAAAATTCCTTCTTTGCCTGCCCTCAACCAAGGATATTTAGAAAAATTAAACATATAAACTCTTTTCTTCTCTCTGTGGAATTAGCTGATGAGTAATTTAATATATGTGCTTTGTGATGCATTATTGTGAAATATATTTCATTAGCTTTAAGTGCATTAGCTGATACTTTAAATTCTATGAAAATGGGAGTGTAGTTTTGAGCTTGAGCTTTTTGCACAGTGTGGGCACGTTCTTCCAGAGCTGGATGAGCAAACACTTCACTTCAGTGTATATATAGCACAGCCCTGGAAGGGAAGTTTTGAAGTTAGTGCATAGAAAACACAATTATTACCAGATTAAATTATCAGGGTAATAAACCTAAAAAATTAAAACCTAATAACCTAATAGATGTCTGTTGGTTTTTTGTTTGTGTTGTTGGTTTTTTTTAATGTAGGGAACTGCCATTTTTTCCTGCCAAATGTGTTCATGGTGTTCTGTGTTGCAAAGGCTTCCAAAGGCTTTTCCTGCTGTTTGGGAGGCTGGGTGTGTTATGTGTCTGTATCCATAGTACTGCACAGGCTGGATTTCTGGAATGGGGAGATGGAGTGAGGAAAGGTGGGATTTCTCCCACAGGACAATCTTGGGGGGGGGCTGGAGTGATGCTGCACCCCCAGGCTGAGCTGGGACCCCCAGGCGCCCATGGTGGGGTCACACGGAGGGATTCACCTCACTGGGACACAGCTGGGCTTCTGCACTTGCCACACTGTTTCTTTCCAGCCCCTGAGCATCCCTGCTCTCACTCAGGGTCCAGGACCTGTTCTTCCACGTCCTGTGCGATTTTTAAATCACTTTCCTGTGGCCTTTAACCCCCACAGATTACATTTTGGGGAGCTGCAGAGGACAAGCCTGCTGTCAGAGCAGAAAATCAAATTTTTTGATGTGATGTTGTTGCATTAAAAGGGCCAATCTCGTGTCATGTAACATGTGAATAATGGGACTAGCATGTGATGTCAAAAATTTCCAACTGCCTCATAAATAAATGCAGTCCCTCCCCTCCCCCCAAAAGGTCACCCCGCTTGAACCCGGGCTCGCATCCCAAATTACCAACGCGCTCAGAGTCAAGGTTAAAGGTACAGTATCCCCTTTCAAAAGGCACACGTCAGTGTCTGTGCTGGGAATGATAAATAATGCCTGGAACAGGCTATCAATTTCCCAGGGCCCTGCCTCCCCTTGCTGCTCGAACTTCGCCGAGCCCTGGGCCTGGGAGCGAGCGGATCCCTCCTGGCTCCCAGCCTGGCTCTGCTTTTGCCTGGGCTGGCTCCTGCCTTGGACCAGGGGCAGCTGCTGGCTCTCTGGGTGAGTGGAGCCTGTCAGTGGCACCACCCTTGGCCCAGAAAAGTCCTTTGGAGGGCTGATTTCACACATTTTAGTGTTCAAAGCTTTATGTGCCCATAAGTCATTGAGGCTGCAAAATCAAGCAGCAAACTGAAAAATTTTGGAAGTGCTCAAGTTTGTACAAAAACCCTGACTCGCCCTCCCTGAGTGGATGTGTCTGACCCAGCCTGAAATGCCATCGGTTCATGGGGCTCCTCTTGGGGAGGCCTTGGCTGATGTGGGCACAGGGAGCAGAGGTGCTGAAGGTGGGAACAGCCCACCTTCTCCCTCCCCCCTGCTCCTGCCTCTGTGTTATTCACTGTAGACAAGCTGAACAACACACAGACTCCAAAATTTATTCTTTCCTTCTCGACTCATCACCTGTTGAGTGGCATTGGGACTTTGTTGGGAAAATACCCTCAACTTCCTTGTGAAATACTGTGTTATCTTATGGTATAAAGCCAAAATAAATTGCTTTTAAGCCCTTTTTGAACACAGGCAGCAGAGTTGCCATGGTCGAGGTCCTGTGCAGGAGTTATGTACCTGAATTTGGCTGAAACGAGGCTGCGTATCTACAACCAACAGAGAGCTTGGTTGGTGGTTCAGCAGCAGCCCATAGCATACCCTGCTGTGCTCACTAAATGGGGTCAGGCTCCTGGCCAATGATAACAAATTAGCATAGAATTCAGGCACATGTAATAATGCATATGCAACACAGGGACAAATTAAGGGTGAATAGGTAACTTTAATGATAGTATTTTCTAGTTTTTTTGCAACTTCAGGGTTTTATACATAGTTTTGGTTTGCCTTTTTTAAAATAAACACCATGCATAGTTCTTGGAGGGGGCAGCCGTAAAGGCCAGTGGTTACCGTGGAGGAGGTGTGGACACTGGGAAGGTGGCGGATTCAACTGCCTTGGCCAAGGGGCTCCCATCAGCTGTGGGGCTGGAGAACACTTTCTGTTCATCTGCTGCATCTATAGGTTTAATGATCTCCAGACACTTTTGTTTTCTAGGCTTACTCTGCGTTTGGACTTTTGCTGTCTCAGGTCTCTGCAGTCTGAGCGGCTGGGGGTGTCTGTCCTTGCGCGGAGGAGCAGTGGCAGGGTGCAGGTGTCACCCGGGTGGTGGCTGCTGCTGGTGGAGTTGGGTGCAGCTGTTTGAGCAGTGCTCAGGGCTCGGGGTGGGGCAGATGAACCCTCTCAGGGAGCGGCTCGGACGGGTCGGGACACTGCCCGTCCCTCCCTGGGGAGCCGTTTGTCTGCGGCCTCAGCCATCCTGTGCCACATCGCCCCCTCCTGTGACCGTGCAGGGAGCAGGGGCTGCTGAAATCAGACTGCCCGAGGAGCTGGGTGCCTCAGTGGGGACAGCAGCCCACCCTGCCTGCACCCCTCTGTGCCCCCAAACCCTGCTGGGTGCTCAGGGAGATGGATGAGTGACCTCAACCCTGAGGAATGACACATCCCTGGTGCAGCTGTTGCTTAGCCAAGGGAGGGATGGAGCTGATGTCACTGGTCCAGCAGGGATCATTATCCATGTATTTGATATTAACCAGCAGCTGTGATTGAGCTTCCCAGTCTTTAGATGATGAGGTGTCTGTGTGGTACCTCTTGGCACACATTTTTACCTGGTACCTGCTCAAAGTTATTTCCTGGCAGCTGCATCGGCCCAGAGTGTGGCAAGTTGAATCTGTTGCCTGATAGCAAGTGTGAGGGTCTTTGGAAAGAACTTAAAAAGGTTGATAAGTTCTATAGTCTTTTGTGAATTTAAAACTTCTTCTTAAAAAAGTGTTTAAAAATGCCTTTTCTATCCCTGGCTCTGTGCTAATGAAATACTGAGAGCCATGTTTGTGGTGGGTCACTTCCCTGAGGCAGGAGGACGATAATTTGGGAGGTGAAGCCTGTCCCTGTCCAAGCAATACCCTGTCTTCTCCTTTTTATGGTAATGCTTTTTTGTTAAATTATACTTAGACTAGCAGTAGATGAACTACTTGGGCACATAAACCCCATATTTATGGAATCACAAATTGATTTGGGTTGGAGAGGACCTTAAAACTCCTCTTGTTCTGCCCCAGCTAGGGCAGGGACACCTTCCGCTAGAATTCCACGTTCATGTTTACTGACACGGGAGGAACGGAGTTTTAGGGAATTGGGCGCGGCGGAGGCTGGCAGTCAGAGCAGGTCTCCTCGGCACTGCCGGCGTGGCCCTGGCTGTTGGCAGTGCTGCCCGGGCCGTGCCCGCTGCCCGGCTCCGTGGCACGGCCTGGCCCCGGCCCGGCCCGGCTGCGGCAGCTCCATCTGGTTTGGCTTTGTTCGCCGGCAGAGGGGAGGGAGGTGCTCGCTGTGGTCAGGGGCCAAACTACATGTCATATTTCATTACCTTCATTAGCTACTACAGAAGGCTGTGTTAAAAGGGAGAAGGTTGTGCTTAACTCTTCAGCTGCCAGGGGCTTATTTTCTGAATGCATTTTTAATTTTGCTTCCTGCTCTTCTCAATGTGTCTTCACCTTTGTTTAGAGCTTATCAAATCCATAAATCATGTTTCTGCCCAGGGTCCTGCCACTTGGTGCTGGGGAGGTACAGGCCGTTCCCAGCTCGCTGCTCAGACAGCTGCTGAACCATCTGGAAGCAGTTACAGGAGCAGGAGTGTAAACCCAAAAGGGAAAGTGTGTTTAGCATTAATAGAACTTTACTTTTTATTTTGTCCACAGTTGTCTTTTTCTTTTTCACCTCTCGTTGTTCTGGTGATTTAATGTTGCTGATTTGTCCAGAGAAGCTGTGGCTGCCCCATCACTGAAATGTTCAAGGCCAAGTTGGATGCGGCTTGGAGCAACCTGGGATAGTGGAAGGTGTCCTTGCCAGGGCAGGGGGTGGAACAGGATGGGCTTTGAGGTCCCTTCCAACCCAAACCAATCTGTGTTTCCATGATTTCTTTTGGGGGAAGTAAGGGCAAAAGGACATTTTCTGAACAAAATGTCATAGAATCGTGGATTGGTTTGGAAGGGATCTTAAAGATTATCCAGTTCCAGCACTTTGCTGTGGAGCGGGGTGTTGGCTCTAATTTATTCCCACTGTAACCTTGGCACTCCCAGCAGAGCTCACAGTGCTCCCTGGAGCTGTGACTGTTTCCAGAAGGAAGCAGGATGAGCCATGGAGAGCCACACAGTGGGCTGGGATGGGCAGGGAACTCAGGTCCTCTCAGCTGCTGGGGGCTGAAGTGCCTTTGGGTGTCACCCACATTATGTCTGCCTACAAAAACGTAGGGATGGATTTACAGCTCCAGATGTTTTCATTGGTACTTCTGTTACAGATTTACAGTAGGACCAAAACCAAATTGTGTATTAATTAGTAAAAAAATTAATGAGCAAGAGACTATAAAGCCAGCCCCATTTCCCTCTCACTCTGTAAATCTCCATTTTCCCAGGCAAGTATCTGGCTGGTATTTGTTCCAGCATTTTACAGAGATAGGCTGCAGCGTAATCTGCACTGAGGCAAGATAGCAGGGAGGATTAAGATTTAGCTTTTTATCTGATAGCAACAACAGCACATCCAGTATCTCCTCTATTATTCTTAAAATTCTGAAAGCCTGCATTCTGAAATTACTCAAATTTTTAAAGGGCATGTGTGAGGAGCATTTGTGGTTCTGCCTGTAATGTCAAGCCTGCAGTGCTTTTTCTGAAAATTTAATGAAAATTTGGGTTTGGAATGAGGTTTTTACCTGGCTGTGTGTTGTCTGGGACAGATGATGGCTATGTCAAATTGTAAGCCTTCAGTAAAAGGTGCTTTTTGATGGGAAAGCTCAAACCACCATAGCCAGAGCCCTCTGAAAAAATTAAAAAATGAGGCAGAACAGCAAAATACTGCTTTTAATTTATCATTTAATGGTGGAATAAGGCTTGTTTACTTCTTCTTTTTCATCTCCTGTGCTCCTAAGTCTTTCAGCCATTCTTTTGAAATGTATTTTATAGTAAAACCGTGGTGGTTACATTGCCTAGGGGGTTACTGTCTGTTTGCAAGAAAGGGAGTATTTTTAAGCTTAAAAAAATATTCTGCTGACTGATTATGTTTCAGCATTTGAGTTGGATGCTGTTGCCTTGATATATACGTATTATACCAGCAATTTAAAAATAATCCCATGAATTCCGAAGGTTCTGTAATGTGTGCGCGTTATCCACACAATAGAATTTTTTTTCTATTTCAAGCAATTAGTTCAGTTTTACATGGTTGCTGTGTGCTGTAGTTATTTTTAATAATAGCAGTAAATCCAGTTGCACATGTGTTGGATGATGTGTCCAGCCAGCGTCGAAGCAGAGGTGCCCTTTGGTGCTGGGGACTGACGTGAGGTGACAGGCTTGAGTCCTGGGGCTGCAGCCCCTGCTCTGCCTGGGGAGTGTCCCTGGGGAGTGTCCCCGGGGGGGCTGCCCATGGGGGGCTGCCCGGTGCCCTCTCCTGCAGGGCTTTGTCAGCCCCAGCAGTCGCAGCTCATCGGTGCCCTGGGGACGAGGAGCTCTTCCTGCCTCTGTGGCCCTCATCCCAAGGAGAGGGAGGAAGGTGGGCCTGGCAGGTAGGACCCTTCTCCAAGGCTTTTGCTGGAGTCAAAGTTCATCTTGTCATGTGCAGCAATTTTTCTTTGCCCTGGGTGCTATTGGTGCAGTCCAGGGTAAGATGTGTTGGTTACTCCCACAACTAAACCAGGCTGTGCCAAGCTCTGTGACCCAGCCCAGCTCACCACCGAGGTCCTGCAGCTGATGTGGTTGGTACCTGGAGCTGTTCTAATTCTCAGGATGCAAATGTGCAGAAAGACAGGGATTGCCAGGAGAAGCCTCTCAGGCTGTGGCTCTTGCAGCAAGACCTCAAATTAATTCTCCTCCATGTCAAGAGTATTTGGCCTTAGACACAGCAGAGACAGTCACATCTCATTGCCAAGTCAGGTTTCAAAGCCTGTTTGCCCAGGTGCTCGTCCCGTTGTCCTCAGTGGAAGGACCTCAGGCAAGTCTGTGCTGAGCAGGAATGAGCCCTGGCTCGCTGGCTGAGTGCTCCCAGAGCCCTTAGGCCTGAGCCTCTGCCCAGGGATGCTCCCAGCAGGAATCTGCAGCAGGGTCAGTTGGCATGGGAGATGAGTGGAGAATAGATCCTCCTTTAACACTCCAGCTCCCCCTGAAAACTTGATGTAACTGTAATCCTACATCCCTAGTCATGTGGGAATTCCCAAACCACATTCCTCTTGTTTTTCCTGGGATGAGTAAACACCTGCATGAGTGCTAAAGGAGATCTCCTGCAAACAGCCCTGTTGCTGAAAGAGCAGCTAATGAATGTGTTCTGTAAAACCCAGCTCTTCCTCAGGGTTACAGCTGGAGAGCCCACCCAGACTAGGGATGTTCCACAGGAGGAAGGCTGGTAATTATCATGTGCTACATAATGCCTTGCATTATTTGCACAAGGTTTGCTTGATTTTTCTGGGCATCTAAACAGAAGGCTGAGTGGGAAGTGTGGAACAGGATGTGACTTCCTGGCTGTGAGAAGGCACAGGAGGTGAAATGTGGAGGAAGGCACTCAGGATCTGCAGAGATGGGGGAAGGCATTTGCCTCTGGCTGCATGAGGCTGCTGTTTCCACACAGTGCCACTTCAGGGTTCCCCACTTACTGTCTGCTGGGAAAATCCAGGGCTTTGTCTTAAAGATCAAAGAAAAAGTGGAAACAATAAAGAGCACTAAGTCCCCAGCAGCACCGTGGCTGTCTCCATCTTGTGCCCCAGGAGTTGGGGGGGGCTGTGCCCACCCTGGGCCACAGCTGGGGCCAGGTGTTCACGAGGAACTGCTGCTCTCTGCCCAAATTACCCAAGCGCATGTAAAAATGGCCAAGGAAACAAAACACACAGAACATCAGGGTATGCTGCAGCAGTCCTTTGATCACAGGTCTCTCTTTCGTCTTTCCAAGACTGGTGTTCAGGGATGGAAAGGATGAGGAGTGTGGTAGCTTGGCAGGATCACGCAGGGCTGGAGGAATGGTGCTTTGGGGCCGGTGTAATTTATGGGTAGGAATGTTGCTGAGGCGCTGTACTGAAGTGCATCCTTCCTGCCTCTGACTAGAGCTATCAGTGTATCACTTTCAAATGAGCAGCTGAAATTAAAAGCGGAACTAAATGAAACCAGGCTGCATCTGGGACTTGTCAGAAGCCTCATTCAGAGATGCCATTGTCACATTTTCCAAGAGCCTGAAGATGTGGAAGATAATTATCCCATCCCATAGACAAGTCTATTTGTTCCTTACACCAGTTGCTGTGCGATTTGAGTATCTCAGTTTTTTTCCTCCTTATTTAAAGGGTCCAATAGATGCTCCAGGCTGCTGCTCAAATAGATTCCCTATTTGCATAGGCTGCAAACATAAACATTTGGTGAAGCTAAGTTTGCCTGGATTCCCCATGTGCCAGCTCACCTTACAGATCTGCAGATAAATCTGCTGTGCTGATCCCTGGCTATCTCTGGGCTCCCATCCTGCTTGACAACTGTGGCAAGTGTCCCCTAAGTTTGGTCAGGCTTGATCAGGCAGGTGCTGCTCAGTTTGGCTGTGGTGTAGCTTGGTGGGATGGGCAGGAGGAGAAGGGCATTGGCTTTGTCACATCTCTGGGGCCCACGGGACCGTTCACGTGTTTTAGGGTCATGCAGCACCAACAGCCCCCACACATGCAGAACATCTCCTGTGGGTCTGAAATCAGAGTGCCTCGACTGGCTCCTGCATTCTGACCCTGGAGTTTGGGGCACTGGAACAAGACCCAGGTCTGCACTGTCCCATGGGCTGCCCTCCCTCCCTCCCTTCCTGACATTCCTGGTGTTTGGACTTGCCAGCACCAACCCATCAGAAAGGACTTGTGAGGAGTGAGCTGTTGTGGTGAGCTGATGGTACAGAGTGGAAATGGATGTCCCCAAATTAATCACACTCTTTATTTCATATTCTGCTTGCCTGGATTGAAGCCTCTGTAATGAACAGGCTGTGCTCTCACAGTAGCAGCTTTGAGGGGTGGATTCTTTGTATCAGAAATCTTAGTGCTCACAAATATGGAGTATTCTGCAGAGGAAAATCACTCCGGAGACTTTGTGCTGAGGTACATTTTTTCTCTGATGGAGAATTTTCTTTCTGAATAGGCAGTCAGGGCCCAGCATCCCACATGTTCCCTGCAGAGTCTGGTAAGCAACTCCAGGAGCACCTGCACGGGCTGAGTGACAGCAGGAGCTGCTGGGGATGGGGTGCAGGGTCGCTTCAGCCCCTGAGTATTATCGCAATAATCTTCACATTTGGCTAAAAGAAAATTGGAGACGCCTGTTTGTACTGGTGAAGGAGGAAATACAGATTTCAGGAGTGGAGGGAAGGAGAGGAAGGGATTGCCTTTCTTTGCATTAATATAAGATGAAGATTAATTCTGCTAGCAGGATTCTGTCTGCTTGTCAGAATTCAGTGATTTTCCATTTTGGATCAGTGCGGTGCCAGAATGTAAATCCCATTGCCTTGTGTCTTTCAAAATAAAATCAAAAAGCCTCCCTGGTTGCTTATATGGGCAGCTAGCACACCTTAAGAAGTAAGAAAGGTTCAGACAGGAATATAATAAGGCCCAGGAAAGTGGCAGCATGAAAGGGATGACCTTTATTTGCAATCATAGCTGAGATTTACAGTTTATTACTGATAGCTTTTATAAAGAGCCATTCAGTTCAGAGGTGAGAGGTTTGTCATCTGGAAATGCAATTAACTTTAGCCTTATCCCAATCCCCCTGGTCTTAGTGTGAGAGCAGCACTTGAGCAATATCATGATTTTCCCTCTAATTTCTTTTTTCCCTACTTTTTTGTCTTTTTTATCCCTTGTTCTTTGGCATAAATACAGGTGCGTGTTTTTTGCTGCTATTATTTCATTATTATTAGATGCACCTTTGAATTTTTTATTAGCTCCAACTTGATTATTGAATGAGAAGATTTCACAGAAAGAGTGACATTTAAACCTGAGAATAACTAAGATCGCTCATGGAAAGGAATTGTGCTATTTATGTCAAAAATTAATTACAGACATGGAGAATCTAAAAAAAAGAAGTGTGTGTGGGGAAGAAGAGAAGAAACAGTTGCTTTTCAAATAGCAATGCTTATAGCTGCCCCCACAAAAGCCTGTGTTCCACACCATCCTTGGGGATTTGTCCTTGGTGCTTGGTTGTATGCCCTTATCCATGATCTGGATGCACCAGGAGCACCAAGGAATATGGAGTGAACAAATAGAAGGAGTTTTGGTTTCCCTGCTGTATGCGCATGAGAAATCCTGAAAGGTCTGCTTTGGTTTCACGGGCTGGCTTTTATGGCCCCCCCTTGTCTGCTAAGTCAGGGCTGTAGGAATTTAGGAGCCAGACTCAAAAGCAAGAATTGAGTGTGCTCAGCCCGTTGCTGTTGGGTTTCCCACATCCAGCCCAGGGGGTTTTCCACAGTGGGCTCTGCCGGACAGAGCGGCCGGAGGCGCTGACCCCGTGGGGGACAGAGCGGGGTCCCCCGGCCCCACTGCGCCCTGTGCACGGCCAGAGGGACCAGGAATTCCTCCAGGCTCTGCTTGCTCCTGGGTAAATGAGAGCAGAATAATTACTGCCACTGTGGCTTTCATCTGGTTTTATTGTGGCTATTATTTTCATCAGTGTTAGAGGTTAATATCCCTATTTTTCTCCTCTGCTGCCTGAACACAATGGGGGCTTAGTGCAGGCCCAGCCCAGGTAGCCGAGGCAGCGACAGCCCCTCCGGTGAGCCCAGAGCAGCACATCCCTGCCCAGGGTGGGGATGGCCCTGCTGTGCCAGCAGTACCTGGAGCTGGGGGTGCTGCTGAGCATTTCTTCCTTTACCTGGCTGGAAAGGACAGACTGAATACGGGCACTGGGCATCCAACCTTATCCTGCCTCTCGGCCCCTCCTGCCCCTCCCAGTGCTACCCAAGGGTCCAGCAGAGTGGAGAAGAGGCAGCTGGGCATCGGTGTCCTTAAAAACACCTTTGTGGGGTGCAAAGGAGTGGTAATGTGTGAGGGGAGATGGGCTCAGACAGGAGAGTAAACACTGCCCTTTGCTGCGGAAAGCTTTTGTTCTAGGCTGCTCTTTATCTTGATGATATTCCAATCCAAAAAGCCTCCTTCCTGCCACTTGACAGCAATAAAGAAACCTCAGTTGTACTTATAGATTTTTATTTTCCCCCCGAAGATGTGGGGCTGGGTTTGGGTGTCCTTGGGAGTGATGCCTTTTTATTTCCTGCTCTTTTTTTTTCCTTTATTTTAAGTTGAGTGCTTTTATCTTAAACCTCCCGGTTGCACAGGAATGTTCGTGCTGCTTACAGTGCAATTATTTATTTTGTTTGGAGGCAGAGGATCTGATTTTCCTGAGCTGAGAAATGGGATCAGTTTGTACATCCTGAGGTAAATCCACCCAGCTCCCACGGAGCAGGAGCAGCAGTGCAGGGGCTGCAGGGGCAGCAGGACCGACCCAGCAGTGTCGGGAAACAGCTGGGTTTGGGGGTTCCTGGTGTGGCATGGAAATGGAATAAGCTAAAATGTAAATAGCTGATAAACTTTCGTGTTGTTAATATTGGAGACAAACTGTTCCATCCTGATTTTTGTTTTCCTATTTTGAGTTATCAGGGGTGAAAAAAAAAAGAGTTCACAGCTTGTCTGGGACTCACAGCAGCTGGGTCCATTGGTAAAAGTTCTTGGGAAATGGCAAAAATAAAGGGACACCAAAGGAAAGCTCGTGCTCTGCCTTTGGAGTTACCAGGCTGATAACCCCAACTGGGCTGGCAGCAACCTGGTCTAGTGGAAGTGCAGGGGGGTGGAACCAGATGAGTTCTAAGGTCCCTCCCAACTCAAACTGTTCCATGAGTCTAGTAAAAGAAAATCAAACAGGGCTAATTGAGATGGGCCTCAAAATCAGCGGGAAAAGGCGCCAGTGAGTCATAAGCTAACTTTAGGAACCCAGAGAAATGAGAAATATGTATTTCAGGTACAAAAATGATGTTCAGCCCAAAGGAATGAGTCAAAAAAGGGCCTGTCACAGGTTTCAATCAAACCATCCCAGTGCAATCAAAATGTCAATCGTTTTTTCCCGTGGGGATGTGCTGGTGTGTGCTTGTGTCCAAGGTGTGCTGGGGAGAGCGAGGCAGGGCAGGAGATGGTTCCCTGTGGGAGAGCTCTGGGAAGTGCTGAGCTCCCTCAGGGAAGGGAGCTCGGGGCCAGGGCTCTGGCACTGGGGCTGGGGCAGCTCTCCTCTCCTCCTGTGCCCTGACAGCTTTGTGCCCTTTGCTTCCACTGCCTGGGACATGGGGCAGCTAAGGAATGGTTAATAAATTTTATGGTTTCATTTAATCCACTACTAAATATATTCCCCATGTGCACTGGGTGAATAATCTGTTACTTTTTGATCACCTGAGAAGATAAATGAAAATAAATCCTGTGTGCTCATCCATTGAAGCTTTGAAAAAAAAAAAAATCTGGTTTCAGCATAATAAATAAAAGTGAGAGCATTCCAAAAACTTGCAGAGGCCATGGGGCTGTTCATAGTGAGGCTGCTCCAGTGTTTGTACCTGTGTTTTCCTTAGGAGTGTGAGCAATATCTCTCTTACTCTCCCTCTCTGCAAGTTTGTGTTGCATTTTAGGAAGACTCAGAGCAAGACCCAGTGGGAAAGTCTGTGGCTGTGGGAGCTGGGCTGCTCTTTGGTTGGCTTACTGTTTTCATTCTGGCAGAGAACGTAGATTTTGGTACCAAATATTGGTGCCTCCACTCCCTGAAGGTCCCTGGGAGGCAGCAGGAATGGTGGAGCTGTGTCTGTGAAGGCAGAGCCACAAGACAACAAAACAAACACACCTTAGAAAGCATCAGCTATTTTCCCTTCCTCATTTGCAAATGAACATAAATGGGTTCATGTGAAACAGGGATAATAGCAAGATGTGGTAGAAAATTAATTAAAATTTATTTATAATTACACACCTAACTCAGACCTATTAGTTACATTATTTATGTTTTAATTGCATTCTGTTTCTGGGTTTCTTCAGACTTAAAAAAATATTATAGTATTTAATTCAAGCATTCTGGGAAGTTTATGCCTAGAAATATGTTAAATCCAAGTGGGCAATTTTCTGCAACTGGGAAATTGTTTTGAAGAAACTCCCAATGCTTGGCCACTGTTCTCATTGAGGAAAGACACATTAAATGTTATATGATGCTGCTACATTATTAAAATTTTACCTCATGGGTTTGCTCACACTGATAATTTCTGGATGTTCTTTAAAAGCAGTCTAGAAATAGCACAAAAATTATTCATACATTATATTCTATCCCAAAACCTAGTCTGGTTCTCTCTTTGCTTATTGATATAATTAAAGTTGTATATTATAATTTCCTTGAGTCTTTAGGGAGTTTTGTCTCTTGTGACTGCCCCATCCCCAAAATACAGCTCTGTTACAAGCTGGCTCATTCCAGCCGGGTGTGGCCGTGGTTTGCTCCTGAGCTGCCTCTGGTTTCTGACTTGCCCAGAGTGTGAGATGGTTTCTGAGACTGGTGAGACCTGAGTGTGAACAGAAATCCTGCAGCTTCCCCACTCGGTGGTGAAGCCAGCCCGAGGTGTGAGTGGGGATACACGAGGGTGGTTTAAAGCACTTTAGGAGTAACACCAGCAGGGGTGGCCCTAAACTGAATAGATCTGCACTAAATGGCAGCATTGGCAAGGTCAGTCAGATTTTCTGGGGAGAGGGAATATTCATTTCACAAAAATACTTTTAAGTTCCAAGCTATTGACAACATTATTTACTCATGGTAGCAGCACTAAAGATATTCTATGAAATTCTCCTCTACTTTACTGCCTAAAGCAGCTATGCTAGATAAAAAGATTAATTGTATGAATCACAACAATACCCACAAATACATCACATTTGCCACCAAATAGAATTTTGTATGAACCCATCAGCCAAACCCAACCAAGCAATCAGAAATGGTGGTTTAAAAGGGGTGTAAAATGCAGTATGGATAGTTTTAAAAATGTTAAAAAGTAAAAGCCTTTTTACTGAGACAGGAGTTAGGGCTGGGACAGCCACAGCTTCACGGGGCAATCTGTGCCAGGGCCTCCCCACCCAAAGCAGAGACAGCCCACATAATAAAAAATACAGGTTAGAATGGGTAACCAGCCTGGCAAAACTCCTGGTTTGGACAAGACACATTTCTTGTTGCACTGAGCAGATAGAAGAATGATCTGGGTTGGAAAGGGCCTTTCAGGTCATTGAGTCCAACCATGGTGATGCTCTAGCAGAGAGCTGGGAGCTCTGCATCCCTTCTCCATGGCACCCTCAGCACTGCAGGGGCAGAACTGCTGGGTGCTGGTCCTCCAGAGAGTGAAATATTCTCAGGACTGCGGGTGCTGAGGTCTCCCAAATGTCCCAAAGCATGTTTTACAGCCAGGAAGGCCTGGGATGGGTGAGAACAGTCCAAACTCAAGTAAACACGGTGGTCAGTGTGGCTTCTTTGGACCCAGAGCAGCTGTGCTGTTCTTTTCTGAGAGGTTGTCAAGTAAAATTGAAGGCTTTAAGTATCTGACCTTTTGCAGGAATTACTTCAACAATGGCTTATTCTACTGTGTCAACTGTGGCTGTGGTTATAACAATGGATTTCACTTTGAGAATGCAAATTGAGTTCCTGATTGTGGGATTTAATCGGGGTGGGCAGTAATCACTGAAGAGTTTTGTTCCTGCTAAAGCATTTTAGGTTCCTGCAAAGAGTCAAAAGTACTGCTCCAAAGTTAGAAATACGATATGTGTGGGGAGAAAAAAGGGAAAAATGGTGATGTTCAGGGAAACAGTGCTGGCATGGGAAGGAAAAGGCTCCAGGCTTTGTGAGACAGGGCAGTTTTAGATGTGTAAGTCCAGATTTTCATGGGAGTTCCTAAGGGCACCCACACAGAGAACATTTGGGCTCACTGGCATCCCCAGGCAGTGACCACAGAGCCAAAGAGGAAACTACTGGCACACATCCTGTGGCTGGCAAATGTGGCCCATGGGCAAGCCAAGCGGGCACCTCTGCAAGTAAGGGATTTAATTGATGTTCAGGTGAATTCTGGGCTGTTTTCTGCCATTTTTCGTTTTAGTTCTAAGAAAACAAGTGGAAGGACTTGGATATCCTTTGTGTCATCTTTTAATTGCTGAGGATGTAGTTCTGGAAGAGTTTCTGAACCAGGTACTCAATATTTTTAGGTCCTGCAGTTGTCACTGTGGGCTTTGCCAGAGATGTTGGAATGCCCATGTACACTGAGCAAAAATCCCCCAAATTGTGATTAAACACCACTTTGTGAGGCTGTACAATTAAATGTGTTTTACCTGTGAAGATAAGGATTTAGTGGAATTTCTTGGTGTTTTTTCCCAAGTCAAGTATCTGATTTCTGTGACTTATCAAGAGCTTATTTGGATAATGACTGCAAATTTGGAACTACTTTTGTACGTCAGGAGGCATCACAGAATTCCAGTGTTATGCCCTTTGGGTTCGCACACAACCAGAGTCTTTTACAGATTAATGAACCCTGTCTTGCAAAGATTAATTTATGAAATATTTGTTGTCTGTTTCTATGAAGTCACACTGGCACTGTCTGCTTCAGCGCAGTGTGTGTGAGTGGCTGAATTTAAACATGAAACGCCAAGAAAAATTAACTTCCTGTGACATCAGGTCGTGATTTCAGGAACGACAGAGCATCCTGCAGGAATGGGAAACGTTCTGACGTGAAACATCCTCCGCTGCTGGGAGACGTTAGATAACGAGCAGGAGCGTGAAACCCTTGCCAGTTCCACCAGATTTACTTCATTTGCAGGAAATATAAAGCTGAAAACAGCGTATAGGAGAAGCTTGGCAGCGAGCAGAATATGTAAAAAACCAATAAAAACTGAAAGTTGTGGTTGCCCCATCCCTGGAGGTCTTCAGGCCATGTTGGATGGGGCTTGAATTAACCTATTCTAGTGGAAGAGGGCATGGCAGAGGGGTGGAACTGGATGAGTTTTAAGGTCCCTTCCAACCCAAACCATTTTATGATTACATGATAAGCAGAGTTGTTTTTTATTTCCCCACAAGCTGCTGTAAAGCAAGAAAATCTAATTCCAGCGAATGTTCTAATGAAGAACTCTTTGAACGCTGGGGCCACCAACCTCACCTGATCTCGGTGTTGATAGATTCATCTTCTGACTTGCTGGTGGCTTTACTTGAACTGTGCACTGGTGTCAGATAAACAGCTGTTTTCACTGGAAATTCCAATGCTTTTTTAGTGCATGTTTCCATAAGTTTAGGAATAGTTCAAAAAAGTAATTTTCATAGGAAGATAATTCTACTGTTAAACAGTTTGGTGGAAGATTTTTCATTGATGATCTGTGTGTGACATTGATGTATCAATTTCCACTCATTTTTTTTAGTTTATTTCTTTTTAGTGAAACACTTTTTTTGACCATTATTTGGGTTTTTCTTGAAACTCCTGTTTGTCCCAGTTTGGCTCTTGGCAACTGGGATGGGTATTTCCAAGTGCCCTGTGCTCCTGAGGCACAGCGTGACATGGGACCATTGTCCCACTGTTGCCAAAGTTGTGTGAGGCTGGTGTGCAGCAGGAGGGGTGGGGTGGTTTGGGGGGAGCCTTTTGTCCCCAGGTCCAGCTGCAGGAGGCAGTCGGTCCCTGCAGGGTTTCTCTTGGCAGGAGTCAGAGGGGAAGGTGCTGCTAATTGGGTTTGTAAACGTGGGAGCAGGCACCAAAGGGAGCGCTCTGCAGGCAGGCTGGAAAAGCCATCCCGAGCAGGTCCTGGCCCGTGCCTGTGCAGGAGCACACGGAGCAGCCGAGTCCTGCTTTTGTGCTCAGCCTTGCCCAGCTCTATGCGCAGCAGATTCGGTTTCACTGAATAAATCTTGGGGCCATTGCACGAAAATCAGACAGTCTGCAAAATGAAATGTAAGCATCTGGCAGATGGCTTGTAAAACAAAATCTCGGGAACCACCTGGATTTTAGGGGTGTGGGTTACCTGAACCGAGAGGAGGTTTTCTGGTGTCGCTGACCTGTGTGAGCTTTGCTTTGGAAACTTCACGTGAAACCAGTTTTACAGATGTTAGCATTGCTGTGAAAACTGCGTGTTCCCCAGTGGCAGGACGTGGTGTCACCCTGGTGATTGCCCCGTGAAAAAGAAGCCTCACATGCAGCTTGAGGATTTATGGGGTTCTCATAGCTCATCTGAGCAGTTGCCCTGGTCGAGACTGTGGGGGTCCGATGGGAGGGGAGCAGGGATGAGCCATCCATCCTTGCACAGCCCCTGGACCTGGGTGACCACAAGGACAGATGTTGGCTTATGAATTAGTTCATACTCCTCTCCTGGGAAGTGGTTCTGTGCTCATCCCCTGCTGGTGCAGTTCTGGGGCTGCGTGAGTTCCCTAGGTCTGTGTGCTCTGCTGATTTATGAAATATCGTTAGATAGTGATTGTGAACAATCGAGGCAGCAGAGACCAAGAACTGGCTCCAAAATAATGTTTCTCGTCAACAAAGGAAGTAAAGCACAAGTAACTCTCAAATAATGATCTTGGGCTTCAAACGCTGTCACTCAAAGTATATTAGCAACTCTGAAATTGCATTTTATTCTATGAGACATCTGCTTTGTGTCTCGTCTTCCTCCACAGGGTTAGACCAGTCTTGACTGGGCAGGATGAGCCCACGTGAGTTTGCATCTGAAGGTCACGAGGACCCTCCTGACCAGGCTGCACGCACGGGCAGGTTCTGCCCAGGGGGTTAAGTCAACTCTTGCACATTTTCTTATGGAATCAATCGCTGTGGAATCTCCTCCTTTTACATCCTTTTGGTGATTGCCTTTTACCTGACAGATCCTTTCTTGCTCTTCCTCTGTGTAGGTTGTCACTTGTTATTTGAGAAACTTTACTTGAGGAATTTGGAGTGTCGTGTTATACTTTGCACATCATCGGTTTATGTGTGTGAGCTGCAGTAAAGTGCAGTGATTGCTTAAAAACACTATAGTTACTTAAAAGAGATGACTTTGATTGTGTGTTTTTTGTTCCCATCACAATAACACTTTGCAGGTGATTATTAAATTAGAGATTTTCTTTGTTTTTTGAACAAAAAAACCCCAACCTTTTTCATGTCAGTGCCAATTATGAGTAGTAATTTTTCACATTTTACAAAAGAATTTTCTGTCCTGCCTCCACGCCCCCCCAAATAAAGAAGGGCTTTGACACTCTATGACAAGGAGGTGGGGGGTAGGGTTTTTTATTATTATTTTTTGCAAACACAGTGCTTTTGACTTTTCTTTAAAAAATCTGTTGACTCTATTGAAATGTGACAGGGCAATATTTAACCTGAATAGAGGCATGTTGACTCCTCTTATTAAAACTGACAGTTAAGGACATTTCTCTCTTTATTCCTTCTGATACACGCAGACAAGTCTTCACTGCTAACTAGTATACAAAATCAAAAACAAAAAAATAGCGAGTGAGGAGATGAGTACCTTATAAACAATATATGAATGACAATTGCAAGTTTAATCTAGCAAAGAAACCTTTTTTTATCCTTTAAGAAAATTAAAGCCCTTTCAAATTAGCTTGATATATGAAGACAGGCTGACATCATTAATTTTCAAGTATTCATTCTTCTCCCCTCACACAGGGATGTGTTCCAGGTGCTGGATGGGTCCACAGCGACACCTATAGCGAGAGGTGCTTCGTGCTGAGCTGGGTGGGCACGGCTTGGCTCACAGGTGACACCTGCTCATGCTCTTCCCTGGGCCCTTGGCGTGGGGTTTGGGTTTCTTTTTGAGAGGAAAGACCATCCAGTGTTCCCACGGTGAGCTGCTCTCCCTTTGGCTTGTGAAGAGTTTGTGGACTCCCCATCCCTTGCAGCGTCCGAGGCCAGGCTGGACGGGGCTTGGAGCAGCCTGGGATAGTGGAAGGTGTCCCTGCCCAAGGCAGGGGGTGGAACAGGATAGGCTTTAAGGTCCCTCCTAAGCCAAACCATTTTATGGCCCTTGTGGCAGCCTGACCTGCACGAGGGTCTTTGGGAAAATTGAAGTTAATTCTGACTTGTCGTACCCAAGGCTGAAAAGCCCAAGGTGTTCAATATTTTCCTACTTGTTTTCTGAAGCAATTGTGTAAATATCTGTGTCCATGGGGTGTGCTGGCTGCTCCTTGCCCGTGGGAGGTTAGTGCTTCTGGGGTAGCGGCAGCATTTCTGGAAAAGGAATTGTTTCAAAGTAGCATTAAATGGAAATTTATACCCTTGAATGTCAGGGAGTTGTGAACATCAGAGAGGCAAGAGCCAGGAAGCAGCTGGTTCTTAACCTCATCCCCTCTACCTGAAGTGCAGGAGTGAAGCTGGGCATGAGGTGAACCAGCAGTCACAGGGGCTGGACCAACCCTTCTCTTTGCAGCAGCTGGCTCACTTAAAAGAGGCAATGATGTGTGCTTTGTACCCGTCTCAGAGGAGATCAGGGGAAGCTCCAGCACCCTGAGGCGGCACTTCAGGCTGTCTCAAGGAGGGGACTGGTGCACAGTGTGTCCTGCAGGGTCCACGCTGGAATCTGGGCTCTCCAGACATTTGCACAGGCTTGAGTGAAGGATGATCAGATGATCAGCTGTATTGTTTGGAAAATCCTGGATGGGCAGTCAGTAGCAGGAGAGAGGACTGACAGAAGAGACCAAAACTGGGGATTAGAAAATTTATGGTGTTGGACCTTCTGTAAAACCAACTGAACTTAAGGTACAAGATTTAACATCTTTATAGTGGGAGTCATGTTTCAGAATTAAGCTGTTAGTGATTTTTTTTCTGGAGTAAGCTTGCTCCCAATACATATGTGTGCTTCCAAGCCACAAAAGAAGGTCCAAATCTATATGGAAAATGTGTGATCTGATGCCTTGGTTAAAGTGTGTGGTTAACAGCTGTGTTTCTACAGATAACATAGGGATCAAGGACTGTGGGCAGAAAATTCCTGTATGCTTAGATGCAGGGACAAATGGAAGCTGCCAGGTGATTGGCACAAGGGGTGGGGAGAGGAGATGTTCTCGTAAAGCAGAGGTAGTAATTTTGTGCCAAATGGTGCTTCGCTTCCTGTTGCGTTGCTGTTTCTGCTCTCGAGACGTGCACAGGCTCTGTGGGCAGCGTGGCTCTGAGTGTGACACAGCAGCCAGCTCTGGTTTGTGTCAGGGCTGGGCGCTGTCCCTGCTCCAGCTCCTGCCCCGGCTGCTGCTCGGGGATGCGCTGCGGATCCCTCAGCCGGGCGGCTCTGGCAGTGTCACAGCTCTGGCTGAGGCCTGGCCTTGGCCCTGCTGCACCCAGCAGAACTCTGTCTTCCTTTCAATCCCCTCGTGCCTTCCCAGGGCTCAGTTCTCCTGTGCTTCGGCGTGGGGGCCCACCCTCCACATCCTTTTCAATTACTCATTTTTCTGATGAGCGTTTTTGCACCTTCTCCCATGCTGTCACTAAAGGGTGCGAAAAGCACTGCGAGTCCCCAGAGGCACTGCCCTCCCTTCCTTCACCTCTCCTGAGCCCCTCGGTGCCCACTGAAGGCTGCAGGCAGCCACGCAGCCACTTGGGAACTGCTCACAGCCAGCTGAGGGTGGTCCATGCTCTCCCATCACCTGTCCAGCCCTGGACATGCTGCATGTTTAACTTGTCACTTCCAAAGGCAGTTCCTGTAGTTTCTTCCACTGGTACAGAACTTGAAGATGATGCCACAATATAAATATGGAATAATAATAATAAATGCTTAATATCAAACAGGATAAGCTTGCTAATAACTTTTAGAGGGGAAGAGAAGTCATTCTCTGTAGTTCCAAAAAATGTTTCTATTCTGGCCAGCAGCAGTCAACCTATGCAGATTACAGGCTCGTTGGGGTTTTAAACATTTTTTTGAGTTTTTAGTAATCTTTGCATAATCAGATCTTTGGTTCTGTCCTTCATTAGCCAAAGCAAGTACATGGATCACTCTGGATTCTTTAGATTCTTTTCTTCCAAAACCCATAGTGATGAAGAGCCCTTCATTTCATATTTGGTGTGATGAAGAACTGGGCAACTGGGAATTGGTGGAGATATTAGATAGGGTTTCTTTTTTTGTGGGAATTACTTCTTTACCTTGGGAAGACAACACTGACAGCCCTTGCCTCCTTGCTATTTGTTCCAGCTTTTCCAAAAAACAAGTTTCTACTAGTTTCTCTAACAGTAAAGAGGGGAAATCACGGAGTTAAAGAGGGATTCTGGCTGCCATCAGAACGGCTTCCTGAGGAGGGGCACTGGAAAAATCGTAAAGTTTAAGCCATGCACAAAATTTCCTGAACAGGGTAGGTAGTGCAGAAAGTGAGATGGAAGCTTCCTCTTTTTACCCCTCAGATATGGTGGATACTGTGGGTTTGTGTGGGTGCAAGGGCAGACTGGGCACGTGCATGGCAAGAGAAATCCAGGATATTGAACATTCCCTTCTCTCTGGGGCGGTGCCTGGGCCCCACTGCTGGAGCAGGGGACTGGGGGCAGCAGTGCTGCCTGCTCTATTTACACTCCTCCTGGGCACCTGCCTTTGAAGGCTCTTGGATGCTGGACATGGGTCTAAGTGGACGTTTGGAGGGACCCAGTGCAGCCATTTATGTTCTCCCTGCAGTAATTTTGGGAGAGCAGAGCTGCAGCTCAGTGCTGTTTGTGTGATGTATCGGAGCCATCGCGGCAGGGATCTGGTCATGCTCTCACACTCACAGCTCCCTGGGCTCCAGCCCCAGCCCCAGGTGGCCCATCAGCCTGGTGGTGGTGGCCATCCAGGAGGCTCTCAGAGCATCACTGTGGATTGGCACATGACAAGAAATGGCCTTGAATTTGCTGACAGTGTTCTTCATTTTGGTCTTTCCAAGGATTAGCAGAGGAAGGTTTTAATGCTGAGGGCAGAGCACAGTTAGAGGCTGACTCTCATCTGCTCCTTGTCTTTGTCCAGTCCTGCAGCTGAAGAGAGGTTTGGTTTAGAAACCTTAATTTCAGGGTTGTATATAAAGCTTTTAAAAATAAGTCTTTCTTCTTCAAAAGAAGTAAACTTTTATTGCACTTTTTCTATTGTTGTAAATTTGATTGGCCAGATGTTGTTTGGGCTCACTGTGGTTTTGTTCAGAAATTTTTTGTAGATTTTGATGGGGGCCTGGTTTGGTGTATGAGGAAGTTCTCAAAGGAGGAAATAATTTTTTTTTTGTTGCACCTTAACTTCTGCAGATGTTGTGAGTTCTATGATTTCCAACATTTTCAGCACATCTTTGCTTTAGTTTGGTGAAATAAAATATCCTGGGTCTGCAGTGGTGAAGGATGACAAGCTGAATGTTCTCAGCTGAACATCTCCTCCCTGGCAGAAAACCTCATCCATAGCTGTAGGTCCATCCCTGCGAGAAAGGGGCTGGGACACAGCCATGGGTGTGCTCTGATCCCATCTCCTCCTGTCCCAACTCCAGGCAAATGTTACACAACCAAGGGCAAAACAACCTATTTGGAAATGCATTAGGAACCCAGTGCAGTCTCACACTGGTGGCCTTCAAACACAGAATTTTAACAGTTCATCTTCCCTTGGGATGAAGGCAGGGATGCCTTCCTGTCACCCAGGATTTTCACCCCTCACAAAAGTCTCTTCCTCTCCATGTCCTGCTGAAGAATCTTTGTGGTTTCTTGTTGGTTTCCCGAGCACTGTGATGGGCAGCAGCGAGTGGAAGGAGGGGAGGGACAGCAGGTACTGGTGTCCAGCACAGGCATGGCTGTTGGCATGACTGACATTCAGCCAAAAAAATTCATCACAGAAGAATTTGTCTTAAAAATACCTGTTAATTTAGGCTTTTCTTGAAGAATAATGTTAATGCTGTAGCAGCCAGTGTGGCTGCTGCTGAGAGGCGGCATCACTGAACCACAGCCCAGCGAGCCACAGCTTCAAAGATCAAGGGTGTTCCCAAGCCCTCATGGTGTCCTTTTGGTCCCGTTTGGAATAAGAAGGGTCATTTGAAAGGCAGTGCTGTGTATGTCCATGGGAAATTACATAACATTCTGATCCAGAAATAAAAATTAGTCTTCCCTGGATGAGAACTGTGCTTGAATACACAGCTGTCGAAGCATTATCTGCATCTTTGTGTTCTTTATTTCTGTTGGTGAGCAGTGATGCAGCCTTCACCCCTGAATTAGGATGTTTCTCTACACGTTCCAGTTGGAGTCATATTAATGAGAATTAACTTTGGTAACACCACACTGGAGCAGGAATGGCTCTCTTAGCTCGGCACCGCTTGGGGTCCTCAGGTCAACCTCTTTAATTAAGTCTTGTAATGTTAAGAGTGAATTCAATACCCATCCTACCCTATCAGAGCTAACACTCTTTCCTGCACTGCTTTTATCAGCATGCCCAATTTTCCACCTGGAATTTGTTTTAACGAAGCCCAAATCCTATTTTGCCGACCGCTGGAGGCTGTGTGGAACATTCCGCCTGTGATTCCGTTAGCCGCGCTCTGGAACTCGGCACAAACAAGCTGTAAGCTGCGTTTTGATGTCAGGTTAAGCTATTGTGGTACAAATTGTGTTTAATATATTTTTAAATACTTTCTTTAATATTTTATAGGGTTTTTTCCCTATTGAATTAGCAGTAAAACAGCAGTGCTTCATATTTCAGATCTTTTTCCACCTTTTGGAGGCCTGCGTTCCACATGATCTGGTTACCAGCTGGACAGCCAGAGGCTGAGCACAAAGCAGCACAGCAGACTCAATTTCTGCCCTAGTGTTTTTCCACAAATAACCCGCTTTCTTATGTACTCCCTTCCTAGTTTAATTCCACCCAAAACCCAGAGATATTTCTTTCTTCCTTCCAACTTCTACTCTGTGGGCCACCAAACTCATGGAAATTCAATGCATGTGCTTTTATCTGCAGGGAGGGTGCATCACTCACCCTATTTGCTCACTTAAATATCCATTTAAATTAGATACTCAGTTCTATTTAGCTCTTCTAAGATGAGCAGTTCTGTTAATTTCTCTTTATATTTTTATTTGCTTAATGGTAACAGTGTGCTTGAAGTGTAGGTGAGAACTGCGGCATGACACCGTCAGACTTAACATAACATGAAAAGAAACGAAGTTGTTAAAATACAGGTTTGACAACAGTTGGATTGCCACTAGTGACAAACCCAGGGAGTGTAGAGGGACATGTGAGAAATTAATTTCTCTGTCTCTTAAAAAGGGAAAAAGAAAAGCCTTGGGAGATGCCAGCAAATACTGTCTGGCCAAAGCAAGCACTAGTGCAGATCCATGTCAGTCACTCGTGTGAGCATGTCCTTGGAATTGGACATTTTCCTTGTCCCTCTCTTTGCCCCTTCAGTTAGAACTGACGAGAGCTCAGTAAATATGGAGAATTTGACAGGAGTACTGCTACACATTTATTAGTATCTGCAAGGATGTGGGATCACAAAAATTTGGCAAATAGCTGTTTTGTCACTAAAGTCAATGGACTTGACTGTGTTTACACATGGGGAGGGAATCTTTGAATATGAAGTTGCTATTTCTCTTGTGATTTTTCAGAGCAAAGCCACACTTAATGCTCCAGCTGGAAGGAAGAGGGGTGGGTCTGCACGTGTTCCATGTCTGCAGTGAAATCCCATTTGTTCCCAAATGTAAACATTGGTGTCAAACCCTTGAACTTGTTTGGTTTCAGCACTTACTCTTCTTGTGATCATGGTTAATTTAATATAGTTTAAAATTAAAAAGTTAAATGAAAGCTGTTTTTCTGCAGGCTGTTTTCCAAATTTTCCCAGTCCTCCTGTTTTTACTGTGCTTGTTGCATTAACCACCAGCCACATATGTGTGTGTGTGTGGGTAGGTACATCTGTTCGAGTGGGGATGGCTGTGTCGGAACATATGTAGGAATGAAGTGCAGCTCAATATTGGCTAAATGACAGAGCCAGGAGGTGGCCACCTGCCCTGACATGGCCCCCGGTGTGGACAGAGCGAGCAGAGAGTTAGAAACAGTTACAATCTCACATGTACTCGTTAGAGCAAAGGAACAAACTAAACTAATTTCGACTAATGTTTCCCCTAGGATGGGAATTCATTGACAGGATTTTGCCCTGTTGTTTGCACAGTGGAGAGTGTGAGATACAATTAATAAACTAGCAAATCTGTCCTGATGTGTTTGATCTATATGACAAAGTTTGTTTTTTGCTTTCTAGTGAGAAACCAGGATTTGAATTTCTATAGATGCCTGAGGCAGATACAAAGCCCGTGGGTGGGGTGTCACTGTGGGGTCTGGAGGTGGTGGAGCTCCAAAGGGAGAGTGCAGCACTGCCAGGCCTGTCTGTGCCTGCAGTCCCCATCACTGCTGCTCTCCCAGCCCTCACTTTTTTCCCATGAAATCATAGACTCATGGAATATCTTGAGCTGGAAGGGACCCACAAGGATCATCACAGCCCTGCTCCACCATGAAAGGTGCTGGCTGTTTACTGAGAGCAGCAGCATCAGCCCATGTTCATACATGTGTAGCTAGGATGACCCAGCTACTGCTTTATGTTTCATTTTCTTAATATATAGGGGGTTTTATATAAATATGTCCAGTGAGAAAGAGGCCAGAAATATCTGCAGAACACAGAGCTATTGCTGTGATGACTGTGGGTCCAAGGACACAAGGTGCTGAGGCTCTGTTGCTTGTCCTCAGTCCTGAAAGGCTCACATGGGGAAGCTGCTGTGGAGTAGTCTGAGGTGTGGATTTCAGCTGGCTGGGCACTGGTTCTCTGGGTGGGCAGTCTCAGGGCAGGGTTCCCTCTGCAAGGGGCAGCTCGCTTGGTTTGCAGCCTGGTGGGATGTGCTGGGCACGAGGGCTGTCCTTGAGGAACGGGGGTGGCAGATGCAGGCACAGGGACATCCCTTTGTCCAGGACGTGCTGCCGAGCTCAGACATGGTGCAGTGAGCTATGGGGTGGCCACAAGGTGGGTGAAGGCAGGATGTAAGGACCTGGGAGCAGATCCTGGAGGGTGCCCTCAGCCCAGCTCGTGCTGTCTGGCATGGCAGCTCGGGCAGGTGGGATTTCTGTCGGCCCTGTGGTGGCTGGAGCCCAGGGGCTGCTGAAAGCACTTGAGCTGTGCTGGGTCTGGCTACATTTATTCTTAATCCACCCCTCAGCAGAGTACCCACTTTACTTCTAAACCTCTTAAATTTTGCTGGCCTGCATCACATCCTTGTAATTACTTGGACATGGGGCAGTTCCTGGGCTTCTGCTGCACCCTGCCTGGGAGCAATCCTCTGATGTTTCTGTCTAGCTACCTTGCTGGTTTTCTCACTATTTGCCTGACCTAATTGCAATGAATTCAAGTTTCAATATTATTGTCTAAATCTGCTTGAGAGAACAGGACAGATGAGCTTTAAATGCTGGAGGTAATAGGAAGTCCAGTTGTTCTCGGGGTTCCTCCCTGCTCCCAGGGAACAAGAGACAGGACAAGAGGAATCAGCCTTAAGCTGTGCCAGGGAGGTTCAGGTTGGACATCTGGAAGAATTTCTTCATGAAAAGGATGACCAGGCAGTGGCAGAGGCTGCCAGTGGTGGAGTCCCCATTTCTGGAGGGATTTAACAGCCATGTGGACGTGGCACTTGGGGACATGGGTTAGTGGTGGCCCTGGCAGTGCTGGGGAAAAGCTGGGCTTAATGATTTTAAATCCTTTCTCAACCCATCACTCTGTGGTGTTCACAAGTGCTTGTGTGGAAGGGTCAAAAAGCCAAGTTGTGTCTCCTTTAGCACCAATGCTCCTGAAGGCTGGGTAGGGTGATGTAAATTTTGTCCTAACAAGTGTCCTTACAGAAAGCACCACTTGGAAACAAACTTCCCAGATCCCCACTCCTTACCAAGAGCAAACTTGCTGCTTTTCATTAAGCTGTTTGATTGCTATCGAGCTCCTCGTGTCAGTGCCAGAGGCAGCCAGGGCTTTGTGCACTGCACTGGGTAATTGTGCCGTTTCTGTGGCCCGCTTTGGAACAATGGCTCATAAAAATCTTAAGCAGCTATCACTTTTCATGGCTAATGAACTGAGGATCTGGGAATTAGATCCAGAGCCAATTCTTGGATTAAACCTTCTGAGCTCAAAACAAGGCTGTCTTCAGGAATAAAAAGCAAGCCAAGGCGGCTGGAATAGGGGAGTACAGAGTGTGACCTTCAAGATGTGAGATAAGTGACCAACATGAAGGGTACAGCAAAAACTAATCAAGGAGGAGGGATGAATACCAAAGGGCTTGTCGGAGAGTCAGTAATGCAGGCAAGGGGCAGGGGGGAATTGTTTGTTTTTAGATGTGATTTCTAAAAGGCTTTTTTAGCTTCAGAAATATTTGAAGTAAGTGTCCCACAACATTCACATGCTGATCAGGGACAGAATGAGTTTGGTGGCCTCAGCCTGCCCTGGAGAACGGGGAGTGGGAGAAGCCCCCAGCCCCGCACAAAGGAGTGAGAGCAATGGTAATCCCGGGGCGGGTGGGTGGTCTGCATTCACAGGGAGCTTTCACGGCACATTTCATCCCCCAGACCAATAATATTTAATAACTGCATCCCCAAACCCGCAATCTCCTCTACACCCTAAAAGCCAAAGTAAATATCTGTACAAAGTATAGATTTCAGCACTTCCTGAGAAACGAGAACATGAAGAACAACTGGAAGAGTTGTAAATAGTGGCTTTAACAGGAAAATTCCAGAATGTGTTCAAAGTAAATTAGCTCCTGCCATGCCTCCTTGCACCCCCCTTCCCGTCCTCCCCCAGCCCACTTTTATTTGCTTTGAATTTCCCTTCCGCTCTCTTAGTTGACAGCATTTGCACTTATTTCTGTTAGGGAACACGGCCATTCTTTTTTATGGCAAGGTGAAAATAATTTTATTTTCATCACTTTTCCCCCACTCCTGTGATGGATTTACTTGAAAAAAAATAATGACGGTCTTCACAAACTGGCCTGACAGTTGTGATGCAGAGAGTGAGCTGGCTGAGCGGGGACAGTGAGGCATCTCTGTACCTATTATGGCAAAAATCGATAATGCTTTCTGTAAATTGCTCCTCCCAAAGGAGATGAACAAATGCAGGAGACAAGGGAAGCCATCATTCTGTATGAAAGCCCTGCACATTTGGACCAGTGCAATTATCAGGAAGGGCTTTTNGGGGTGGAAAGTGAGAAAGAGTGGGATGCGAGAAAGGAAAGACTTATTTTTCCAGAAGTGTAAATTGAAGGCAGAGATTCTGCGGCTTGTCCAAACAGATTGCTTTGGCACAGAGCAAGGAAGAAATTAACATAATTTTGGAAGTACTTGTACTCTTTGGATGTCTTTAGATTCCTGTTACACATTCAGACTTAATTTTTTCTGAGACAGCAGTTCCCTTCTGTCATCATCTGGAACCATGATGTTAATCCTCCCCTGTGTTCTGTTACCCTGAGTAGGAACACCGCAGAACACCAAGAACAGGTTTTTCCTATTGTGGGGCTCATATAAATTCAATATCAAGTGGTATGGAGGGTCATCAGGAACCAAGTAGGAGGGGCCTGTGATGCCTTTACTACTTCAGGGACTGGCTGGAGTAAAGTCATTATTTGTCCAGTACATAAGGAATAATGAGGAATATGAGAGGACATTCCCTTTGTGAATCTCTTTTCTTGAAGAAAACACAAGCTGACATCATCCAGAACGGGTGTAATATACATTGAGTGAGGGTCTCCATCCCTGGGGCACCATATTACCACTGGTTTCATGTGAGGCCTTTGGCAAGCCCTACAGTTTCACCAAGTCTCAGTTCTCCCATCACACAAGTGAGTTCATGATGGCACTTCCTGGGTTAAGGTCTTCACTTCTTCCAACAGCAACAGCTGACTGCTGATTCTGTCACTGATAGAAGCTCCTCTGCCCAGCAAATAGAGTCCGTTGTTGTGAGACTCTTTGTGCCCATGCTCTGAAAGAGAAGCATGAAGCACAGCTCCTCAGCCACATGATAATAAAATACCTGAATTTGTGCTGTTCTGACACCTTTCTCTTAGCCTGAGAAGTGAGGAAACAGTGAAAATACCACAGATGAATGAGAAGTATATCAGAGTTCTTGTTTCTTATCAGAGTTGGAAGACAGAGAAGAGAAAACGCAGGCAAGTGCTTGAATTTCAAGCACCCTGAAGTTCAGAAAGACTTTTCACAAAGACATATTTGGAAAGGGCATTCAGCAAGCTCAGAAAAAGCCATGGTAGGTAAAAGAGTTCAGCACCTATCACCTTGAATTAAATCAGAAGTGAAAGAATAGACACTGGTGGGAGATGTTCAGCCCTTCAAAATGCGTCTCTGAGCTGTTGTCCCAGGAGCACGGTCAAATGCTCAGGGCTGTGTTGCCAGATGTGGGCACATATCACCAGCAGGACTGGGGAGAGCACAGTGAAACTCTCACTGTGTGGGGTATGTTGAACTAGTGACATCATGTCGGAGGAGTTAAGCTGCTTTTCCAGCGCTAAGAGATGGATGTTGAGTGAAGATGGATAAATAACAGATGGAAAGGCTGGGATGGAAAAGAGAAGGTTTTAAAGAGAAACTATTTGTTCACATGGATTACCTAAATTTAGTTTTTTAAATTAGTAAGTCTTGTCTTTTTATTCAGTTTCTTTGGCAAGTGTTTAGTTCATGATTTCTAGGTCTCCTTCTGGAGGCCTAATAGTTGCTTCAGAGCTGGAGGAGAATGTGGGAATGAAAGCTGACATTGTCATTCCAGCAAACGGTTTTGTTGGAGCTATTTCATGGTTTGTTAAAAACACAACAGCTGTTTACAGTTTGTGTCCATCTCCTGCACCCTGCAGACGGGGTGCTGGTGAGAGCCTTTCTGTCCTGTGATAAGCACAGAAGGACTGATGAGCTTCTCATGTCGCGTTCTCAGAACCTGAGAAACAGCTTGAGTTTCGTCTTCCTAATGCCTCTGGCACGGCCCCGTGCTTGCTGGTTGGGAGATGTGGCAGATCAGGTTTCTGCTCTGGCAGTGGGACGCCATGAGGAAATGCCCGCGTGGGTTTGGCAGGGCAAGGCAGTCTGTGAAGGAACACGTTCCGTTGTTCCCACTCTTGGGAGGTTGAGGAATTGTGGTGGAGCAGGGAGTGAGGCCACTCCTCTTTAAGCCAGTGTTCTGTCTCCCTCTCATGGAAGGGAAAAGCACGGCTTTGCCATTTATCTGAGCCCAGGAACAGAACAAGCAAAAGTGATTTGCTAAAATCAATAATTCTCATGTCATCTTAATGCATCTAAAATATTTAAAGGAAATATGTTTAAAAGCTATTATTACGGTTTACATCTACTGCAAGTTTTAAATAATGAATTTGAGAAAGGCTTCTGAAAAATAAGGGTGGTTCTCATAACCAGGAGGCAAGTCTGGGAACGCAGCGGGCTGTGGGTCAGGAAAGGGCAACTGGAAAGGTGACATCCATCACCCTGCTGCCAGCGGCGGGGTGTTGGTGATCTGCCTCCGCCAGCAGTAGTTATTCTTCTGAAGGGAAAGCCTTCTAAACAAGGCTGTGAATTGGTTTTCATGCTCGCATTGACAGATTGGGAAAGCAGTTTGTTCTACCAAATTTAACAATGATATATCATTATCACAACTTTGGGGGAAATCTATAAAATCAATAAGTTTGTAGCCTGAACAGGATTTGTATCGCTTGCTTGCTGTGCTGGTGTCAAAGCGTGAGCATATGGATTGAGTCACAGCCTGAGATCAATGGAATTTGTGGACAGTAAGCTCAATAACAAGCCCTTCTGAAAAGAAATAGATGTAAAAAGCAAATTTACTAGAGTATAAAAAAAAAGCTAATATCTTTTCCGCGTTGGCTGCAAAGTGCTGCTAGGCTGCCGTTGGCTGCTGGTACTTTGAAAGCTGTCTGGGGTATGTGCTCGCAATGCTGAGTGCTGCTCCCGGCTTCCATGCGTCGCATGTACAGTTGGATGCTTCTGTTTGTAGGGCTTGTATTAGGAAACTCGCCAAGAATAGGAGGAGGGGGGAAAAATAGCCCTTTATATTGTAAACTGAATAAAGAATAAAAACAGTCAGTGTGTCTGCTGGGGAAAGACCATGGTGGCTTTATTTACTTTGTACTGGCAGGGCTTGCTAATGGAGAAAAATAAAAAGGCATAATTAAATAGTTTAATGAATTCGCAGCTCTTTTGTTTGAGTGGGGCTGGGAATGCATGTTCCAGAGGGCCTCACAAAGAGCTCGGCTGGTAGTGAGTTAAAAGTAGGAAATCAGTCCTTTGAAGGCATTTTTATACTTCATTATCCCAGCATGTAAAATGACTTGTACTAAACGATTGAGGATTTTTTTTTTCACTCTCTCTCTTTCTCTCTTCTTTTTCTAAACAAAGGAGAGCATCAGGGCGGCAGGAGCATAATTCCCCTCAGTGTCCTAGAGCCAATAGATCAGCTTGTCAGCAAATTGGTGGGCCTGTACTTATGTTTCAGTAAAATATAGGGCTCTGGGAAACTGTAGTGAACAACGAAACCACAAGCCAACCACCACAGAAACACACACGCTCTAAGAGATCCTGGGGGAACGGGGATGATAACACCTCCCTTTTCACCTCAATACTTTGCAGTAGGCAGATACTCACTTTTAAAGATTTTTTTGGTGTGTGTGTGCAGTAAAAAGAATAATGTTACATTTTTCCCCCCTCCAGGTTTTTTATTTCTTTCTTGTTGTGGAAGAGTAAAGTGGGATCAGCAAAGGTGGACTTCCTTCCTCAAACTATGCCAGCAGGGTTTTAATGAAAGTAGTAACATTCCTGGGTACTGCCCAGCCAGTGTGTGCTCGCTGGGTGGCCGTGGAGGTGGAAGGGTGGCTGTGCTGCAGAGCCAGGTGCAGGGACTGCTCTGGCCCTACATCTGTGTCCCTGCTGTTCCCCATCAGCCTTTGGCTCTGGCTTTTCGGGCTGGTCTTTAGTCTCCACATCTGCAGCATCCCTGGACCATCCTGTGCTGGGGTGTGGAAGTGTGGGTGCTCCATCTCTGCTGCCAGAGCCAGCTTTGAGAGGCTGCTCCTCGTTGCTGTGCTGGTGATAACGGCGCGGTCACGCTGGACTGCAGGGAGACCCCAGAGTCCTCCTGGGACTCAGCCTGATGAAATAATTTCATTAAAACAGAGTACATTGCAGTGCTGAGTAAAAATATGGGCAACTCCTCTTAAACAAGGTGGCAGTGGGAAACCAGACTATACTGAATTTAGGACTGGATCCAAGCACTCTGCTCTACACCAGAGGGGCCTCGAGCAGGCTCTGCTTGCCTTACTTGCTGCTGGATCATAGACTGCTCTTCTGTCTCTGGGCAAGGACGTGGTTTAGCAGGGCTCTTGGCAGCGGTGCATTCGTGGTTGGACTTGAGGAGCTTAGAAGCCGTTTCCAACCTAAACAATACCAGAGTACTATGAGTAGTCATGGTGGCTGTTTTGGGTATGGGCAGGACAAGGAGGTCATTCCGTGCAGTGGAAGACCTGTGAGAAGAAACACCTTTACCAGCAAGTGGAGGTTTTGTCTCTGCCATCCTTGGGCAAAGCCACTGGCTCTGATGTCACCTGGAGCTGGTCACACTGTGTGTGTGAAAGCCAGCTGCAAGCAGCAGGGAGCTTCCCTCCAGGACCTCACCTGGCCTATGGACGGGCATTTACAAAGCATTCCCTGGATTTTACAGCTTGAGTTTGCTTATAAACAACACTAACTGTTTGTTTCTTGTTAAAATTTACCTCATAAACAAATTTTACTGCTTTAGTTCCAGGCAATAATTGTTTAATCCTGACTTTCTCATACCCATAACGCGGTGACTGTAAAGCTGTGGTTGGCACTTTATGGAATTTCTTGGTGCTGTCTCCAGCCACGTGCTGCTCCCAGAGAAGTTTTGCTCCTGGGAGGGTAACTATGACACCCCCCACCGAGGAGGCTCTTAGTGGGAATGGCATAAAACCAAGTGCAGTGCTTTGCTCTGCCTGGAAAGATTGAAAACAGAGAAAATCCCAAAAGAAGCCCAAAAGTCCAAAATAAAAGCAGGCTCCTGTTCCTGAAGTTTAACTTTCTGATGTACCACTGAGGCTGTTCTGCTATTTACAACCCGTGGCACTCTCTCGTCCTTCTTGCTGAGTAGCAGGGAAATGCCGTGGAAGTGACTGCTTATATTGATTAGCGAGACAAGAGAGAGTTAGAGACCCTCAGCACTGCCACTTACAGTGGGCAGGAAACCCAAATTGACCAGTAATAAAGTGTTTGAGGTTGGTTGAGGCGGCTCCTGGGGAAACGGCCTTCTCGGAGTGGGGATGCTGGGGGTGGAGAGCTGTCAATTACCCGTGTTTGATGAGGGTAAGTAAACGTGCTCTTAAAGCAGCCTATTAAATGGGAGAGGGAATGTGCTGGGGCTGGGTTCCATTTGCAAAGGTACTGCTGCGAAGTTGGAGGAATGGATGTTCTTGGACCTGTAATAAGTGCTGCCATCAGCAATGACTGCAAGCTTGGGCTTGATTTTTCTCTCTTTGCTGTGGCCTCCAGTTACAGGCAGGAGAAAAGTGACAATATTGTTAGTCCCCCATATACCAGTAGTGTAAAAAAACTTAAACACTTGCTGGCATGTAGAGTGGGTGTGTCAAAGGAAGGCAAAAGGCCTAGCCAAAACTGCTTGGGCCATCACAGGCAAAAGGGCAGCAAGTTTTGAGTTTAGTGGGGAATTAAAAGTAAGACTAATCAGTGACAGTGAAAGTCTTGGACACCTAATGTGGCAATTATTGGGAATTACTCAGACCTGGAATCTGAATAATTACATAAATGGGATCTCTTTATCAAATGCAAACTATCCTAGTGCAGGGGATGGATGCCAGGTGTAAGGAACCACCTTGCAGACTGGCATGTATAAGTATAAAAATACAGCAGAGCACATAGTGATAAAACCAGAGGCCAAATCATCAAATAGGATGCAAGATGTATCAAAATAGCAAGAATAAGAATGCTAAGAGCATGAGGAATGGGAAAATAAAGAGAATTGTAGGATCACCATTCAGTGGAGAGCAAAAGAGAGTTTTGAGACAGCCAAAGTTTAGTCTCTCTTGAAGCTGCCAATGGGACAGCAGTTACCATAATGAATGCCCTTGCCAAAGGGGTGAGATCCGAGTCCTGAAGAGAGAAGAAACAGCTTAAAGTGTCCAAGAGAGCTGTTGTCAGAACTGTTGGTTTCAAAACTCATTAAAAGAATATGTAGAGCCAAAACAAACTCAGAACTAGAGGTGGCTGGTTTTGAAGACTTACGCAGGGAAGGTGAAATCCTGGAAGACAGTTCAGTGTCCTGACTTTAGACAGGAGTTACAGACCAGTCAGGTAACCTCCAGTTCCTGCTGAAACTCTGGGAAAAGCAACCAAACTATTTGTGAGCACTTGGAAGATGACAAGGGAATGAATAACAGACTTGACAGAAGAAATATTGTCTAAGCAACACAACAACTTGTATGGCAGCCTAACAGGGGTGGGCAGGGAAGGAGCACTCGCTGTCGCAGAGCTCCAGTCCAGGGAGGTTTTTGACACGCCTCACACGACTTTATTTATTAGCAAGCTGAGGAAATTTGGTTGAGATGAGTGGTGTAGAATGGCTTGAAGAATCATTTTTAGGGCAAACTTATCACTGTCAGAATGCAAGGAGGTATACACTGAGTTTTGGCAGGGGTCTGCCCTGACCCTGAGTCACTGCAGTGTTTGCTTTAATGAGCTGAATCACAGAGTAGGAAATATATTTACTGAGCTTTCAGACAACAGAAAGCTGAGCTAGTGAGTACATTCAGTGATAGCTGCACAACTCAAAGTAATCTGACAGGTGGGAGTGATGGTTTGGCAAAACCAGAATTAAATTCTGTAGGGACAACCACAAGATCTTCTTAGGGAAAGTTTGTGATGTGGTAATGTGTTAATGGTAGTGGTTTCATGGCCAATTGCCCCGGTGGTGGCTTCAAACCTTTTGTTATCCTTCTGCTTTGAGAACTGAAATGATTTTCTACCTGTGTCCCTCCAGTCTGGTTTTGTTTGTTTATCTAGGAGTAAAGTCTAACACCTTCCATGAATCCCCCTAGGATCCTTGAATCCGTGTGTTGCATGAAGCCATTCAGTTAGAGGCAGCCAGTGACACTTCCTTACTTATTATTAATTTGTTACAGGCAAAACTCCATCTCTGTTTTTATGGTGTTTGTGGTACTGTGGATGCTCCCTCTTTTCCCCTTCACTGCCCCCCAAAAGCTCACTTCAGCACTATGAAGTGAACCATGCTTGGAGTGTTATTAAGTAATATTCCTTATTACAAAAAGGCACAGGGCTCCCTTTAATGAGAGCTTTAGTGCTCCCAGCTCATGTCACTGTCTGGGGAGCCCCTTTCCTCTCTCTGTAATGAGCACCTCCTCATTTGCACTGTCCCTGGATTTATGGAGGGACAGGAGAAAAAAACCTTCAATTTATTATGTCTTAAATGAACTGCTCCCAAAGCAAAACCAAAGAGAGCAGTAAACTGGTGCCTCTGCATTATATAGTTTGATTTTTATGGAGCTGTATCGTGATGTTCTGCCTCACCTAAGCAGGGTGAGCACAGGCTATAATTACCTCTTGTGAACCCCATTTTCTGATAACCTCCCTGGCCTCTCCCTCTTCAGGATGTTGAATCCGTCAGTTAGGGGATTTTATTTGTTCTCACTGATGGAGCTGGATATGGTTAGAAGCAATAAAGCTCATTTGATATCTCATTTACCTGAAAAAATGGGCCTTGCTCCCTGAATTTGAAACAGAGAAAACATTCCAGTTTTGTGAATTTTACTCTACTATACTTGAATTGTTTCTGTTAATTCTCTCTCCCATCCTCACCTTCTCCTGCTCCAGCTGCACTCAGTTCCCCTCTTTGGTAGATATTCCTGCATACCCTAAGAGTTAACTTGAAAGAAAACACATTTTTATTGATGAATCCCAGTTTTAGAAAAAAGGGCTTTAAGGTCAAAGCCTTCCTATGTAGAGGGAACAGCCAGGCAGTAACAGCCATGTTCCTGGGCTGAGATGAAATCCACGTCTCTTGTGCAAGATGAACTGACATAATGGTGTTACTCCTTGCTTTTCTGACTTAGGGAAAAATGTACTAATTCCTAGTACTAAAATGTACTAGGAAAACTAATTCCTTAAGGTTTTGTTATAATTTAACTTCTTCACAGGAGTGTTTTGGATAAACTAACTGTGCCTTTGATGTGATCAATTTAAAACAAAATTTGAGGTGTAAGAAGGTGGTTTCATGATGGTGGGTTTTGTTTGTTTGATTTGGTTTTCTTTTGACTTTGGCTCACCTTAGACTTCCAAAATGTGGAGCCACCTAAACTGTATTTTTCAGATGGATATCAGCAGTCCAGAGCTGTCTGTCAAACCGATGGCAAAAAGCAGAGATCAATAATAAATGGTCTGGTGCCTTCCTGCTTTTGCTGCATGTGAGTGTTTTCTCTGTAGTTCAAGGGTTATAGAAATTATAGTTGACAAATCTCAGCTACAAATAATATTTCTAACATTTTGCATAAAGTCTTAAAACCTTTTTATTTATTTCCTTTCTCGCAAGAGTCAAATAAGAGGCTTTTACATACCAAGGGAAGGTTTTTTTTCGACTTAAACTTCAGAATATTTTCAATATCTGCAACATTATCTTTTGAATAATAATTACATCTTATATTAAATTATAAGACAGCAGGATTCAGGATTAGATCTCTGCATATTATTCTAGTGAAGGAAATTATGACAGGGGTCATTTTTTAGAATTATGTAGGAGGGTAAAAGGTCCCAGGCAGCATTAGAAGGGAAGGCGTTTATAATTAAATTGTAATTTAGGCCTATGATTTATAGTTTTCTCAATGAAAAATTTGGTGCTGTAGAGAGATCCTAGGAGGAACTTTAGTGAGATACAACTTAATGAAATAATAAAAAGAAAAATGATTCTGGAATAGAGTGTGTTGCAGTGGTCGCTGTCAGGATGCTGCAGTGGAGCTGCGAGCTGTCACTGTTCCCTCAAAACTCCCTTGGCCAGGGGAGTTTTCCAGGCACTGACGTTTGCTTAGGCTGAAACAAGGCATGGAAGGTTTCAGATCACAATAGATACCTTTTAAACTCATTTAGCTCATTAAAACTTAGGGAAGTGTTCTAAACCCTGCAAGTTGTCAGTTCAGGACAAACTGCTGTTTGTTTTTGTTGTTGTTAGTCACGAGCTGCAGGAAAACCCTGAGCCTTGTTCTTCATAATTTGTGAAGCCATTAGAGTGTGGATGCTGAAAATCTGCTCTGAAGTAGCATCCACTTACCCAGAAATAGCTCATTTCTACCTAATGTGCAGAGGAGTTTGGAGTTTCAGTATTATTCTGCAGAACAGATAGCTACTGGAATTAAAAAAAAGAGTATTTTTATAGTTATTTTTATTAATTAATGGGCTAAACTCCTCCCGACCATGATGAAGAACTATTCTACTGGCAGGAAACCATTAATACAGAAAGGTTAAATGGTTTGCCAAAGGTAATTGAGGCAGTCAGTGACTGATCTGACACCAGGAGCCATCTCTGACCCGATCTCCTCTGGCGGTAAAACTCTGCTGGACTGGTTTGCACAGTGGCCAACAGCTCTGGCTTGGCTTAAACCATATTTCGGTTAGCAAGGACTAATTTGCATTAAAAATTACTTTAAGGAAGGGATGTAGGCTCAGACATTGTTTTTAAATACTATTTTCTTGTGCAAACTCGGCAGTTGTTCCTACAAATGGTAGGAACAGTCTGGCTCAGGCTATAAAAATATCCTTTCTTTCTTTTTTTTTTTTTTTGTCTGCAATTACTTGATTTTTGTGTACGGTTGTAGAAAGTCAACAGGTAAGTTTAGAGCATGGGTTTCAAGATCAGCTCCTGGACTTTACCATGCTCAGATTAAGGCACTGTATTAATCTTTCGGTACTTAAATTTTTTGCAGTAACTTTGAATGCAAATAAGTATCTGATTGAAATAAATGTACTAATAAGCACCCTCTGATAGAAATGAAATTGTTGGAATTGTATCTGGGCAAAGTGTGACGTTTTCCGTGTCACAGAAAGATGGGAAGGAGGATGTGACTTACAAATACCAGATATGGAACTTCAAAAGAAGGAAAGATCCTGAACCAGCAAAATTCTCTTACCTTCCCTCTGAGAGAGTTGCTGAGAACTCAGGAGCTCCCTGCAGGTCTGGAAGGGTGGGAGAGGAAGGGTGGGCTCCCCGAGGGGCTGAGGAGAAACCAGCACTGAGACAGGGAGCACCTGCCTTTGTCACGATTGATACTATTTATATGTTAAACATTCACTTGAAAATTAGCCAGATATCTGTATATTTAACTTGTGCACAGAATCCTCCCAAGTATCCAAATTTAATGAAAAAACAATCAGCTTTTTTAAAGACTGTGTGTTCGTATAATGAATATTTAGGAATGTTAACAAATAATGTTATATATTGGGGGGAAAAAATCTTAATAACACAGATTGTTCTTTGCTTTCTGGGTAAATAACAGCTACTTTAGAATTTATCTAAATAAAGAAGTTATGCCACAGGCTCTAGGATTTTCAGAGGGGTATTTCATTTTTTATGCATCAAATTAAAAATAAAACGCAGGGTGGCCTTTTCTTTTCTGTTTTCTAAGCTAACCTGAAATAGAAAAGGTTAAGACATACTTGAAAAAAGGGATATTTCACCCTAAAGAAGAAAACGTTTTTCTGCTATTTGCAGACAATGATTCTTTTTCCAGTAGTTTTGTGAGCGTTGCTTGCGGTGAGTGTTGATTATGGAAACATTTGTTTGCGACTCGGTTTTTAACCCCTGGCTGCCCTCGGTGGCGGTGCCGTGTTCGGCGCCTTTGTGTGGGGCGCGGGATGCGGGAGCGGCGCCTTTGTTCAAAGCGAGAAGGTCGCGAAGATAACGAGAGGAGCGCGGGGCGGCCCCAGGGCCCCGAGCGCGTCAGCGGCTGCGGGACACACCCCGGTGTGCGGGGTCATTGTCCGGCACAGGGTCACTGTCCGGCTGCGGGACACCCCGGTGTGCGGGGTCATTGTCCGGCACAGGG
>VXBC01008789.1:288018-365912 GCA_013399945.1 Ploceus nigricollis | reverse complement strand
TGACTCCCTTGACTGTCGCCACCAGCCGAGGCCATTCCGATGCCGCTTTCGTGCCGCGCTCTCGCAGCCCGGCGCTCTCGGAGCCCCGCGAGGGTTCCGTGGGCACGGGGGACCCCAGAGGGGCCGGCCGGGCGCTGTGGGAAGGCGGTGCCGCCGCCCCGCAGCGCGGGGAATGCCGAGGGCATTGAGCTCCCCGTGTGAGGGAGAGAGCCCGGCGTGCCCTGGCTGCGGAGGGAGCAGCGCTGCGGGCAGCTGGGCTTGGGCCGGGGGCTGCGCCCGGGGACAGCAGCNTATCACCATGTTTTCTAAGGAGAGGCAAAAATCTGCAAAAATTGACTGAACTGGAATCACCCAGCACTTTAGAGATGCCCGTGATTAATTTCTCTAAGTAAATTAATGTTTCTGAGATGAGGTTGAATTGGGGGCGAGGAGGAAGAAATTAGAAATACTGTTTTAAAGCAAAATTTAAAAGGGAATTTATTTTGGAATGATTTTATTCCCTTTGCGCTCACAGCCTGTCCTGGCAAGAATCTTTCAATGTAAACCATTTGGCATGAGCTGATGATTAAAACCTGATGATGTACATGTTGATTTACACCAACTGGAGTCATAGCATTTGTTTTAGCCTTTATTTTTTTTGTCTTATATAACTTAAACAAAGATGTAAAGGTTGTACTATCTCTGTGTAATTTGAAATATAAATATTTGACGATGCAGAATGTGCTACCACGCAGCCGTGTGTGGGTAGCAGCAGTGCATCTGCCATGTGCTGTTGGCAGTGCCAGCTGTGCAGGTACTGGGGCTGGCGAGCTCCTCCGTGCCTCCGTCCTGCCTGCAGCACCGGGGCGGAGTTTTGCTCTGCCCCTGAAGAGCTCCAGGCACCGCGAGCCACAAAACTGTACAAAACTCATGACTGCTAGGAACAGGGGCTTGCGGTCAACTCTGGTTTTTCTTGGTTGTTGTATAAAAATGCATTTCTGATTTTCTAGAAGTTTTAAAAGAGATGTTTTATCTCTTACAGAATAGATATGATTTTACCATGTTTTACTCTTTCTCAGTTTACAAGAAAAAGCTGAAAATGCAAAATTTTAGACATGAGCAGCAATTTTGCATGTCTATTTTCATAAATTTGACACCTTTTATATGAAATAATTTCAAGTTTTCTATTAAAATGGAAAGAAATAATCAGTGCCTTAGATTGAAGCCTCTAAGAAAGCAGTTTTGAGCCATACAGATGGTGTAGAAAAACTCCTGGGTTACATAAATAAAAGAAATTAAACTGTTTCCTCTTTCTTTGCATGGGGCTGGTTTGTGAGTGGGATTCTAACAGAGCAGATGGACTCATTGCTTGAGTGCACTTACTTTAGTTCCACATCTTCCCCAACTCCAGGAACTTGAACTTGTCATTATCAGCCCCAGAAGGTCAATGCATTACCCAGGGTAGCAGCTCTTTCATGTGCCCTTTCTGAGGAGGGAAAAACCAGCTTTTAATCTTGGCTTTTATAAAACACTCTGTGTACTGGATACATCCTAACTTGTCATTTCCTCGTGTGTTTTAGTGCTGGGGAGATCTGGAGATGCTTTGTGATGCCACACAGAGACACACGTCCGCAAAAGGCCTAATCTGAAGTGAATCTTCTATAAATAATAAACAACAAATAGGCTCCTTTTAGTTATATTAGCCCCAAAATAGGTCATGTACATTTGTTTTAAATGCAAACTTAACAATAAAGTAAATCCCCTAGGTGGAGAATTTGATGTGTTTGTGCAAATTTTCTGGACATAGTACAAAAAAAAGCCAGCACCTATATTTTACCATTTAAAATATTTATACATTGTCTCTTAAAGTCCTGTGTTTGAAATACTGTTTATAATAAACTCCCTAGGAGAGAACTAATAGTCACAGGTAAACACTTGCTATTTGTTACTTAAACATAAAGTAATCTTTAACTTTTTAAAGAGAAACTTAGTGTTTCCCATTCCTTCCAGGAAAGTTGTTGCCTTTGTCAGCTTTCTGTCTCCAAATATTCTCATTTTTCACCTGATGGTGCACATGGTCTTGGAGTTCCATGGGTTTCTCAGGGAAGGTGATGAAGGAGAGTGAGCCTTGTGTCACCAGGCTTTGTCCCTCTGGACCTCCACTGGAAATATTAATATGATTTTCAAATAAGAAAAGGCTGCAAAGGCTGCCCAGGCCATTCTGTTAGTGCTCCCTCAAATATAAACCCTAATATGCTAAATTCTGTGGTAAAATAGAAAGGGCTGTCCCTGGGAGCAGAGACAGCCCTTACAGGTCTTTATATTCCATTCAGTTAAAAAACGTAACCCTGTTCTTCCCTGCTTCTGTTTTCTGCCTCTCTCGTTTCTGTTACCTGGAAGGAAACACTGCCACTCTGTTGCTTGGGGTAGCTCCGGGTGGTGTCTTTAGACAAAGATATTTTGTATATATTCATAAGGAGGCTATCCCACCAATTCTATAAATTGCATAATTAAGGAAAAAGGGTAAATATTCTATTATGATGGATTCTAAGATTTCTAAGGAATTTTCTCAGACCTCACAAAAGCTATAAACTTGAACTGCCTTCATATTGCTTGAAAAATTCCTTTCCATGCAGAATTTTTCATAGAAAGAAGCTAATAGCAACAAATAAGAAATAATATTCATGTAAAAATACATGACCCCTCACAATAATCTTTGACCAAGTTTGGGTGTGGATCTTAGATATTCCTTCTTTTCTGTGGATATATTTTTCGGAGACTGAGGAACGGGCGATTTATTGCAGTTGGAATGAAAATGACTATGACACCCATTGTAATTTTCATACTATTTCTGCCTCCTACGGCTGTGTTTGGGTTTTAATTGGCATCTGTAAGTGCTTCTGTGATACAAATAATATATATAGGATGTCTCACAGTAGAACTAGACAAAGGTAAGATGCTCCAAACTGCAGTGCCACATTTTCCAGCTGGTGTTGTTCTGTGGAGCGAGGTGGGATCTGAAGTTGTGGCGTCAGCCATTGTAACACACATAATTTCTCTGTCCCTATTCATTTTCATCCCTGAGATGCATTGTAAAAGTGTAAATCCATCACTAGATAATTTTCAGTTCCATTATTTACCAAAATGAATAGTTAAGCAAGTCATTGTTATTAGTGGGATGCTATTGTTGTTTCTCAGAGATAGGGCCTGCCAAGGGCTTGAGTGATGTGCACTTGAGTGTTCTTTCAAGATCCTTGTACCTGTTTCGTTTGGGAGGAGTTTCACTCATGTAAAATCAAACAGAAACAATTTTAGTAGCCTCTGAAAAGAGAAGAAGGGAAAATGGATATTAATGAACTATTTAATATTCTGCTATGGCAGAGATGCAGTGATTTTGCTGTTGACACTTTTGCATGGAATTAAAGAGATCTGGTGGTTGTTTTACTCGTCTGTCTTTGTTCCTGAAAGACTTTTCAGTGTCATCAGATTTGGTTTTGTAACCTGAGAGAGATTTTACAGACATGCAGACAAGAAAAAAAAGCGCTTCTTTTTCATGAAATTCATTGGTATTCAAAACATGGTCCTTTGATGAATTAGAAATTTTGGCTAAAGCTTTAATGAGATTTTTATTTCCTGAACTTGTGTTGGAAAACGTGTGAGCTGCACGATTCACAATTCTGAATAAGGGTGGCCTTGGTTTTTCTGTTGAAGGATATTTCTGGCTTGTTGTTTGTTGCTCAATACTGTATTGATTGGTGAGTTGAGAAGTTCATGATGAAGTGGAACAGTTTAGAGCTGTGGATCTTTACTTTGTGGTGTGTAACGGGTGGGGAGCCTTTGGCTGGTGGGTGCAGGAGAGCCTGTGGGAGCTGTGCCAGGAGCATGCAGCAGTGGCTGTCCCCTGTTTTCTGTCACCTCTGGTAGCCACGGCAGGGGCTGCAGGTGCCCCAGAGCTCCTGGCTGTGAGCCTGGGGCTCTGCCCTGGGCCTGGCTCTGGGCTTCTGCAGGGCCTGAGCTGGGAGCACAGACTGGCACATGTACACACTGCCTGCACAAACGGAGCTGGAGAACCCTTTGTGTTTGTTCGTGGTTAGTCGAATCTTTCATTGTGTGGGTGGCTGCTGGGGACAAGTAATTTGGGAAGCTTTCCAGAAACTGTCATTGAGTGGTCTTAGATTTTATAACATTCCTTGTGTTCCCATGCTGTGCTACGCACAAAAATTCTCCTGGCTCAAGAACATTTGAGTGCTATGACTTACCACATTTTGAAACTCACATGTGTTCCAGCATGATAAAAGTATTAGGAATATTCAGGTAATCATTGTACCTTGTCTTTTAATTTACTTTAAATCAAAATTTTTTTCCCAGTGCTTACAGAAATGTTTTGGTGTTGACTGAAAAGAAGGATGTTATGGAAGATTTTTTCTTAGTCATGTGGACAAGACAAAATTCTGTTTGTTCACATCCAACCCCAGCTAAATGTGTGTTTTCCATTTCTTTCTGCCAGCTACTTTCTGGATTTATCCTGAACGAGAAGAGGAATTACTGAATTAATGCCCAGGCAGTGAGTGTCCTGTGTTAGATGCTACAGTCCAGAAGTCCTTCATAAATGGTGAGTAAAACTCTAGCTTTGGATTTCCATGCTGAGTTTTTAGCTTTATTTCAATGAGTTTTAGGTGAAAGCTGCCTGATTTTCAGCTCTCAGTCTGGAGATTTGTGAATTGTGGCCACAGTGTGAGTTGAAGTCTTTGCACGTAGATGATGGAATTCTGTATTTTCAGAACTTATCTCTGTATTTGAGCACTGAAGGTCTATTCCAGAAATAATAAATGTAGCAATAATTGTGATCTTTATAATTGTATCTGGGCAGCTGCAGCAGTCAGTGATCTGTCTGTGAATGGCTCCAGAATAGGGAGGTCTGAACAAGTGGTTTTGGGAAGAGAAGGCTTTGTCCACACTCTTACATTGTCCTGGGAGAGGAATTGCTGAAAATGTGATATAAATGCAAATCTGTGTTTAAAAATAGTGAAATGCCTGTGTGCTAATGCTAGTTGCTTGCTATGGGATGTTTGGGGTAAGTCTGCTGATGATGTAGTCAGTGTAATTTTATTTTGATGTATTCAAATACAAGATGCAGTATTATTTGGGAGTACGAGATCTTTCTCTTCATTGTCTACTGCTAAGTGTTGCTTTGCTTCTCTGCTGTCAGTGGTATGGTAGTCTACTTGCTTGTTCACTTTTGGCCAAAATACCCTGAATTGCAGGGGGCTGGGAAAGAAGAAGGTGCTTGTAGACAGGTTTGTGGAATCACTGCAGTAAGTTTTAAATGATGTATGAAATGAAAAATTCCTGTCTGATGCACAGGGCGAGCAGAGCCATTGATGTCTGTGAAATCGCTGCTGCAGAGGCTATTTCAGAGACTCACAGGGTGGTTTGGGCTGGGAGGAACCTCAGAAATCATCTCATTCCACCCCCTGCCATGGGAACACCTTCCCCTAGACCAGATTGTTCAAGTTTTTCTAATAGTATTTCAGAAATGCCAACTTTTAATTTTTTTATAAAACTCTTCTGCTTTTGAAAGGCAGAAGTCTTTCACAGCAACAAAATTCATTAGAAAAATCTTTCAAGATGGTGCATCAATAAATATCCTAAGGCGGTTTTCTAGGTTTGTGTGGGTTTCTGAGCCTGAGCAGCACTACTTTACCGAATGCCATGTGGGTGTGAGGATGCTTTGAACTGTTCTAAAGTGGGAATTTTAAAACTTGAAGGATGAGATTCAAGATCAGGAGCCCAGTGGTTTGTTTGAGAGGTAGAGTGGGTTTAGGAGCTGGAATGGAGTAAGAGCTGGGAAGCCAGGAGAGCAGGGCTTGGGGGGAAGGATGGATTTGCATGGCTGATACAGAGCAGGAGCTCCAGGGCAGCAGTGAGACAGAACATTCTCTGTTCCAGCTTAGTCACCCAAACTGTCCTCCTGCATTTCATGATGTGGCTCCGGTAGGGAAAAATAAGGTGGTTTCAGTTATAACAGACACCCAAGGATCCAAAGCAGCATTGTCCTGGCTGGTCAAACATCTGTATTTCCTAGCAATTGAGTTTGATACATCTGTGCCAGTCTGCAAATGGAGTTTTGAGAGTTTAAGGAATGTGTGCACAGGTAACTGCATACACTTTTGCATTTTAGTTTTATAGATGTTCTAGAAGTGCCCTTTCAGCACCCTTTCTATTGTAGTCTTTGCATATTTAAATCTCTTATCAGAGAATATTGTTGTGTTTTTAAATTGCTAGTGGTCAGGATTTTTTACATTATTATTGAAAACAATAGTGGAAGAGAAATAGTTTTTATATTGTGCCATCAGGTTCTTTAGAAAGGAGAAAACAGTGTCTGAAGAAATTGAGAACACTTTCATAAATCCTGCTTTGGTGGTTTTTTTTTTGTTTGTTTTTTTGTTGTTGTTTTGGGTTTTTTGTTTGTTTGTTTTTTGGGTTTTTTTGTGTGTGTGTGTAGGTTTTTTTTTTTTTTTGGTTGGTTTTTTTTGGCATATTCACGTTGTGCTTCTGCTCTCTAAAAGCCCAGACTTCCTTCCAACTCTGCTGTTGTGCTGTGCTGATGCAAGCAAGCTTTTCAGTGGTTAGAAAGAAAAAGCTAAGAGAACAGCATATAAATGGCTTTTAAAGGCAGCAGCTGATTTGTTTGTTGCTGTGATAGTCAGTATTGCCCTGTTCTTAGTTCCTCAGTGTTGTTTCCTTCATTCAGTATCTGGGGCTGCTGATTGCCTGCCTGATCCATTGCCCTGGATTTCCCTGCTGTCCTGTCAGAGCAGATGTGCCAAAGCAGGGGAGGGGTGAGCAAAGCCCTGAATTCCCTGGTGCTGGCTGTGCTCTCGCACCAGCCCAGCTCCTCACGCCCTCCTGTCCCCAGGTGTCCCAAAGCAGGCTGCAGGCTGTGCTCCAGGATCCCAGCCCGTGGCCCTGGCTGCTTCCAGCCGGTCCTGTGTCCTGTCAGCTGGGCTGGGGGAGGCCTTGGGGAGGGGCCCCTGGGCTGGGGATCTTTGCTGAGGTGTTCCATGGTTAGTTCTTCTGAGGAGACAGCTCCTTGTTCCAGGCCAGGGACATCTTCTGGCCTTGAGGTTGAAAATGAAGGTGTTACCTTCGTGATCATTTACTGTAGTATTTTGTATGTGTTATTACAAATATTAATTAGACTTTGCTTTACTTGAAATGGAGGGGTTTGGAATGCATGTGCCATGGAAAAAAGGAAATAAGGAGTTATGTGATGTTTGCAGGGCAATTATGTAATAGACCATGATAAAATAAGGAGCAATAGCATGAATAAACCAGAGAGTAATTTTTTTATTGAAATTGTTTGACACAGTAAAGGACTCTGCTTGATTACTGCAAAGCATTTAATACTGAATCTGAACAGGTTTTGACCAAATTTGGGTGTGGATCTTAGTCTCTGAAAAATATACCCATGAAAAAGTGCTGCAAGCTGTTCTTCCTTGAGTCCTGCAGAGCAACTGGTGCTGTCAGCCCATGGAAAATGCTTTTTGCAGCAGATTGTTTGTAAGAGTGTCGTGCAAGAAGTTTCTGTGCCTAAAGTGGATTTATCAGGCTGTCTGGAAGTTACTTGTTCTTTAAAGATCAGCCTTCTTTTACACATATTATTTGTAACTCTTCTCTATAAGTTACTGTGGTTTACTGGAACTGGGCTGAAGAACCAGTGCTAGGGGATGCTGTTGATGGAGCAAGAGTTTGGGATGTTAAACAGGAAGAACTGGATGACTTTGAAGGAGTGATGAAAATAAGGTGAAATCAAGTAGATTCAAGTAAGAATGGCTTTCCTGCTGCTGGAAGGGCAGTGTTTTCTCAGGAGGAGGGGCCAGGAGCTGCCTGTGGTACGACTGTGCCACCAACACGATGTGAAAAATCAAGTGCCGCTCTCGGACATGTGAAGGAAAAAGTAATTCCAGAGAGGTTTGCAAAATACTGGTGCCGTGGTAACAGCAGCTGGCAGGAGTTCATCTATTTACAGAGGAAAAATGTGAAATCAGGACTGTCTCTTAGTTGGGGAACAATGCAGGGGGATCTCTGGATCTCACCATTACTCAGGGCTGGAACAATTAAGACTGAGTCAGGACTTTGTTTTCCTTTAACCAGGAAAGGACGATGGGTCATTTCTCCTGATGATGCTCCTGAATGCATTTGAGATAAATGATTTGGAAATCTGACAAATTGGAAGAATAACAAGAAGTGTAAGATTACTTTTTTTTTTCCAACTGAAATGTATTAGAGCCTCTATGACACTGGTAGCAGGTGAAAGAGGAAAACAGTTCTTGAACTCTCTGCTAAATTGATATACTAATCAGAGTGCCTTTTCCAGAAAAGAAAGAAGAGCCCATTTTGCCTGGACTCTATCTTTGCTATTTTCCTTTTTCAGAAGTAGAAGATTAGGAGGTGTCTGCACCGAAGTGATAAAACGTTCCCGTGGAATTGTATTGTATTTTCGCCCTGAGTTGCTGGTGAAATGAAGTTGTTGGCTTTCAGTGCTGCTTTGTTTTTGACCCCTTTTTGTGAATTCTCTGAGGAAAGAAACATATTCCCATCTTTTATAGTAATCAAATTTATCTGGCATCTCTCAGCCTCTTGCATTACTTATGCTACAGTTGCCCAGCCTTGGGAAGGGTTTAGCAGGTTTATTTATTTATTGTTCTAAAGTGAAGGTTTTTGACTTGAGGTCCCCACATAGTCCATGGGGATTTGAAGAGAAAAAAATGAAAGTGCTTTCTGCCATTATTTTGATACAGTTATTTTCTGTGAAACTGTTTAAAAAATACCCCAGACTATCCAAAACCTAAAAAAAGGCCCCCATTCGTCCAAAACCCCCAAGAAACACTGAGAGAGGGAAAAACTTGATTATCTTAGTTGTGCTGGAAATTCAGCTTTGTCAACTTTCTTTTGCACCTTCTGCTTCTCTTGCTGTTTTGTCATCAATTTATTTAGATGATTGAAAAAAGTAAAAGTTGATTATAAGGGAAATCTGGGGTATCATCAATTATTTTGATTTCAAATATGATTTATTTGACTAACAGCCTTAAAAGCTGGGACTGATTTAATTTCGTTTTATGCTCATGAAATCCACAGAAGGCTGACCTGGCCATCTTCCTCATCTTCTGCTTTTTAAGTCCCACACAGTATTTGCCCTCTGATTCTTTGATTTTGTGCTCTTTGAGGAGCAAACAATGATAGTGTGAAAATGTTCATATTACATTTCAGATGTATATACCCGTGTAGAAGGATTTTTTGTTGCAGGAGAAAAATCAAATCCTTGTCACCTAAACTGCTAATTATGTTTGATAAATGTATGGTATATGTTTAATGCAAAGAGAATTTAAGAAATAATACACCTTGTGTAATTACAGCGACCGAGCTACTTCCATCAGTCTAATTTTTCTGATTCAGGTTCATTTGCATTGCATTATTTTTATTAAATGAGCTTTCAGTGCAGCCCTGCTCCCTGTCAAGAAGAAGAATCAAACACTGCAATGTTTCAGTGGGGTTTGCAGGTGACCCCGCGGGCCTGGCTGCTGGCACGTCCCCACGGCCACGCTGGGGCCACCTGGGCAGGTGCTGTGCCCCTCAGTGCAGCACAGCCAGCTCAGCCAGGGCACTGCTCTGCCCTGGCACTGCCCAGGGGCTCTGCTCCTGCTCCTGCCATCCCTTGGGACACCCAGCTCTGCTGCTGATCCCGAGGGACATTGCCGTGGTGGCAGTCAGCACCCAGCAATGGAGGAGCTGTGTCAAGGCAGCTCTCCTGTATTTCCCTGTCTGTTCCTCTGGATCTTTGCACATTTTCTGTCCTTTCTGTCTCTGCAGCACTTGTGAGCTGTCCCTGTTTTTCACCATAATGCAGCGCGGGAGTTCTCCCATCTGATATTTAGTGCAAACCAGCCTCCCTCATTCCCCCCACCCAATTTCCAAACTTCCAATTAAAAGAACAATAATTTGTAGCCCCATTTCTAGTCACAATACTGTTAACATTTAGTGTATGTCGTTGTAATTATCATTGAAGTGAATATAAACTTAGGTTAGTGTATATGTGATTTTATGTAATAATTTTCTTACAGTTACCTGCCATGGATAAGTTTCCATTTGTTGCTCTAGAACAGACTCACTTTTAAAGATAGAACATTGATACTGTCTTGGTAATTTAGTGCCTGAGAGTTGAAATAAGTTAGAGAGAAAGCAGGCTTCATATTTGAAAATGCCTGTCTGTAGAGTACCCAAAGCTGTTCCCTGCTCTCCCGGTGTGAGGTGTGCAGACACCGTGCCCAGGCAGTGCTGGAGCTGGTTTGCAGGCACCCACCTGCTGCACTTCGGATCACTTCTAAATACGCACAATCACAACGTTTAGACGATGTTAATTTGCTAATTGCTTTGGGAAATGTTCTTTCCTAACTGAAGGCAGCTGTTTGGAGATGCCTGTGGGAGCAGCACATGGACACAGTGCCCTCGGTGGGGAAAGGACAGCTCCTCCTGGAGCTCTGTTCAGCTCCGGGATCTCCCTCCCCGAGGTCAGGAGTGTAAGGACTTTGGAAAGGGGGAGAATGTGTCCTTTGTTGCAGGTGTAGCACACAGGTTGAGGAATGCTGGAGAGGGACAGGAGGTGGGGCTTTGGCTGATGGCAGACCCTCATCCTGGTGAGCACTGTTCCACTTTAGGGTGCCCTCCTCAAGGCACAACTTCTAAACTGATTCTCCAAACACCAGCGGCTGTCTCTGCACTGCAGCATGTTTGGTCCCCAGCCCCTTGTCCAAAAGAGCCCCAGAATGGCCTCTGGTGGGAGAAGCAGAGAACAGGAGGGAGGTGGCCCAGTTTGCCATAGCAGAGCTTTGTGGCATTGTACAGGTGTGTGACTGAGAGGGAGAGACAAACAGGGCTCTGCTGCTCTCCTTGGGAACGAATCCCTTCACCTTTGTGTCTGGAAATAACACTTTCTGAAGGTGTCCCTGAGGCACACCTCCCATCCCTGTGCACGGGGTTAACGTCCTGCTTTGCCCTGGTGCAAAGCAGTGTTGCTCACAGAGCACATCTGAGGCTTTTCCTTGCCTGGGAATCGGGGTCGCTTCCCTCAGGCAAACACGCTGCTCCCATGGGACCCTCTGGGGAGAGTCCATCAGACTGGGATGACAACTTCGTTTGTTTAGAATAGTCCTACTCAGCTGCAGATTAAAGTTTGGAGAGTTTCCTTTAAAGGACACTGACTGCAGCTTTTGTTACTTCAAAAGAAGCAGGGGATATTCCACATACCTTCCCTTGGTGTAATGATTGTTAAAGACGTTTTCCCCCTAAAATAGCTGGAATTCATTAAGTCCAATTCATTGGCAAGAAATCTGTGAACCGAGTGTAAATTATTAAGTCTCAGGACTAGTTAAAAATAGTTCATCATGTGCATTAATTCTGTGGAAAGCAAAAAAAAAAAGAGTAAATAATTTCCATTAGTTTAATGGAAATGAGATAATGGCACAGTTTCTCCAGTGTGTTATAATTACACAGTTTATTTGAAGAATAAGATTCTAGAGTACTATAAGGAACTCCATACAGTTGTTACTACTGTAAACAATCATAATTATTAAAGTAGAAGGTTTTTTCAGGTCTGCATAGTCACTGAAAATTGTTAAAACTCTTGCACAAGACATCTGATTTTTAATTTTTTAGTTTTTTTTAATGCTTAAACCAATAATTTTCAGCTGAAGAGAGAATGTGGAAAGTAATTACTAATCAGCTGGCCTAGAAAAAGTTGAACGTTTCCAGTTTGTTGGTGGTGTGCAGCAGCTTTGCTGCCATGTGTGTTTGGTGATGAACTCACTGCAGCGAGCCCAGCAGCCCACGCTGTTCTCTGGGGTAATTGAAATGGGAGGGACGCGGGTCCCTGCTCCAGGAGCAGGGAGCAGCAGGCTGGGAGTGAAGCTTTGGCCACCAGATCCTTCACAAGAACACGAGAAACTCTCTGAAGTGCAGCTAATGGATTATTTCATTGATTATAGATTTGAAGGCCAGGAAGGAGTGTTAAACCATCTAATCTGACATCCTGGATAACGTGTGCCATTAAAATGAGCCCTGTTAATTCTGTGTTAGCCTTAAATCTGTGTTTAAATAGTCCATGTTGTGCTGCTTCAGCTCATGTTGCTGTTTCCAGGAGGAGAAGCTGTTCTTCCCTCACCACTCAGACTTGGCAGTGTCAATCTTTGTGTTGGAGTTTCTTCCACTTCAGCCTCTGCACTTCCCAGGCCAAGACATTTTAGATTTGTCCACCAGCTCGTTCCCACAGACCCCCAGACTGCTTTGGGTGGGAAGGACCTTAAATCCCACCCAGCCATGGCAGGGACACCTCCCACTGTCCCAGCTGCTCCAAGCCCCATCCAGCCTGGCCTTGGGCACTGCCAGGGATCCAGGGGCAGCCCCAGCTGCTCTGGGCACAGCTCTGGATAGTTTCTGCCCATGCAGATTATTGTGCAAATGGGTTAATTAAATCTTTTATTGCTCTAAAAAATAAGGGAGCAGTTTTAATTTTATCCTTCCCAACACTGTCAACCAAAATTGTTGTCTCATCCAAACTAAAATCTGGGTGGCTGTTGTCTCTCAAAATGCTGGAATTTTTCTGTATCATTGTACCATGGTGATAGAAATTAGCTCTGTGACTACTTTGGGGGCTTTGTTTCCATTAAATATATTTCAATCTAAACAGGATAATACTTGTTTCTATTTTTGTATAAAACAAAATATACATGTGTTATTGTTTTGACAAACTCAGACGCTGAGGCTCTCTGTTCTGTCCTAGTGTTTAATTACATCTTCCAGATTCCTTGGTGTCCTTGATGCTGTTGCAGAACTACCTACCTGTGTAAGGAGGAAAATATTTTGTAACATTAGAAAAACTCTGTAAGGGAAGAAAACGCTCAGTAAGCTATTTCAATGGTCTCCAGAGAAAGGCCTGGGAAAAATAAATTACTTTCTAAAGTTTGGGATGCACATTTAAAATGTGATCTGGCAATTTTATTGGATTATTTGAATTTTCTTTTTAATTGGTTCAATTTTATTGAACTACTTGAAGTTTTAAACTATATGGTATTTCTGCTATTTGTGTGTTATTAAGCTTCCAGTTCAATTAGCTTATGGAGCAATTAACAGGGTGTTTGCAGGTGATTTAACAGAGGATGAATCGCTGCCATGGTCTGGGGTAGAGCCTGGGAGGGTAAAGGCACCTCTGATCTGGGCTGTGCACAGGGCTGGCCTGTTTGTCTCTGCTTATTAAATAACTCCTGTGATTGACTCCTGTGACAAAGGACTCAATACTGCAGCTTGGAGGATTTCTTTTAAAGCAGATTGTCTCGTTGGTTTAACTGGACCTGAAAGTGTGTGTTTGGCAAAAATTGCAACCTGTTTCAATCAGATTTTTCAGGCTAATCAACTATAGTTTTTACCCAATCAATCACTGAGAAAATAGTGTTGTTTATAAGACCGAATAGGTTATGCTTTAAAAAAATATATTAATCAGTAATTCAGAGAAATTAAAATCCTGAATGCCATGAAAGTGCATCTCTGTGGATGTAACTGGTAATGCCTTTGAAATTAAAAGCCTTTATAACAGTTTCCTTATCTGGTATTGCAGTTTCACTGCTGTTCACCAGCAAACCAGATTTTATAACGAAAAAAATTACCTGCAAATCCCTCTGAACTGTGGTGTTGGCTTTGGTACAGGGCATGAAATAATTTTTCCATCTTACCCCGCCGTTCTCCGAAGGTCAGCCTTTCAATTGGGCTGTTACTGTCTTGCTGCAGAGTTTCCAAGCTACGTTAATTTTTGGGCTGCCATTGATGGATGGAGCAGTTGGAATTCTGACACGCAGCAGCCTGACTGGAATGACCTGCAGAGGCAGATGTCGGCCTCTTATTTCATGCCCGTTTGTCAGAAAGAAAAAACAGCTTTTTTTTTTTTTTTTGAAGCAGTCCTGCTTTTCTACACGGAGAGAGCACTTGTGGGTGGGTGTGCTCTTGATACATGTACATAGAGAGGCATATAAAAAATCACATTTATTTATCATTGCTGGAAAACCTGGTGGAGTCTGTTGAGAATTCGTCAGTGCCCAGTACCAGGGATGTGCAAATTTCAGTATTTCCTGTGCTGCAAACCAGTGTGCAAGAATCGTCTTGAGAATTTATTGTTTCATAAAAAGCTTTTATTTTGCCCACAGACAAGCTGAGAAAATGCACATTGTTCTTTTGTGGTACCTGGGAATTTACAGTTTCAAAAGAATTTCCTTTGTGATCTGCTTTTGAAGATTCACGGTACATCAGAACATCAGAAAGATTTTCTGTTCCTTGTCCAAAATTTCTCTGTGGGGATGGCACGAGCCCTTATTGGGTGCACTGGGCTGCTCCTTTCATGTGAGAGCCAAACCCTCATCCAGAAATTAACTTGGGGAGGGAGTGTTTTCTTTAACATATAAAAAATCAATACAAAGGACTGATGCAGAGAGAAAAAGCTGAACTTTCCCACTTGGCTTGTGCAGAGTCCTGAGGGAGAAGTAATTTATTTGGTTGATATGGGTAGGAAAAAATGGAAATATTTAAATTAAAGAATGAAAAATTGCTATAACTGTCAGGGTTAAATGTGAGCAATGTGAAGCCTTTGAGTGCCTGTCCTGCCTTTGGACTCTGCCAGGGACATGGAGGGAAGGAATTCTGGGGTGATTCTGTCACCTTCGTGGAGCAAATACAAGTTTTGCAATTGATTTTGATTGGATCAGGATTTTACCTTACGACCTTTTCTTTATTTCATCCTTCTCCAACTGAGATTGCTTTCCTTTTCTTAGTAAATTTTAAATTCTTAGTTTTAATTTTGGAACTAATTCTTTGTTTCTAAAATTCACAGAGGACATAGAAAACACATTAAAGAGAAAAAGAAACATAACTTACATCTGTTGTGGTCTGGTTGGAATCACATAAGAGTCAACTCATTAATCATAAAGATATGAAAGAGTTGTGCAAATCTGCAGATAATAAAAAAATCTATTGTATAAGTAATGATGGGTGCAGGTCCATCTTAGTGACAAACCCAAATAATTTTTAAGGTAATCTTTTATCATTAATGTACCTTTTAATACTCGATAATCCAAAGTTGTGCCTTCATAAAAAAAAAAAAAAGAACTATAAGTTGTGAAAATAGGAAGAGAGTGGGAGCCTGATCTGTGTAAAATGTAAATAAATAAAAGATGTGTGTTTTTTGCAGCATGTGTCCTTGTCTGCTAAAACAGCATCTCTAGAGATCCTGTGATCCCTGTCACTGAATGCCTGGAATTTCAAGGCTGGATATTTTTAAGGTTTTTTTCCTGTGTAACTGGAACAGCTAAAGTAGAAATGTGGATTTGGTGCAGAGATTATTGCATGGGTTTCTTTGTTCACAGTTCTGTGGAAGACAATATTAAAAGGGCTGACTCTTTTCCTAGGTACTAGCAGTCTTCAATTTCTCGAGTCTTTCAAAGTGAAAGCAGAAAACAGGGAAATGCTGCTGGTGAACGCAGGGTTAGTGCAGGTGGAGAGCCTCAAAATGCAAAAAAGAGCACATTTCTAGGAATGGTGCTAGCAGCAGTTGGGCTTCCTCGTAACTGCACAGAATCCATCTTTGCAAATGATACATAGGTGTTTATTGTAAAATTTGTACTGAAAAATATACAGGACTTATTTAAAAATAAAAAGTGCCCATTTAATTGTTCTGTGCCTGATAGAGGGAACCTTCTCCCCACGGCCGTGTACCTTGGGATTCTTCTGAGCTCCGAGGCTGTGAAGTCTCTGGCCTCTGCTCTCAAGTAAAGGGTTGTTTTTCTTGGGAATTCCATCGCTAACATTTAAAATGCTAAAAAGTTGCTAAAATCCCAGCCTCGGGGGTGGTGCAGTGCTAGGACAGGAGCTGAGCACACGGTTTTCCTCATTGCTGGAAAGTTTCTCTGAGTTGTTGATATCCCTAATGTTTTGCCACAGGTGGGAACCCCAGTGTTGCAAATGTCAGGTGCATTTAAAAATCCTTTTATATGGTATTTAAAAGAAGTAAGTCTGTACCTGAGTGTTTGTCGTGGCAGCTTGGCTGCTGCAGCCAGGGCTGTGTGCCTGTGTCCTTTGGAAGGTGCTTTGGCTCTGCTCCTCTCCTGCTTTTCCATTTGCATGTAATTGTCCCAAGTGATGCTGAATGCTGCAGCCTGTTCCCGAGCCTTGCCTCAAGTGTTGAAATTATCAGGACAAGTTGTCATTTGTGTTTCAGAAGTCAGTGGTGGAGACTACCAAAGCCCTTTTCCCATGCCCTGCCACCCGTTCCCACGAGCAGCTGAGGACAGGGACCTTTTACTTCATTGATCTGTTGGGTCACTTGGGTGTTAAAGGACTAAAAAAGGGTTGATGGCATCTCTCTCCTCTCCATGTTTGGAATGACGGAAGGAAATGGGTCAGCTTAATTCTCTCTTTATGAGGTTATTACCATAACCAGATGTTGAGGTTTTCCAAACATACTCTATGGTTTGTCTTTGCTCTCCAATGTGAATGTGGAAGCCAATTACTTTGGAGAGTGTTTCTTAGTGCAAAACCAGGAACTAAATACGGCTGTGCTACTTGAAGTGCCAGTTAAAGTTGCCTTGGTAGAAATAAACCTTGCTGGGTGTGTGGGGGAGTTTGCCTTCTGTTAGGGACAAATGTTCCCATCATTGTCATCCTGCTCATTCAGAAATCCTACTGCTGCTTTGACTTGCTTTAGGTCGTAAGTGCAGGTTGCTGACAGTTCATGTTGGTGTCCTGGGAGGGTGTGCAGCCCTGGGGAGAGCTGGGGACAGCACGGGTGGGTCAGGGCACGTGCACGTCCTGTCTCTCGTGGGGTCATTCCCTGTGTCACCTGCCATGCAGTGACTGCAGTGAGCTGCTCCAGCCAGCACCCCTCCCACTGCCCTGTCCTTGGTCTCTGCCCTTGGTCACTTCCATCACGCATTGTCCTCAGAGATGGCACTTCCCAAAAGTGGTACTTCAGGTATTTTCTTTCACACCGATCACCAGTGAGGACCCAGTAGCACCAGGGTGGTTTGGAGAAGGGGCACAGAAGGGTTTGATGGCACCACCTTCCTTGGGGAGGAAACCATTTTTTCTGTGTTCAGGAGCAGAGTGGTAGGAGAGCTTTGGGAGCTGTGCTTTGCAGCATGGACGTTCAGAGATTTTAACTCGCCGGAGTCCTCCAGTGATCAGTGCTCTCGGCGTGTGTTATGTCAGATGCTGCCACGTATCTGCCTGTTATCTCTTCTATCCCTGCTGTCCCTGTCTCTCCTCTCTACATGCAAGGCAGGAAGGACATTTTTCCTATATCTGCTTGTGAATTTTTCAGCAATGGTGACACCACTATGGTGTAACCAGTAAGCTGCCTGTTTTCTGAACATAACATGCTGTACTTCTTTCCCCAGTCAAGCTTTCTGTGAGCCCATTGCTGCTGAAAAATACAGAATAAAATGCAGTATCAAGGACCACATAGCAAAGTGGGGTGATGATTTTTGTTAAATTTTCTTGATATAAAATCTTCCTGATAAACTTCTCATTTGGCCGATGTAGTGGAGCCAGATCAGAGGTACACTGATGCGCTTTTATTGCCATGAGATTCTGCCATTCTCCCTGTCCATTTTATTGGACAGGAACTACAGACTATTCCATGTTCTCATGGTTCAGGACATGAAACATTGCCACCCTTTGAAAGATACAACATTTATGCAATAGGAATCCAGAAAATCAACTTAATAACAAAGATGAACTCTGAAAAATACCAGGCAGGGTTTGGAGGAGAAATTGACTCCTGGATCTGAGACGGGTAGAATGGGGAGGAATAATTAATTATTCAGGTGTCATCCATTACTAAAAGTATCTTTCACCAAGTCCCGAGAATTGTCTTCCAGTGGAAATTGTACAATTACCTATGGAGTAAATGGTCTAGTATACATTCATATGTCAAAATGTGCTTCGAGATGTATGTCAGCACTGTTGTGCAGGAGAAGGAAATAAATCAGAGCCATGCCTGAGCTATCTCCCTGTGCTGGCGCTCCAAGGTCCCGTTTCACCTGCTGCAGCTACTGTGAAGTCCATGAAAGACTGTTAAGGCTTCCTTGTTTCATCAGGGCTTCCTTCTCCTTTTTCCTACTTTTCTTATTTCACTTTGTAAATGAAGTGATCAAGTGCAAAAGTTTCCCTTTAAAACCCCTTACACTTTTTTCAGAACCAATTTCTGTAACTCTTTGGTTTGCAAATGAATGGTTTTCATTCTCCTGCGAGAACGGGCTATTGAACCACTCGATGAGTAACAACTGCTCAGTTTTAAAACACACATGGACTGTTCTCATGGGAGAGCCTTCAGCTCTGCTCAGGCCAGACCACCACGAGCTGGGCATCAAATGACTCTGGTGTCCAGTCTCAGCAGCCACCAGAGCAGTGTGGCTGGGGGCAGCCTGCCAAGCAGACATCAGCAGTGACGGGGTTTTTCCTACGAGAACGTGAACATCTACTGGCTGATGGCAGGACGCTGGGGTTCCCAAGGGCTGGCTCCCCTCTGTGATGTTTTCACAGTATTTCGCTTCTGTGTTGTTTAGAACTTTGATCTGGAGGTGCTGCATGTGCTGCTGGCTGAATCAGGGCTGTCAGCAGTGTGAGCAGACTCCTGGTTCCAGGAGAGCAGGGCTGGGCACGGAGGTCGCTGGGTGTCCCTGCAGTGTCACCTTGCACTCAGCTTCCCTTCTCAGTGGTGGCAGCTGCTGTTTGACACCATCCAGCCTCGTCCTGCAGAACTCCAGAAAACCAGTGCCCCTTGGGGCTTGGCTTTGTGGCTTGTTGGCTTGCAGGTTGCTTTTTTCTTCTGGAGCAAATGACTTTGACTATCCAACTCCTGTTGCTCAAAGAAATCATATTATTTCTTTTTTCTTAGCTCCCTTTGCCTGTGTCTGACAGATTTAAATAACAGCAAGGCTCCTATTTAAAATGATAACATCCAGGAAATTAAAAGTTAAGCTGTTCCCTGGCCGTAGCTCGGTGTCTCTGCTTTCCCCCTCTCTGCAGTGGTGCAAATGAAGGACGAAGCTCAGCCTGCACTTCCAACTTCCTGGCTGGTGCCTCTGTGTATCAAAGGCTGCTGTTGTACAATCTTCATCTCTGGGAAGGATTCATACACAAAATACTATGGAAAACTAGAGGACAGTCAGAGCAGAAATGAAATACTCTGCAAAGGTTCATATTAACCTCAATTACCTCAATGTTTTGTTGAGTAAGCAACAAAATTTAGAAACTAAAGTGCTATAAGTAAAAGGCTCATCACTTGCAGGTTACTTAAAATTAGAGTTTATAACCTCTTCCATCTTGATAGCTTTGCCTTTGAGCAGTTGAGGAGTTGTGCATGATGGTGTGTTCCCCTCTCAGGCTCCTGGAAGAGGCCTGCCTTACTCTGAATTTGGAGTGCTCACATGGCCCTGGCAGTGCAGGGGGTGACAGAAGGGAGATTGCAGGTGTTGGGAAGGATGTGGGTGCCAGTGATGTGCTCCAGGGAGTTACTAAAAGAGAGACTGTTTAGGAGAGCAGAGAAATAGTCGAGAAAATCAGTAGGTGAAAGACACAAAGGGCAAGTCAGATTAAAGACTAATTAATCTGTTGCTCCAAAAATGTAATTAAATATTTTATGAACTCTTACAAAAGACTTCAGTTTCTCGTTAGATAAAGGTTGTTGGGCAAAGAGCCTTGGCAGGGCCCATTCACACCTGAGCTGTGCCTCCCTGCCTATCACAGCTTACAGAATCCCTTCTCTGTTGCTGCTCCACTGATTCTCCCAATCTGGAGAAGCAAAACCAACAGCTTTTATTATTGTTTTAAATTCATCACATGACATGCATCTTTTGGTGTGAAATGATAGATGAGCTCTCTTTTTTGTATCAATACATATTTTTTTCTGGTTTTAACTTTACTGAGTATCTTCCCAGTCTGTTCCCTGGTCAGGCTCCTGGCAGGTGCATCTTTCTTTATTGCTGTGAAAAACGGGGTGCCTTTATTCTTATTAAACTCAAAATATCTGAAATGAATTTCAGATTTATACAGGGAAGTCTCACTATTTGCAGAATGAATCATAAATGCCAGTAATGCAATTTTAAAGAGACGTTTTCTCACAGAAGAAAAATCCTTGACTCTGGATGTCTGGTTTCCCTGCTCTCACCAAAGCAGCTGGGAATTTTCTCTGTATTGTTTGTTGTTTTGATACTCCAAAGCTAAACAGCAAGAGAGGAGAGAAAAAATATGTTTTTTTCTGTCTGTTCAGAAATTTGTGGGTGTTGTGTTTGAGAGGTGCTGGAGTTATCCTCTGTGCTTAAAACAGCCCAGCACAACAAACACAGTCAGTGCCAGTGGAGAGAAAGATTGAAATTCCCATTGACTGTCAGGGCTGCAGTTCCTCCCCGTGCTCTGTGTGCTGCCTGGCAGTCAGGACACAGCCCTGGCTGCTTGGCAAGGACAGCACGAGCCCCTGCTCCTCATTCCAGTGGGATTTCCACTGACCAGAACTGCCTCAGCTGAGGGATAATTTGGGACCTTTTTTGTGCTCTTTGTAGTGTTGAGAAAAAGCTGCTGTTTGTGGGCTGGGAGGGAATTGGGGTGGGGGCTTGCTTGTTTTTTATCACTTTCTGGGACTATAAATCTGTTCTTTCCAATTATATTCACAGATTTTACTCCAGAGTTTAATCCCTCTTCAGTCATTTTACAGCAAAACTGGGAAAAAACCAGTCTAAGCAATTCACAGCTTAATTCTTCCCTCCCTACAAACACCACATCCCACCTTACCTTTTCCTTCTCTTCTTTCTGCATTTGCCAAAATAAGGATCAGGTCCTGCCTGGCTCCTGGCAGCCGTGCTCCCCACAGGTGCCTGTCCCTGCTGGCACAGCTGGCCTGGCTGTGCCCTGCTGTGCCCAGGGCTCAGGGCAGCGTGCCTGGGCTGCTGCAGGAGCTGCCTCCCTGCCTGTGCTCTGCTGGGCATCTTTGCACTCCTTGGGTTTTTGGTGGGTGTGAGTCGTGCCAACCATCAGAAATGATGAAACACTGAGTCTAGTTCAGAGGATATTGTTATTTTTAATTACTCGCAGCTTAATCAATGATCTTGATTTTCTGGAATCTGATGGAGTTTTGGCTTTCAAACCAATTCACGTGTCCTTTCCTGGGCTCCCTTTCCTCCTCTGTCACTATCTGAGCTTGTGGCAGATGCGTTTTTCCTTTCTTATTTTCTTTATTTTCCTTCTCTATTTTCTTACTGCCCTAGATAAAAAAAAAGCAAGCCTTTCCCATATTAAACCTGCACAGTGAAATTTCAATTTATAACCAGAAGTGGCTCTATCTGGAGCAGTGAAGTAATAGTGAGACTTTTTTTTCTTTTTTTTCTTTCTCTGAATTTCACCTATGTGAGTCAAGTGTTGTTTAACATTTATAGAAACCCCATGATAATTGATAAGGGCTCTTCAGCAGCATCCAGCACCATCCTGCAAGATACAAAGTGAATGCTTACAGGAGTTGGGCTAAAAATCCTGCAGTGACACTTAGAGAAAATGAAACTTTTCTACTTGATTTGCTCCCGGCTGTATGGATGCGACTAAGCAGAGTTTGAGCTGTCCCTCACTGCAGAGACAGCTCTGCAATCCTGGGATGTTTTCAGTGGGCTTGGTGCAGGTCTGGGTGAGTGGCAGTGCCACAGGTCCCTGCTGCTGACGGGCTACAGTCCAGCCCCAGGAGCCCCAGGGAAAGGAGCTCAGCATCCTCTGCTCCCAGGGGGTTTGGGGGGCTCTGAGAAGGTACAAGTTGGGTGTGTTTGGGAGCTGATATTTTCCCCTCCCCTTTATCATTTCAGGAGAGTGATTTTCATCATAAACCAACATGTCAGCCAAAGCATCTACATTAAAAAAAATATTATTTCACAATTTTCCACAGGCACATTTGATGTAAACCCTGGAGGTGTATTCCCCGAGTACCTATTACCTCCATTTTAGGGAAATTACATTAAATTATTAGTGACAAATTTACTTGTCTGCCAATGTGTTTTTCTTGAATTTTACTACAACATCAATACTTGGCTGTTTTATATGGGCCCTCATTTACCTGTCTTTGAAGGCAGTCACCCCTCTGGGAGCTTTGCCTGTCACTAACATGCACTAGGAGGAGTCTTTAAGTTTAACATTTGCTGTTTTGAATCAGAGGAAAAAAATATGTTGCACTTTAAAAATATAATCTGTTTCTCCAACCTTTTAGTGTGTGCTGACTCTTTTTTAGAGACCAAAGCCAGTTAGGAGGGCAGAGGAGATTCTGGTTTGTCAGTGTAAAGGTGTTCACCAGGAGGGACTTAAACTACCCTGCTCTGGTACACCTTGGGTTGGGGAAATTCCCAGATTTTGCTTGTGTTTGTGTCTATTCAAGAATCCAGTCTGATGCCAAAATAAAAGCAGATGGGAAGAAAAAAGTCAGGGATCTAAATTCAATGAAATTCAAAGCTCTTCCAATTGCATGAGAAAATACAGCCATGAGGCATATGGAAAATAATTTAGGCTTTTTTGAGCAGTCCCAGCATGCTGGGAGTGAGGGTCACTTGCAGCCTTTTTAAAACCTTTAAAGTCTTTGTCTTCAACTGCAATTAGTGTTAATTCCAAAGATATGAATGTTTCTGGATTTATTATGCTGCAGTAATGTTTGTGTAAGCACACCAAAAATATTCTGCTTTTTGAAACAGACGCTTTTGCAGCCGGAGTTCCCAGAATCCTGGAATGGTTTGGCTGGGAAGGGACCCTAAAGCCCATCCAATCCCACCCTCTGCCATGGCAGGGACACCTTCCACTATCCCAGGGTGCTCCAAGCCCCATCCAGCCTGGCGTGGGACACTCCCAGGGATGGGAAATTGCCCCTGGGGAGGGCAGGAAGGCAGGGCTCCTTTAGGGAAGGGGCTTGGGTGCTTTAATCCCCTGGCACAGCTGATGGAGGAGCAGCACCCTCCCACCTTCTGTTGGAATCAGCTCCAGTCTTGAAAAGGAGCAAGGTTCTAGTTCTGGCCAGAGGTTTCTGGGGAACACTTCAGCAAATAATATTGGCTCTAGAATAGTCCAGTATTTTGTTCCCTAAAATACTGACTGCTAGTATTGCAGTCATCTGCATCTTACTGGACACAAGGGATGTTGCTCCTCCACATCCCTAACTCAGAGTTACAAATCTCTAATTAAGGAATGCTTCAGCCTGTGTGTGAGGATTCCCAGGGACAGAGCTGTAGGAGCACCATCCTCAGCCTGGTGGTGTTGTGGGACAGGTCCTGGGCTGTGAATGGAGGCAGACTGCTCTCCTGGAGCCACAGCAGCAGCAGGGCTGTGAGCAGCAAACTGTCTGTCTGTCTGTCTGTCTGTGCATCATTCACTCCTCCTGAGCCAGGTTCTGTGCAGCCCTTCAGGTGTCAGACACTGGAAACAAGGAGGGATTGTGTTGGTAGTCATAAATTCATGTCAGGCTTCCAGCAGTTGGGATTTCTAGTGCTGGAGCATCAAGTTTCTGGGAGCTGCTCTGTCCTCCTCAAGAAAACTAGAGGAGGTGAAAGTGGATTATGAAGGTACTACCACAGAGTAGGTTAAAAAAGCTTTAATCAAATTCCTCTCCATTGAGCAAAGCAGCTGATTAAAATCAGCTCTTAAGTGGGACTTTAGTTACCCCAGAATAACTTGTGCTCTGAAAGGGAGAGAGGGGATCTCTGAGTACAGGTTTGTGGGAGGAAGATGATGGTAGTGCCACGATAATTCACTTCCACTACTGAGCACAACAGGACTAAGAAATGTACTGAGAGGAATTATATTAATTTTAATATTTTTCATTCTGTTTATAAACTGCTGATAAATTCAATTTTTCTTTCACATCTTCCCTCACTCTTAAATATTATTTCAGAGACTTTGCTTTGCATCTTTGGCACTGGGACTGCCATAGATCCATGAGAATTCCACGGGATAAGTGTTACTTTCCCTTGTATTATATCCAAATCTTGAACAAGCAGCAAAATGGAGCATATACTTAGGATGTACCTCATAATTCATTTCGATTTATTCCCTCACCGAATCAAAATGATTATATAAATCAATGCAATTTTAAACTGATTAACCTCAAACCCTCTTAATAAGAAAGTGGGGGCCACAGAGTTCAGGGGATGTAAAATGCCTTTATGTTGGTTTGCTGTTTTTTTTATCCTGGGACTGAAAATAGAAGATGCCTATTATTGCCATCAAATATAATTTGATGAGGAATTTATATTCATCAAGGACTTTTTTAGATGTCGCTGTGCCAAAATCCAATGTCAGTGCAATGTGTTTTGGCCTAAAAAGAAGGTGAGGAAGCAAAGGGGACCTTGCTGCTTCCTTGAGGGTTTTTACTATGCACTGAATTTTAAAAGAGCTTTATGGTTTTTTTGAGGGCCTGGTAGAAATTTTGGAAGGATTGCATAAAACTGTTTCTGACAAGTTCCTCACTGCTCTGTGACACTCTGGGAAAAGGGCTCCTTTTCCTCTTCCTCGCTGTGCTGCTTTCCCCACGTGTGTCCTGCAGGACGTGGTCCATGATGGTTCTGGGCTCAGGGTTGGACTTGAGCATCTCCAGGGTCTTTCCTGTCCATAAGGATTCTGTGCTCTGTGCAGAATCACAGCCCAAGCCAGCTCTAAGTAGGCAAGGACCAGCAAAGCCCCAGTGTCAGAGTTTGCCTTTGCTTCCTACAAAACCTGCTGAGAGAGAAAAAGTGGGAGCCTTCCCACCTTGTGTTTTGTTTTGGCACTGCAGCACCTGGGATGGGAGCTGCCTGTCCAGCTGAGCTCTCAGTACATGGAAATGGGCCAATTCAGGCTCTGCTGGGGGAACTTTTGGTAGAACCTGGGTGTCCTTAAGATCTGTATTTCATTTATGTGTTCTCTCCTTGTTTTGGACAGCCCATTGTCCAAGGGGGTCAGCTTGTTGGTGAGCAGGGTGAGCCCAGTGATGGAATGTGGCTGGGTGTCCCTGTGTGGGAGAGGGGAGGTGACACTAATTACGTTTTGGGAGAGGGGAGGTGATACTTAGGGTAATTACACACTGCAGTGTTGCTGCTGCCAGTGACTAATTGAATTGGGATCAAGCTTACCCGGGGTGGAGCGGAGGCTCACGTCAGTGAAACACTTCTCAAAATACAAGTGAGACAGTTCTGAATGGAATAGTCACCTTGGGTGACGTCTGTGGATCCTGCTGGGACTTGTTCCTGTTTCCATTCAGAACCTGGCTCACCTTCACAGCACAGGTCACTCATTAAAGCTTCAGCCATCTGTACTTGTACAGGAGATGTGACCTCATGCTGTCTGCCAAATACTGTAAAGAAATGTATTTAAATTATTGTACAGTAAATAGTTTTCTTTTTTAGCATATAATTGTAAATTCAGATGGAAGTTTATTAAAATATGTTTTTCTTCATGTCCCCTCCATCTTAAAGGTACAAGGGATCCTGGGTGGGAGCTGTTTTTCCTAAAATACTTCCACTAAGCGATTTGCTTGGAGGAATATCTGAAGTATCACTGAAAAGTCCTGTTAATATGTTAGGGATTATTTTTATCTCAGGTTGGAGAACAAACAGCATAATTAGGTCTGTTTGTTCTAAACCTTTGTGCTTGCTTGTTCTAAAGTTTACCTCTGTTTCTGTCTTGGGGTTTTTTTTGGTGTGTTTTTGTTTTTGTTTTGGTTTTTTTTCCCCTTTGATTATGGCTTGAAATACAAAATATTTCAGACTCTTAGTGCCACATTCTGTCCTTTCTGTTCCTGTTTCAGGTATATTCTCTCTCTCTGTAGCAAACACGTGTGTGTTTATGCCTTGCTTTAGCTCAAGATGGAGGGTTGTGATGAATCCAGTTGATGCAGAAAATGTCCGGATCCTTGGGCTCCTGGAGCCGGCTCGTGCTCGGTGCACAGGGGCTCTGAGCATCCCTGAGAGGGACGTGACAGCAGCCCTGACCTTTCTCTCCAAGTCACGTGGGGGCAGGGGCAGAATTAGCACCATCCAGCCGCATTTCAACTTGTTTTAACTGGTAAGGTCCATATTTACAGACCCTAATGTGTTCTGGAAATATAAAATCCTTTCTAGCAAATGTGTTCACGTGTTCATTTAAATGAGATTTAAAAATTTCACCTCTCTCTGCATAACAAAATGCCTTTAAGATATTTTACTGACTGGGATAATGCTCCTAGAAGGTCAATACAAATATTTAGCTTCTACTTTTACTTGTGCTGTTTCACAGGTTGGACCCGTTTTTAATTTAGAGTCATCTCAGTGAATATTTTAAGGACTCTTTAGACGGCTTGTGGGAAGGCAGGAACAATAGGTCCTACATGCAGGAAGGTGTTGGTTATAAAAGGGCTTAAATTGGCTTTAGTGTAACTGGAAACCAAATAAACGGTGCTGGAAACTCCAGGAGGAGCTGGAGCAGGTTTTTCTGTGGTCCCCAATTAGTGCCATTACAAAGTCTAATGTGCCCAGCGTGGCCCGGCAGCAGCTGTGATTGATACAAAGCTCAGCCAATCGCGCCGGGGCCCTGTCAGCTCTCATTAGTCTGGGATCAATTACCAGGGTTTGAGACCAATTTGAATGAAAAGTAAAAACACATTGTTACCACAAATTTCATCAAGTGAATATGCTGTATAAGGAAATAGATCAGCTATGACCTCTTTGACATTTTCAAAATGTTTAAAAGCTGAAGTTAATTCTTTGTGATGTCCTTTCATCTTGAGTTGACAACAGAGAGACCTGGAGTGGTGACAGGCCTTGTCAAGTGGCTCTGCCTTATCAAAAACAATACCCTCCAGATCTTTCAAGCCAAAAATTCTAATCTAAGATAATTGCAGTTACAATTTCATGAGCTTTTCTGCCTTTTCGTGAACCATTTTTTTGTGCGAAGTAGCCAACCTTTTCTTTCCCTCAGTGCTTTTTTCCCTGTGAAAGGTGTGATGGTCACTGAGGGTGGCTGTGGTGGGCATGAAGGGGAGCCCAGGATGCCCAACCAGAGCCAGGCAGTGCCGCAGCTGGGCCTGGCCATGCCTGTGCCATCCCTGTCCATCCCTGTGCCATCCCTGTCCATCCCTGTCCATCCCTGTGCCATCCCTGGCCATCCCTGTCCATCCCTGTCCATCCCTGTGCATCCCTGTGCCATCCCTGTCCATCCCTGTCCATCCCTGTCCATCCCGTGCCATCCCTGGCCATCCCTGTCCATCCCTGTGCCATCCCTGTCCATCCATGTGCCATCCCTGTCCATCCCTGTGCCATCCCTGTCCATCCCTGTCCATCTGCTGCCCCTGTGCTGTCCCCGCTGTCCTTGGGCTGTCCCGCAGCTCCGGGCAGTGCTGTGGGTACAGGCACTGGTACCCCTGCTCTGGGCTCTTCCACCTCAGCCTCCTCTCGTCCTCTCCCGTGCCTCTCCACGTGGAATGGGTATTCCAGCAGGAATCCCTGCTCTGGCTGAGCAGGGGGAGCAGGAGCCAGCGCCTGCTCCTGCTGCCAGCGCCGTGTCCTGGCGCCGGCCCGCTCGACCCGGTCCCCTCCTGTAAACTGCATTATTTAACAGCTGCTAACCCACAAAGCTCATTTCAACAGCATGAAGGAAAAACATCTGAGCCAAATTTCATTTCCCTATCATGGTAGATTTTTCCTAGTAATTTTCTCTGTGTATCTTTCAAATCAAAATATAAACCAGATCAAAGACTGAGGCGGTAGCAGAAGAAGTCTGAACTATGAGATGGTGTTCTGGAGCACATCTAACATTGGACAGATCTGAAGGGAAGGAGACTCAGGGACCTGAGCTGTTAATTACCTGCTTTACTCAGGACGATGTATTTTCTTGGCTGACATTTTCCTTAGATTAATTCTTTTCTCCTTTTGGTGATCACTCCAGTCTCTTCAGGTGTGCATTTACATGCCATGTCAGTAACCCCTCGCATGCATTTTTGCTGTGTCAGTAAACATTTCTGAAAAGATGATTTTCAAGTGTGAATTATTTATACTATATGATAAGCAAGTAGAATGTTGAAATTCAATACTAGTTCATAAGATTTTTTTTTTTGGTATGATTTCTCTGTGTCTCCTGCCCTAACCTAGCTTGTGTTGGAAAGAACACTTTCTTCTCTTCTGACACATTACTAAAGGTATTATGCACACCTAAGATGATGTTCATTATAATCTGTTGAAAATGGAGGTGGCAGAGAGCTGAATTTCATTGTACAACTTGATTTAAGGGAAGACTCTAATGGCAAACAACAGTCAGCTGAGGATTGCAAAGGCTGATTTTATTAGGATTATGAAAATTATTCCTACTTTTGGACAATTTTTGTTGTTAGGTCAATCGTGTAATTCCTATGGACCATCTTATCTTCCCTGTGTTTCTCTTCATCACCTGTGAGTTACCTGAATATGACAGGGTTGTAGTTGTTTGCTTGGGGCATATGGAAATCCAGGTTATATTAGTTTTCACAAGCCTTTTTGAAGATAGAAATTAAGGCTATATTTAGAAATGTGTCAGCACTGTTTACATTTAGTAAAATATAAACATGTTACTGGGGTTTTGCATGGTTTTATACCTCCTTTAATCAACGAGTGTGCATAGCTACACCCTGTACATACAATACACATACATAAAAATACTCAGTGTGAAGTGCTGCGTCCAGAAACTCCAAAAAGGGACTTACCATTTCATACTGGGAACTGATTTGGTTTATTTTCCCCTTCAAGCTGTAGAAATCCTAAATTATTTACACTTGCTGTTCAGGCTGTAATATAAGTAAGTGCAGTCTAATGTGTTTCTCATTTGATACCAACAGTGAGGTGTGAGCTTGGACTAGGGAGGAATTTTCTGTGAAACAAAACCTTGGGAGCTTTTGCCATGGCTCAAAACCTCTTCACTCTAAGCAACATTCTGATTTCCTGTGTCCCTCTCCCACCCAGTATTCCTTAACAAGCCATTGGATGGTGGACGAGCTTCTCCTACAGAAATGAGTCCTGCCTTAAGTACCTCAAAACCAGAGTTATTTCAGGACTGTTAGAGTTCTAACCCAGGTGCATCAAGCGGGCTGTGGCTTTACTTGGAGAACTCCTTAATAAACTATTTCTGTAACGCAGGGCTGCTTAGATCAGTGGCCCAATAAATCCAGGCTTGCAGAGCTCTGGGAATAGTGATGTAGTATCCACACATTTAGTCTCTTATGAGGGATTCTGGCTAGAAGCAGAAGAGACCAAGGGTTTGTTGGGTTTTTTGTAATGAACGAAGAGAAAAATGTTACTGAGAGTTTAATTTTGGGGAAATGCTTGCATTTTAAGTGCAGAGAAGAGAAATACATCCACGTGTATGTAAGGCTTTTTCAGTAGCTGGGGTTCATGCACATAGGCAAACACACAGAATCCTTGAGGCTGGAAAAGACCTTTGAGATCCTCGAGTCCCACTGTCAACCCAGGGCCACCATAGTCACCCGTAAACCATATCCCCTGGTGTCATATACATATACCCACATATAGATATACATGTACATATAAATGTATGTATGGTCCTTGAGTAATGGAATTGTTTTGATGAAACCCACTAGGTTACTGCAGTACATTTAATTACTAACTGCAGTCCCAATGCTGCCAAGCTCTCAGGGTTTGCTCACACCAGCTCACAAAGGAGCTCTCTTCTCCAGCAGATTCCAGCTCTCATGATTGGTGTGGAAAGGAGCTTAATTTACCTGGAGTAGCACAAGCCCTTTGGAAAGAGGTGCCCCATTCCACAGAAGTGTCATTCTCCACATACTCTAAATACTGTACATATTTACCAAATTTAAATACATATTTACATATGTCAGAATGACCCAATTGAAGGGAATGACTCCCCTGATACCTTTTAGAGTCTATTAGGTAAATAAGCGGCTGCTCCTGGCACAGTAGGCAGGGATGCAGCTGGGATCAGGGCTGAGGGCTGGCAGCTTCCTGGGGAAAATGCTGCTTTTTCTCCGTTCTGGAGCCCGTCTGGCTGCAGAGGTGAGGGAGGCAGCACTGCTGGTGGTGACAGCCACGCGAAGCCACTCAGAGCTGGGTGGCCAAAGCCACCTTAACGCTGGCTCTGCCCTTCCTTCTCCCCCTCCCCACGATAAATCTGCCCTTCCTCAGACTGACAAAATGCTGGCATATAATCCTCAGCTGTGGAAGAACATGTTTTATTTAACACATTTTGTCTTAATTAATCCTTTATAGATTTCTGGCTCCCTTTGTACAAACAGAGGAGATGCAAAGGGAGAAAACAGTTTCTGTTTAGCTCCGTGGAAGCCTTTGGGCTGCACAGTCCCAGCAGTGCCAGGGGATTGCTCCACTGCAGCTGCCTTCCTGTCTGTGTTGGTGGAGCACAGTCCCAGCACACAGGAACCCACGTGGCTGAAGGTTCTGGAAAACCTGGCTGTGCCCTGTGGCTGCCCCATTCTTCAGGCTGGGGCAGAGCCAGGCTCATCTTCACGCCGCTGTCGGGGTTCTGGTGGCCTGGAGTTGGACAGAGGCTGTTTTTAGTGATCACACAATCACAAAATTCCAGCATGGTGCTGGTGGGAGGAGACTTTAAAGCCCATCCAGTCCCACCCCATGCCATGGGCAGGGCACATCTTCCCTTAGACCAGCTTGTGTTGAGGTCCCTTCCAACCAAACCATTCTGGGATTCTGCTCCTCTATGAAACCAAATGCTGACCTCCAAGCAGGGTGTGGGTGCTGCCTACACACCCTGTGCTGATGATCCATCTGTTGCCATGTGGAGTCTGTTGCTTTTGGAGATCAGAATTAGGAATTGCAAATTCTCCTGCGAAGGCACATGCCTCCTGACTGTAAATACACGTGGGGTGACACATTGACAGGGGCTGCTCAGCTTATTCCAGTCTGGGTCAATTCATCACCCCTTGATTTACAGAGCTGTTCTACTTTTATCTTACTGATTTGCAAATTCTAGTGACCAATTACATTTCAAACATCAGTTATTTTTATTACATAGTTTGTTTTAACGGAGCACATAGAAAAGCCAAGCCCTACTGCCGAGAGCTTATGCACTGGTTTGAGATATATAGTGAAGACCATGGAGAGAAAAATGAGGCAGCCCATGGAGCAGTGACAGTTGCCTGCTCTTGGCATGTGCCCATCTTGCTGTTATTTAAGCTCCTTAATTCTGGTGGGGAAAAAAAAAATCAATTATTTTAGACAGCGAGACAAAAACGAATTTCCAGAGGAATTTCTGGTCCTAACCCCACGATGGATGTCAGGGGAGTAAAGAGGAAGGGAGGCTGGGTGAAGTGAGAGCTGCTGTGTGGAGGTGCATGAGGGCAGGCTCAGGGGGCAGGGTGGTGCCTGTTGTGGCAGTGGCACAAGGTGAAAAGGTACCAGTGGCAGGTGGCACATCTGCTGACCTGGGGAAGCAGGGCACTGCCAGGGTAATGCCTTCATGGCCAAAGGCACGGTGGGGGGATGGATTTGGGAGCCTGCAGGATCCACAGGCAGGGAATGGAGTAACTGCAGGGCCCCAAGGCCAGGGACGTGGCTCAGTTCTGTGGCTGAGGTGGGACATGGGCACAGGAGGATCAGGAGCCAACGAGAGGCATCGTGAGAGACTGTTCTGGTGCCATACCAGTCATCCTCTTCTCTGGGAGAAGCTGTGGGGAGCATTTCTTATTAGGAGCACACTTTGCATTGAAGTATGATGTAAAAAGCCTTTCCTCCTGCAAATATCCATTACCAGTCGAGGCTTCAGCCTTCCCTAATTTCTGTTCCTTACTATGTTGAAATATCCATAGCAAAAATGTTAGAACTTCTGTGTGAGAGGTGATATTTCTGTTAATATCCAGGGCACTTAATGCATTGATCTGTGATTTATTGTTAAAATTTGTCTTTCTGTTATATTTTAAAACTTAAACATAGACTCATCCCATTGCACTTCCTCAGGGAGCATTCAGGCTGGTTTGCAGAATCACTGAAGGAATGATAGCAAGGGGATGAAAGAACTTTGGATGTGTCTTAGAATAAATCCCAATGTGCATATTTACAAACAGTTATGGATTACGTGCTGAATTAATATCCAATGTGAAACTGAAACAGTGACACTTTCAAAAAGAGCTGTAATTTCAATGTGAAATTTGCTACTGTCACTGAGTGTTGTGTGCCTGGCTGAATGGGAAGCTGTAGGATGTAAATTAGGGTCCCATACTTGCCTCTCAGCTGCTGAGTTTGGAGTTGTGGCATCTCCTCAGGCACAGCCAGGGACAGGAGTAAAAGCTTTGCCCTGTGTGGGGGCTGCCGAGGGACCCCCAGCCTGGGGAACCCCTCAGAGCAGCAGCTGGGATCTGGAGGCATTCCACAGAGCAGTTGTTCTTTCTTAAAAAACAGAAGGGAGACTGTTCCCATCCCAGAACTTCCCCATCTGTGGTAACTGGAGTGTAGAGGGAAGCTGGGCAGAGAGGTTTTGTATCAGGAGTTCCCTTGCACAGAATTTCAGCAACTCCAGCAGTGCCCACGTGGCCCCAGTGCCTCGTCTGGAGCAGGTGCCTCTGCTGCTTTTGCCTTCTTCTGAGTGCCAGAAATACTCATCTGCTGAAAAGGTCCACCCAGTGCCACTATTACATTTGTGCTTGTGATTTTAAAGCTGGAATTACTTTAGGATCCCCCACACTTCAGGACTGTACCAGCACTTGGAGTCAGAATGGGAAACAGTCCCAAAATTGACCAAGGCAGCCTCTTTGCTGGAGGGTTCTGAAGTGCAAAACACAAGGAAGTCCCAGGAGTCTGGGAAAGCAAATAGTATTCCATTCCATGTTTTGTGATGCTGAGTAGTTGAAGTAATGTAGGTTAAAGAGGAGATGCTTCAGTCCAGGTTTTTATACCTGCCATTTCATGGGTGAGCATTCCTCTGGAAATAGGGACCTGCTTCTGCAGCCCCAGGTTCTTGTCCCATGCACATGGTGGTAGGATTGAGAAAAGACTCATGGCAATTCCTTGAAATGTGTTTTTTTCAGGTGCCATTATCTGGACTCTTTCTTCACTATCACTATTATTGCTGCTGCTGCCTTACAGCCTGGGCCAGGGAATCCTCCTAAAACCCACTCTGGTGCAACCTTGCTCTCACTGTTCTTGCACTGAAGTGTTATCAGCACAGGCTCTACAAAATGGCTTTTAAAAAAATCCTATGCATGTATAATTCGTTTTCAAGTTGTCTTAGAGCACAGGCAACATAAAAATTGGGAATTCTTAAATGGTTGCTCTTGAATGTTTTGAAAACTGTTGCAGAAGGAAGAGCATGTATTAGTTGCATCACTGTTAATCTAAAGTGTATCCAGAGCACCACAGAATCCCAGCCTGGGCTGGGTTGGAAGGGGCCTTGAAGCTCATCCCTTCCACTGTCCCAGGCTGCTCTGAGCCCCCTCCAGCCTGGCTTTGGACACTTCCAGGGATGGGGCAGCCACAGCTGCTCTGGGCACCCTGTGCCACGTACAGGAGGTCAAAGAATGCCCTCAGCTGCACACAGACCCCATGGACAGAGGGACACACGAGTGGGATTCCAGATCCTGCACTAACTGGCCCCCCCTGCTTTGCTGACTGCATCTTCAAAGGATCAGTGAGGTTTTAGTATTGGAGGGGAACATACACAAAATCCGTCCTCCCAAGGCCAAGTGTAAAGCTGCATAAATGAACTGCACAGAACCATGTGGAGACGTGAGGCAGTCGTGGCTGCAGCACACACAGGCACCCTCCACGCTGGGAAAATACCTCCCTGCAGAGAATATCCTGCATGCTGGGCATGCATTTTAAGGATATTTAAAGGAAAAAGCTGAATTCCAGTCTCGTTTCCAGGAATACAGGCGGGGCAGAAGGTCTCAATGCTTTGGACTCTTCAGTAATTTTTTGCTGCCTATGTTCTTATAATGTAATTTATTGTGAATGTTATAAGGGAGGACTAGAATCAAAGCAACTCAACTGTCTGGAGACATGCATGTTAAAAATCCCAAAATGGGAAGGATGTTGCCTGGGTCACTGCCCATTTCACAGCCCCTGAGCAGGATGTGAGAATGCTGCTTACGGCAGAGGCTTCACTTGCTTTTCCCCCTCTCCTTTGTAATAATTCTTTATCCAAATACTCACAGTGAATGAAACCTGCTGCAGTGACAGTCACATTATCTATTCTTGCCCACTCTCCTGGTCCTTTGGTTGTCCTAATGTCTACTGTGGTGAGGGGTAAATATTTGACCACTCTGCTCGCCATTGCCTCAGCAGCTCCGAGTGACCCTGCATTAATTAGTTGGGAATTTCGGGGCTTTGAATCTGATTGAATCAAAATATTGTTTTTACAAGTTGATGAAGGCTTGATTGATGTGGGTTCTGCTGATTCTTGAAAGGATTAAATTGTATGTACAGATTACAGAGTCCTGCCTGTCACTGCTTAAATGGGAATTGTTTTTTAACAACGCCGAGAGGAAACAGTGTTTTCCTTTAAATCAGAGAAAGAAAGAAGTCCCATGGTTTCCCAAGGTCTTGCTCTCCCTGTCTTTGTGGGCAGTGTATTTCATTCAGTCTAAAAATAATCTTTTCAGGCTTGATCTGTGCTTCCCTTCTCCTCCAGCTCTGCTGTCCTGCACCCTGCTCGTAGGAAAGGGGACATCTGGGTGCTAGGCTCAGAGGTGACCCAGATCACAATTTGCAGGAGCATCTGCTGCTGGCCCCTGGACTCTCCTGGACAATAGCAGAACATCTATCCAGTCTCTCAGGCCTTCCTCTTTAGAAGAGGAAGGGACCTCGAGGGACTCGGTAAATGCGCTGAGGAGAATAAAGGGAGGTGGAGAGACAGTCACATACCAGTAGCTGACAGAGCAGAGCTCTTCAACTGTTTGAGAAGGGGGAGATGCAGAGTAGCTACTCCTTAAAGAAGGGCCGTGGGCAATAGATCCCTTCCTGCACATGGGGGATCTCTGGGGTTTGTCCGAGGGCTTTGGAAAGCCACAGTCTCATTTTCCTGTAAACCTATTGCGCTGAAGAATGGCTCGTTCCTTGAGACTCTGCCACGTGATGGATCAGCCCCAATGAACACAGAACCAGGAAAAGCAGAGCGCTTTGGTGTGGGCCCTGCTTGGAACTGCTGCTTCAAATGCAGGTGAATTTCCTGAATTCCTGCACTTTGGATTTGCTGCTGCCAGGGAGGCTGTGGGAGCAGGGGGCAGTGGGGCTCTGACAGTTCTGCCTAAATGTCACTGTGGAGCCTCAGTGTAAAAATGGCAGGAAACCTTCCTACGTGCCCATGGCTTGGTAAACAAACAATAAATCTCACTCTCTGGTTCTGCTTGCTGGAAGAACAACATTTGTGGAACAAAAACTCTTAAAAAATCATGGAAGCTGTGAGTAAAAATTGAAGTCTAGATGGAGTGAGGACTGATACAGTGAAGTCAAACAAGAGGTTGTTTTCTAGTGGTAGAGGAGGGAAAAGGTAAAGCAGGAATGAGAGGCAGAAGGCAAAAATTTTATTTATTTTTCAAGGAAATTAAAACCTGTTTTGAATGTGGGGTCAAGCATTCTTTTTGTGGCCACCATCTTCCTAGAAGTTCTCTGGGCAGCAGATTGTCCCACTGTGCCTTAGTGTGTCTTGAGAATATGCTTTAAATACTTTCTAATTTATTTTCACATGCTGCTACAAAATGTAGGTGGATATCACGTGAACAGATTTACTTTTTTTGATTTTTTTTAGGGCTCTGCCTACAAAAGTGCTGCTTAATATAATTTCCAATGATGTCCGAGGGGCAGTGAGCCTTGTGGATAGAACTGTACCTTCCTGCTACTCATAAAATCCAAACCCATAAATTACTCTTGGTCTGGTTATATACTGGGCATTCTTCCTTGCTAGGGATCTTCATCTGGTTGTCTTTGGGTCCATTTGGGTGCTTTCCTGGAGAAGTGTGTGTGTGCAGGAGCCTCTGGCACCAGTGCTTGTGAACATCATCCTGGAAATGACCCGGCAGCTCCTCCCTGGGCGTTACTGTGGGGTGGCTCTGGGGAAGTGCATTTGGGTTCCCAAGTGCAGGAAGGACAGGTTTCCTTCTCGGTCCATGGCATCGTGCAGCAGATAAATGCCAGCCTGGATTTTAGGATTTCTTAAGGAAATACTTGAGTGATGTGAAATAAAACAACCTAGGGAGTTTCTTCCCAGTAGAAACTTCCATTGGACTAAATTTCTGATAATGATGGTAAAATAGAGTTCTTGGGGTTCATAACTTTTCCATTAAATTCACAAATATTCATCAGTTGGCTTCCAGGAGCCTGAAGGAAGCATTAATTCATATAGCTGCATTTCACAGAAAGCTCTTTTAAAGGAGAAGCCAAGGAGTGGCTGCAGCCCTGGGACAGTGTCCACACTGAAGCTTGATGTGCACATCGGGGTGGGAGCGGTGCGGGGGTGCCACAGGGTGTCACAGGTGTCACAGGTGTCACAGCAGGGCACGGGACAGGGCCGCTCCCACCCAGGAGCCCCCAGCAGCTGCACTCAGCTCTTTGTGCTCTGAGCACTAAACCTTACCAGGGTTATTTTGTGAACAAACCCGACTGCTCTGGAGAGCACCGAGTGCTTTGGGGTTGGGTTTGCTCCCTTTCTTGAATCCTGTCAGGAGCCTGCGTATTTCTCCAGTGTCATCCTGCTCGCCAGCCAGTCACAACATCTTGAGTGGGAAAAGTATGAAGAAACCTGCTTCCATTTTGGCTTTCAGATGTGTTTTTTGCCAGGCAGAGCTGTGCAGAGGCTCTGCAGGCGGCTGCTGTGCTCTGCCTTTAACCTCGAGGTGGATTCACAGAAGCCCCTGCGAGCCAGCCGTGCCAGTGCCACCCTCCTGTCCAGAGCCCAGGCCCCCCAGCCACTGCCTCTCAGTGGCCTTCTCCCTCAGGATTACACGCAGGCTTTGGAAAATTGTTTTGTTTTGTACTTATATTTGTACAAGACAGATACTGGTGGTATTTACTGGTTTAAGGTATTGCCATTGATAATTTTCGTTAAGCAAATTGCCATGAAAAATGAACACGAAGTGATTTTCATCCAGTTTTTACAACCTTGTCTTTATTCAGCGTATTTTCCTAATACATGTATGTGCTCAGATCTGTGTAACAAACAGTTCTGAAAGATAGCAAGAGACTTTAATAACAAATAAAAGAGCACTTCCCATTCAGCTCTGAATTGCCCACAGCTAAATTCAAGGGAACGTATCTGCAGCCGGAGCGAGCAGGCAGGGATGGGTTTAATCATTTAACCTCGGCATTACGAGCCAGGACGTTTGAAAATCCAGAGTGTGGGCTTTGCTTATTACTTATATGAATCACGTCTCTTTACTGCAAAAACCACCCCAGAAAGTGGCGTTCCCCTGCTAATGGTGGGGTTGATTTCCCTGTTTGTCAGGCTCACCCTCGGGAAAGAAAGGGAGAAGAACAGTGAAATTGTTTAGAATAGGGACATTTAATTTCTGTCAACAATTTGTTAATTATTGCTTTAAAAGAGAAGCTTCGGTGTGTCGGTAAATAGCACTACAAAAGGCTTTTTAAGAGATCCCAAATTAAGCCGCTAACATTTCCCATTCTCAGATATCCTGATTAGATTAAATTATTTCTCCTGATTTTGCTCCCGAGCGAGCTGTGTCTGGTCAGATCAGAGCAGCTCAACGAAATTACAGACAAACAGCGGCTGAGGGCAACGGTTGCACTTGGATTCAAACAGGGAAGTGTCAAGGTTCTCATTTTATGCAATATTTACTGAATTAAAATATCTTAGAAATGTGAAGGCTTCGATATTTTCTGCCTTTCCTGTGGCAAAAGACTGTGTTTAGAGTATTCTTCATTTTTGCTGCTTGGAATAAAAATGAAATAGCAAATGTCCAGGTTGAATAGCTGCTTACTTGGAATAAAAATGAAATAACAAATGTCCAGGTTGAATAGCTGCTTGTAAGCTATTCATGAAAATAGTTCCTAAAGTTTAGAATTGAACCACGTCTAATTAATAGCAATACCTGCCAGACTCTCCTACCATAAAGAACAGAAAAGCAAATCATTTTAACTGAGTGAAACAGAGTCCAGAATAAAGGTTTATTCAGGGCTGCTGTTTTAAAATGGAAATGTCGTTGATTTTATTTGTCCTGTTGTAAATACTTCGAATCCAGGATTTTAACACCATTACAGAGAATTCACATCATGGTTTCAATCCTAAAACCCCTCGTGCTCTGCTGCAGGAGGCTCTGACTTTCGTTCTGAACTCAGGGCTATTATCAAAATTAGAAATGTCATTTTCTCCATTATTTTAATGGAAAGTTACCTTTGGAAGAATAAGTCCATTTTGACATGATATAAATGTTTTAAAATAAAAAAGCATTGAGGGAATCACAGAAACATTTTAATCTTAATTATTCATAAATAGCTACCTCAAGTCCATTTGAACAAAATGTCAGTTGACCAAGAAACATGCTTATTTTGCATGAGAAAAAAAGATATTTGGGCTGTAAGAGGAGGATTTATCAATGTAGATTTAACTTAAAATGAAACCTGCAAATCAGAACCAACCATCTATCATGAAAGTGCATTAACCTTACAGCATTTGCTGCTGAAAATTCAGCAATATTATGAAATTTTTAACTCTAACTAAAAAGGAAATGGCAAAGGGCCCCTTTTATTTATCAAGAATTTAGCAGGAATTTTTTGATAAATCGATCTGAAATATTTGGAGGAGCTTGATCTGAAGGAAAAAACCATTTAAAATGTTATAATGGTAAAGTTTTGAAATATAACTAACACTTTAAAATATTTGAGCAGCTTTGTATTATTTTCCCCCGCCCTGCCCTTGAGAACTGAAGTCCCCAATGGATGTTTTGATATACTGGGCACTTTGCACTTAAACATTTCCTTTCTATAAAGACATCTAGAAAAAGACATGCCATTGGATTGCTAAATGCATTTTGCAGCAATTGATTGTTTTGTTCTTTTTAACTATGCAGATTAAAGTAATAAAAAAGGACTTTTTGGGGTTAGGGGAAGAATTAATTGTTCTTTCAGCCCCTCTAGAACCCATAATTTCTGTGTTCATGCTGCCCTGCATGGCTGCTGCTGTGTTTGTACATCCAGGTTTCATTGGCAGACCTAATTTCAGGATACATAATGCATGATTTTGAAACCAATTTGTTATTGTAATAAAATATTTTTTGGGATGCATGGTGGTACTGGAGAGGAGAATGTTAAATTATACATGTATTGTGGCCGAGCGCATTCATTTCGCTCGGTGTGCAGGTGAATCTCCCCGTGACCTTGGCACTCGCGGGGTAGCACAGAATAACAATCGAATCCAGGATCGGAAATCCGACCATTTCCAAATATTAACAACTTCTTTCAAAGGAAATGCTGATTTCAGCAGTTATGGTAATGGAACATCAGTATATCTTTCAGAGAACTTAAAAAAAAAAAAAAGAAAAGGCATGATCTTAATAGGATTAAAAGCCAGGCTTTTTATTTCCAAAATGCTAATTTGTTTTCTGCATTCTGTTTTCATAGCAGGTCTTGTTAGGCAGTGCGCTGGGATCTAGAGGACACTGAGAGCTGCCAGAAATGCGTGGGTAATGATAGGAAAGCTACATAAAAGGTTCTTTCTGATAGAAATTCTCTATTCCTCACAAGCCCGTTTCCCCTCTCTGCGAGTTGGTTGGAGAAGCCAAACACAGCGACACTGGGGAGAGCGAGGGGAGAGCGTTTTGCTCTCTAAGGCTGTTGTGTGCATTCCGCATTTATTCCTTTCCCATTAAGGAACAAACGTTGGTCATTAGAGGTGCATTAATTGAACTAGCTGTGACCCACGTTGGGGCGATGAGCGGCCGGTGCCGCGAAGTTGGGCCGGAGCAGCCCGCGGCACCTGACACGTGTAATGTGCTTATCGGCCGGCTCTCGCAGGGCTCTCCCAGCGCCATTCATGCCGAACAGTGGGGTGTGCAGAGGAGGCCAGGACACAGACAATAATTTACCATGTAATTTGTTTTGAGATTCCTTTGATAGATTTCAAACCCGAAGCATCCTGCGAGAGCACGGGGCCTTTAGAGCCGCTAAGGCAAGGCAGTTCCGTGCTGGGCGGTGGGTTCTGCCTGCGCCCAGCGGTTCGCGGCCCTGACCAAGGGACACCCGGGCCCGGCCGCGCCGGGGCCGCTCCGTGCGGCGGGAACGGCGCTGCCGCCGCCGCTGCTGCTCCGGAGCCGGGGCCGCAGGGCCGGGGACAGCGGCACAGCCTGATGAAAACCATTTGCAGCAATCAAGAGGGGCAGGTAATTTTGGAGGCAGATTTGTTTTGTAAATGAGGTGTTCCATTTGGGCAGCAGCACACCTGGCGAGCAGGGCTGCGCTCGGGACAGCTTGCTTTAATTCCCTGCCACTTAGGGGATATTTCTTCAGCCCACAAACTGCCGTTTTAATGCCTTCGTGGAGGCATAAAACATAACAAAAATTCAGGGATTTTATATTCCCAACTTCAAAACTTTCATCCAAAAGGGAAAAGGATCAAAAGGAAAAGGTGGTGCGTTTCATGTTCTCTTGTGGTTTTAATACTTGTTAACTGACCTATAAACTGAGTTTTCCAAGTAAGGAAACGTGAGGGAATTTTATTACAGAAAAATCTACTGCGAATCATCCCCAGCTGCTTGTAGAGATAGGAGAGACTTTTCCACGCCTGCTTTCCAGGGTGATGGATGCCGTCTCCTCACCTTTCCTTTGTTTCCATACAACATTGTGCATCCATGGCCATATTGCTCTTTTTGTTTACTGTGTCGCTGAATATTTTTTCTCATTTAGAGGAGCTGCTTTGGGCTTTCTTTTTCAGCTAAAGGAAAGAGAATCACATCAAATCATGTTATTTTTGCCTGATTATTTCTTCAGTGCAGGCCAGTTTGTATCATCTTGATGCTTACAAATACCTTGCATGTCCTTGGATCCAAAGGACTTTTTGAATCCTGGCTGTTAAGATTTCACAGGTGATCATGGAGCCTGTTGCTGTGTTAATTATAGGATTGTATGTGGGAGTGGAAGTAGAGGTGCTGGGAAACTTCTAAATCTTTAGTTCTGTGAAAAAGAATTCTAATTATTAATTATTAGGGTGATAAAAATGATGAATGCGTTGAGCGAGGCAATGCCTATGTGTCTGGGACCCTCCAGGCTGAATTTTTCTGGTCAGCTTGTTGTGTGTTCTGTATGTGCCCAGCACAGGAACCCTGGCAGGGGCCTCGGCTACAACTGTATTGCAAAATATAATAAATCATAATAATGGACAAACCATGTTGCTGTTGGAATGCACGGCCTTCTGCTGAGCACTTCAGATGGTGTCGGGGAACGCCAGCTCCGTAATGGCAATCACAGCAGCTGGGGGAGAAAAGCTCTGACGCTGAGAGAACTGAAGCATTCAAGAGCCCCTGCTTTGTTTTGAATAGAGAAGCAGGAAGGAATTACCTGAGCTGTACCCCCAGGTCCCTGTGGAACTGCAGGAGGCACCAGGAGAGATGTGTGGGAGGACTGGCTCTGTGACACGCAGGGCTGGCTGACCCAAGGCTTGTCAGCATCCTGAAAGCTCTGAAATCAGAAAGAAAAGAGCAAATGCAGAGCTGAGGTTCCTTGTGCAGAGNAGAAATTCTCTATTCCTCACAAGCCCGTTTCCCCTCTCTGCGAGTTGGTTGGAGAAGCCAAACACAGCGACACTGGGGAGAGCGAGGGGAGAGCGTTTTGCTCTCTAAGGCTGTTGTGTGCATTCCGCATTTATTCCTTTCCCATTAAGGAACAAACGTTGGTCATTAGAGGTGCATTAATTGAACTAGCTGTGACCCACGTTGGGGCGATGAGCGGCCGGTGCCGCGAAGTTGGGCCGGAGCAGCCCGCGGCACCTGACACGTGTAATGTGCTTATCGGCCGGCTCTCGCAGGGCTCTCCCAGCGCCATTCATGCCGAACAGTGGGGTGTGCAGAGGAGGCCAGGACACAGACAATAATTTACCATGTAATTTGTTTTGAGATTCCTTTGATAGATTTCAAACCCGAAGCATCCTGCGAGAGCACGGGGCCTTTAGAGCCGCTAAGGCAAGGCAGTTCCGTGCTGGGCGGTGGGTTCTGCCTGCGCCCAGCGGTTCGCGGCCCTGACCAAGGGACACCCGGGCCCGGCCGCGCCGGGGCCGCTCCGTGCGGCGGGAACGGCGCTGCCGCCGCCGCTGCTGCTCCGGAGCCGGGGCCGCAGGGCCGGGGACAGCGGCACAGCCTGATGAAAACCATTTGCAGCAATCAAGAGGGGCAGGTAATTTTGGAGGCAGATTTGTTTTGTAAATGAGGTGTTCCATTTGGGCAGCAGCACACCTGGCGAGCAGGGCTGCGCTCGGGACAGCTTGCTTTAATTCCCTGCCACTTAGGGGATATTTCTTCAGCCCACAAACTGCCGTTTTAATGCCTTCGTGGAGGCATAAAACATAACAAAAATTCAGGGATTTTATATTCCCAACTTCAAAACTTTCATCCAAAAGGGAAAAGGATCAAAAGGAAAAGGTGGTGCGTTTCATGTTCTCTTGTGGTTTTAATACTTGTTAACTGACCTATAAACTGAGTTTTCCAAGTAAGGAAACGTGAGGGAATTTTATTACAGAAAAATCTACTGCGAATCATCCCCAGCTGCTTGTAGAGATAGGAGAGACTTTTCCACGCCTGCTTTCCAGGGTGATGGATGCCGTCTCCTCACCTTTCCTTTGTTTCCATACAACATTGTGCATCCATGGCCATATTGCNCAGGGGCCTCGGCTACAACTGTATTGCAAAATATAATAAATCATAATAATGGACAAACCATGTTGCTGTTGGAATGCACGGCCTTCTGCTGAGCACTTCAGATGGTGTCGGGGAACGCCAGCTCCGTAATGGCAATCACAGCAGCTGGGGGAGAAAAGCTCTGACGCTGAGAGAACTGAAGCATTCAAGAGCCCCTGCTTTGTTTTGAATAGAGAAGCAGGAAGGAATTACCTGAGCTGTACCCCCAGGTCCCTGTGGAACTGCAGGAGGCACCAGGAGAGATGTGTGGGAGGACTGGCTCTGTGACACGCAGGGCTGGCTGACCCAAGGCTTGTCAGCATCCTGAAAGCTCTGAAATCAGAAAGAAAAGAGCAAATGCAGAGCTGAGGTTCCTTGTGCAGAGAGAGGAGGGCTCTCCGTGGCAGGCAGTGCCCACAGCAGGCAGTGGGGATGGGAGGCTGTGTCTGGGCTTTGGCTCCCATCAGACCCATTCCAGGGGTTTCTCCAGCACATTCCAGTTCTCACGGTGCTGTTTCAGTGATCCCACAGCAGCAAGGGTTGCTACAACACCAAACATATCTGTTACATTTTCTATCACGTGCCATTTTTCAGAAGCAGCAAATTCCTAGTTTTGCAAGTAGAGGTTTTATTCTATTTATCCTCTGGCTCAGGGGACCTGAAGGTTCATTTGGGTTATTAGCAAAAAGAGTTGGAGCTGCAGCTTATGTAACAGCATTTGGGGTAATTGCCTGAATTAGAAATTGTTCTTCTCTCATCAGTTCCACATGTAGCAAAGTGTTCCAGGCCGGTAAGTCATGACAGTGGTTTCAGACCTCCAGGTTTATGTTGTATCAGGACAGCCACGGTGTTTGCAGGAAGGATTTTCTGCTTATCTGTCTGTGCTGATGTGGGAGCTTTGCTACGGGGTGGATTCTCAAGTATCACTTAACATCAATCCATTTCCTTAAGATGGTTGATAATGTGGTTTGTATTTCACAACTCATAAACAGGCCATATCTCTTAGCAAGGTTTAGAAAAAAGCCAGCCGAAGGCTCTGCACCCCTGTTCTGGTTACACCTGCATTTTTCCCCCAGAGTCCTGATTTTGGAGTCCTGTGGTATCTTGGGTGTGGGAAGCAGAGCAGTTTCTGCTGGATTCCGTGGTGGGTCTGCTGGGTCTGTGCCTGGCTGTGGTGGCTGCTGCCTGTCCGGGTGTTTCTGTGCCTGCTGTGCCAGGGACCAGCTCACTGAAGCCAGGTCTGAAGCTGGGCCCGGAGGGACCAGGGCACCACGGGAAGTGCTTTCAGAAGCAAACTGCTCAGGCTGAGGAATTCTTGAATTCCATTCATTTCTGACTGATTCCCGGAACCACACAGAATGATCTGCACTAAGTCTCTACTACTGATTTGACTAATGCTTAGTTTTACAGGTCCCTGTTTTGTGGAGGTGCTCATAGGTAGTTTCCCTTAGATGTTCAAAAATAACTGTGAGGTTGGACAGAAATTTGACTTTTCAGGTTTAATATTCTTCAGTTCTTCCTCAGTTACGTTGAACTTCGGTCTTATGTGGGGCACAGAGTATTCTCTTCTCATTTTTCAAAAGAGAAGTATAAATACATTCAAGGGTACAGAAGAGGCGTTGAGAACTGTAGCTGTCATTCAGTAAGGCAGAGCAGAGAAAAAGGCCATCTCAACATACCCAGAAAAAAGTCGAAGAAAAAATGTTGAAATGTAAAAACTTTCACAGTCAAATACACTGCTGAAGTGTCTAAGTGAAAACATGGAGATGAGTAAATTTTAATTCAGCTGTGGTGGGTTCGATCCTCATTGCTTCTGGGTTCACTGAATGGAAGTTTTTTTTTTGTTTTATTTTATTTTATTTTATCTTTCTTGTTTAGAGAAGACAGAAATACTGTAAGAGCACCCGAGGGTCACAGCGGCTGCTTACTGTGGGCTGTGAAAGCTCTGCTGGTATCTCACCGCCCTTCACAGAGGAAAGACAAGGAAAAAGGTTTCTGACAGACAAAACCAAATGGGTTTTTTCCTTGAGATGAAAAGTAAAATGTAACAAGCACATTTAATTTCTCCCCTTCTAGGCAGCATTTAATAAAATGGCACCCTGCAATGGAACAGATAATGTTTGTCTTATAAAACCCAACAGCCAGTTCCCTTTTTAAACACAGATCTGCTGGCTGGGCTTTGTTGTGGGCCAGGGACTGACAAGTTTGCAGATGCTACAGCTTGTTACCTAATCAGAGCCAGATGCTGCTCCCCGGCGACTTTCTCACTGTCACCAGGCCCTCAGCGCAGCGAGGGGACGGCGTGGCTCACCACGGGCCTGGCTCTGCCGGGAAGGCTCGCTGTATTTTTGCTATCTGGAGTCTCTGTTTGTTTTTAATTTAACGGGGTTTGCACTGGCCGAGATAGAGGCGAGTGGATGGGAGAGGTAATGTGAGCGAGGCTGATGTCCACTGGACATCTGTTTAAATTCAGCAGTCAGGCACACAGAGCAGCCTCTGTGCCTTTAGTTTGTTGTCGGGAAATGGCCTGCAGCAAAATGAGAGTATTTGATTTGAGAATTCATTAGATAATTCTGTACGTTATACTTCAAATAATACATAGGCCTGAGAGAATGTTTTAAGTAAAATTAAACATTTCAGTGTGGCTGTGGTGAGTGTCAGGCGGTTCCAGCACAGGGGTACGGGGAGATTCCTGCCCCCTCTGAGCTGCAAATCAAGTTCAGTATTGTGTCTGCCTTCTTAAAAAGGTAGCAAAGGAATGTGGATTTTAGGAAGTCAGGGCTGTTTGTCTGAGATCATTAGTTGCTTCAGCACCTTTTGCAGCCCTTTTCTTTCTCCCACCGACCGGAATGCTCAGTGCTTCATGCCCCTATCAGTGGTGCCTGAGCGCTGCGGGTTTAATTGACTTGTTACCATCTGCTCTGGAAATGGGAACTTTGCAGCTCGTGTGCGTTGTGGTGTGTGTTTGTTGGGTTAAATACGGTGTGACAAGAAAGGGGCTTCCCTCCCTTTTTGTTTTGATGCCAGGAGTGTCAGGCACTGCACAGCGACAGGGATGTTTGTTCTCAGAGCTGCATTCGCGTGCGGAATTATCCTCGTGCTAAACCCCTGCGATGTGAAATGTTCAGGAGTTGCTCCTGTTTACAGAGGGATCTGCTTTCTTTCTTTCTCTCTAGAAGAAACCTGTTATGCAGTGGGTAATAAAACTAAAAATAAAGATCAGAGCCAATGGAAATGCTGTAATGTTTCTCGGCAGAAGCATTAGAAGCTGCCCATAAAGCATGAGGCATTCAGAAATTTGCACCCTATTATTGTGCCCTCCAGCCCCTCTGGAATCTCTTTTCTCCAGCAGATTTGTTGTATTCCCAACACCTCTGCGCTGTAGGTTGTGCTTCTGTGCCTCGAGCTCCTGACACCCCACGGGGGGGGATTTGTCCTGGGTCCTTCACACTGCCACTGCTCCAGGGTGAGTTTGAGCTCAGCTCCTGCCTTCCCCCAGAGCCAGGAGAGGAGCTGGAATATGCAATGGTTAATGAGCAGCCTGGGAGAAGCCTTGGTTGGATCTGTGCAGCTGAGAGTCGTGGTAACTGATTTATCTTACAGTGAGGTCATATTTAAGACTTTTAAGCTGTGCTTTCCCAGACCTTGCACCATCTCGTGTTTTTCTCTTTAGGGTTCTGTTGGTTTGTTTGGGGTTTTTGGGTTTTGGGGTTTTTTTTTCCCCCAACATTTTGTCCTACTATCTTTCCTAGAAAGCTGTTTCCTGTCCAGGATTTATTTCCCTTTTGACATCTTAAATAGCTGGTACTTTTCTGTGTACATCTGGCTACTGGATTCAGAGAAGTCCCTAAGCCAGACTCCATCGTGAATCAGCGCGTGCCTTTCCCCCAGTCGGTTGTTTCACAGCCGCTGCTCTTCGCAGAGAGGCTCCACTCTTAACAAACCCCATCTCTGGAGAGAGCTGGCAGGAGAAGCGAGGAAGGTTTGCAAACTCATCCTCCCCAAACAAATCCCCCTGAAGAGTTAAATTAAGTCACCTCCCGAGCGCTGCCCTTCCCTCCGGCACCCTGAGCCCCCGGGTTTTCTCGGGAGAACAATAAACCATCTTCTCTTCTTTTGGTGCCTGTCCAGTGTGGAAAGAGAAAGATGAGGTCAAAGTGGCAGGCTGTACAGCTTGCTTTTGAGCCAAACAGATGGTGAAGGTTAAGTGACAGCTCTGTGACTGCCTCTTTTGAAGTAATTGGAGATAATTTGTATTTTGAATCAGAACTTGACCACTGTCAGAAGGGAAGAAGGTTAATATGTAAACGATTTTACATTAGCCCCTGTTTCTTGGGATTTTTGCTCCCTCCCACCCCCCCTTGGATTCTTGTTTCTATAATCCTTGCTCCAGGCTATTGGTAAGATTGTCTTTGAGCTCGGTGTGACTCGGCCTAGGCTGCAGTTGTTATGAAAGCCAACAACAGCTTATTAAGGCCAGGGATAATCTCTGCTACTGATGCATTGTTGCTTTCCTGCAGTCCAGTGACGGCTTGGAAACAAGACTTGAAATGCAGTTCTAACTGGGGAGATTGGAGAAATACCCAAAATATGTCTTGTTTCTGAAGCTGGACCCATTTTGCAGATTATTCTGTGTGGTTAAGAAGCTCCCCAGAACTTCTCTCATGATCAACAATGGAAATTTGATGTGGGCTTCCTCCTCTCCTGTGGGAAATTGTTTTGGCTTTGAGCAGACTCCTGTTTATTTACTTAGAGTACGGAACATACTGTATGTGTTGTGTTTGCTGATGCTTTCCTGGTGGGAAGTGGAATATTTCTAGAGCCTGATTTCAGAGTGGTAGAGGGGTGCTGCCAAGTTCCTTCTCAGTGGTTCTTGTTGCTACAACATTTCCACCCTGGTCCTACAGGTTGTCAGCAAAGTACCACACGCAAGAGCAAGTGGTGATGGGCTGGGGTTTCTGTACCCAGTCCTTTTTTTTAATGTGGGAACTGAAAGGACCTTATAGGGAAAGAACCTGTAAAGTGACCTTCATGCAGTGTCCCTGTGTAAGGAAAACAGGCAGCAGTTTCACACGTATTTAAATCCTGCAGTTTGGATTTCTGGATGAATTTAATGTAATGTAGCAGTTGTTAGGCAGAGACACCTGTATATGCTGGTTGAGAGGTAACTTGGGCCTTTCTGTGGACTGTAGTCAAAGAACATAGGATATTCTGGGTTGGAGGGAATGCCCAAGGACCAACTGGGAGATTAGTAGCCAGATTATTTTGTCCTGGCCCAAGTCTTGCAGAACTCAAGAGATGCTGGTGGAGAAGCTATCAATGCAGAAGGTCTGGGGTATTTCTGTGCATTCAAGTGCAGTTTTCTCAGAAGCAGAGAAGGCAATATTGTATTTTATTCACATACATCAGGTTGATTATGAAACACATTTTTTCACTAACTTGAAGAAGAAAAAGGAGATACTGGCTTGTTATTTCTGCCTTTTTCTTAACCAGGCAAAGTAAAGAAATGGTTGCAAAACCTTTAGAAGCATTCAAGTACCTCGGTGACTTTCATCAGATGTTCTCTGTACAAGAAAAAGAAAAAAAATCGTTCTATCTTTTTATTTTTACTTTGCTTTAATCTTATTTGATGATGTCTCAACAGGCTGGGACATGCTTTCTTGGATGGCAATTTCACTGCACCATATGTGTCTCTCACTAGATAGCAGAGTGAAATGAGTCTTGGCAGGAAGAGAACTAAACACATCGACAAAGAAAAGAAAAAAATTATTTACTTAACTCCCTGTTGCCTGCATACATTTTTCCCTGGGACTGCATCTGGTACAACAATGCAAAGTTGGCTTCTTATAAATGTGTGTCTGAGGCACAGTCCCACATTGATCCCTTTTTCTTGCCATCCATGCTGTTGTTTGGGTTTTTCCTAGTAATCCTGATTTAAATGTTTCAGTAGCTAGCGGTGACCAAGCTAAGAAAAAAGAAAATCTGGTTTTACCTGTGAATTTATGTCGCTTGTGGTCTCAGAGGGAGAGCTGGTCCTTACTTGGCCTTTGGAGGATTTGGTCATTCTCAGGAGGAAATAAAAGAAGTTGCCAATATTAAATTCCTGCCCAAGCTGGGCATTCTTCTGGTGAGCTCCAGGCCTGGTGTTTAAACTCTGTGGGGAACAGAAGCGGGGTCAGGCCAGGCTCAGCCCCACGGGCTCCCAGCAGTGGAGGGAGATTGCGGATATTTATTGTGGTTGGGAAGAGATTCCAGTTTGGGCTGGAAAGTTTGGAAAATTTACACTGGATGTATTTCCAAGTAAGGACAGGGAATCTCTCTGGGCTGAAATAGTGGAAGGCGTGTTTGAATGTTATGATCAGTCAGCCACGTGAAATATTTAGTATTTGAACACACCGGTGGGATAAATGACACGGTGGTGCCACCGTGGTGCCACACTCCCAGTCTGTGCCCGGGGCCGGGTCTCAGCCACAGTCCCCACTCACCCAAAAAACAGTCAGCCTTTTTTATTCCAAGAGAACCTGCACAAGTCCATTTCTGACTCCATGTTCTGAGGGCTCCACACTGTATTGGGTGGTGTTTATGTTGGCTCTCAGGGATGACTTCTGAACCCCTGGTAAAATCTGTATTTGTACACTTGGATATTTGGGAGGAAAATCAATACAGGTTCTGCAGTGACCTTGCTGGTTAGCACAGAAGTGTCTGGCAAAAATGAGAACAGAGGAACATGCAGGTGATTTGCAAAAGATAAAATGGGAAAGGAACAAGCAGGTTTATGGTGTTTAAGGGAATTTACAATTAAAAACAATGGAGCGGTCACATAGCATTTTAGACACCACATGAAAAGATGGGAAAGGGGGAAAAAAGAATCCTTTGAAGCATGGACAGTGTGGAGATTCCCACAGAACCCCGGTGGGATTCCCACCAGGTGCAGCACACAGGTAACGTGTGTGGGGCCGGCGCACGGAGCAGAACTGGCTGCAGAGTGTTTCACAGGGCTGAGCTGTGCTGTGCAGGGACGGGCTTAACAGTCAGGTGGACATGGAAATTGAGATCGTGGGGATGCAACCTTCGGGATTTTATTATGTACTTAGAACCATTTTTCCTTTGTGCTCCTTCTAAATGAAGTGGTTTGAAATATTTTTTTAAATCCTTCTGTTTTCACAGTATCTTTTCCCAAGGTTATAGCTGTTTTATAGTATATAAGCTGGCTGTCACAGGGAGATCTCAGTGATTGTTGGAATGTAATTGCTGTGTAGGGTCAGGGGTCAAAGGTCCGTTCTGTCTGGTGAAGTTTGGAGTTTTCTGCTCCTCCCCCTGTGGCCAGTGTGACAGAGCCCCGTCAGGGCAGGGCTTTGTGCACACACAGCCCTGGCTCCAGTGTGCGTGGGCTCCGAGCTCTGGGAGCGTGCAAACGCTGCCGTGGGGCTGCGCAGCAGGAGCGGCCCTGCTCCGAGCCGGGCCCGCTGTGCCAGCCGGGCAGCAGCAGCACCGCTCGCTTCTCCAAAGGCCTCAGCGTGGCCACGGTCCCTGTTCTGCCCCTGACGTTCTCCTAATCCCACAAAATCATGACATTCGTGGCTGGCAGCGGGCGCTGGGTTCAGACCCTTTCCTGCTGCTTTTCCCGTGGCTCAGGTGCTCCCTGCACTGGGTCGGCTCTGCAGGGCTGGACCAGGGCACAGGGAGGGCCCTGCGTGAGGTGGCACCTTCCACAAGCCACCCTTTTGGGCTCCGTGACACCTCCCGGTGCCCACAGGCCGCTGCCAGGGCAAGAAAGGCTTCATGCAGAAGGCAGAGGGCTGAGGGAATGACGCAGAGTCGGGAATTTCCACAAGACCTCTGGCGATCCAGAGGGGAAGGCGCCCGGAGTGTCAGTGAAGAGCTTGTGTGTCCCTTGTTTCAAAAGGCCTGCTCTGCTCCTTCTAAATGAAAATATTTATATAAAATATACATCGGTTGTATTGCTAAATATTCGATGTGGAAATTGATCCGTGCAGCGATGCCTGTGCAGCTGCTTGAAATGGAAATGCAGCGGGGAAGATGTGAGGGAAGCGGAGCACAAAGAGGAGCCGTGGGTGAGGCTCGGGGCAGCGGTGCCGGCTCCCCTCTGACACCGGGCTCTGCGGCCCTCGGCCGGGATAAACAACAGCCCTCGCCCTTAATTGAGGGAGAAGGCTTTCTGCAAAATAGGACTTTTTTTTCCCCCCTACTCCGTTTTTTCTTTTCACCTTCTGATGAACTAAATTATTCCGTATCTAGAGCCCACGTGCCCTCGGGCCCCGGGAGCATGCACTGCCGGAGAATTCCGGACTATTCCTAGTATTTTAAAGTAACAGGTCCTTCAGGGAAAAAGAAAAGTTGGCATTCTTCTTAATTTTTATGTATTGTTTTAATCACAATGAAAAATGATAAACTATATAAAAATACATAAATATTAAAAAAAAAAATCCAACTCATTGAGCAAAAGCCATTACCTGGGGGTAGGAAAAAACCTGCTTGTTGTTGGATTCATCCGAACGCAGCATTAACTGAGTTAGTCAGAAACGTGTCACAAAATTGTTGAGGCTTTTTCAATGGCTTTTTATAAATATGTCTTGAAATCTGAGCATGTTCTGCAGCTTAGACAATGCATTATGCCAAAGAGGATGTTTCTTTTGTTAAAAGCTTTTAAGGTTGAACTGAAAATACAAATCAGATCGGAATAATCTGGATTATTACTTACATACTCTTTGGCTGTGTTGTTTTTTGTTGACTATTAGGTTAAAAGAAAATCTCCGTGTTTGATGTTTTTTATTGATAAAATATTTAATATTAAGTAGTAGGTTTTATTTAAATTAATTTTAGACAAATTATTTAGCTATTGTAAAATTGCTGCATATGTATGCTCATATATATGTGTAAGTATAGATATACTCCTATACTATATGTAAACCCCTAAATTTTTAGGAGGAAGTTTCTTTCCAGTAGAGCTGTTTAATGACCTGTCAGTTCCCCACTTGTGTGGACTGTTTAAAATTCTATATAATTTTCTGGTTTAATGCAGTATCATTTAATTCTCTAGAGAAAAAGAGATAAGGTGTTAAAATTGGGATAAAAGCTTCCAAATACTAGAAAATTTGCTGTCAAACCCAGGGCCCTTTTTACTGGCAGAAACTTAAGAAAGTAAATACTAATAAGATCACATGCAACAACAAAAACAAAAAAATAGATACAATTTCTTTAAATAATATAGATGCAATTATCAATACTTTATCAGAAAACACCTAAGGTTGACTTTTCTGGCAATTGTTTTTTTTTTTGGCTGATGAATGCAGAATCAATACTTTGAAACTTGATTTCTTCTCCCAAGAATTGTTCTCTGGATTAGGAAAAGTGGTGTATTTTGTTATTTTTCCCTTTTGATTATTTTCTTTTCTAAGAACATGGCATGAAATAACCTGCCCTGGCATGTTGGCTGGGGTGTTTTCAGGGGACGTTCCCCAGTTGCCTTTGCACTGGTGGTGGCCGGAAGGCTCTGGTGTCCCCGTGTACCTGCTGTAGGTGTGGGCAGTGCCTGCCGTGACAGCGACAGCGCGGGCTGCTCCTGGTGCGCTCTGGAGCGGGACCGAGGGCAGGGAGTGGGGCAGAGACCGAGGGCAGGGAGTGGAGCTGGGGCCGAGGGCAGGGAGTGGAGGTGGCCCACGGGCAGACCGTGGGCAGCAGCAGAGAACAGTCCCCTTGTGCCGTCGGCGCAGACGCGCTCGAGAGCAGTGTCCAGCCTGTCCTGTCAGGTTTATTGTCCACTCCATCAAGGGGTCTAATGGTCAGCGGAGGGGCTGAGCGTGTCCCCGGGGGCCTGCCATTAAGCGAGTGGACTTGTTTAAGCTCACGCAGGGTGTCTCCGGCTGATGGGGACGCCAATACCCGTTTCCCTCAATGAGCAGCCGCTCGGATCATGACTCAATAGCGGCTCCCCGGCGCGCCGGCCCCGAGGGCTCCGGGGGGAGCTGCCCCGAGCGCGGCCCCGGGCGGGAGGGGCCGATCGATGCCGCGGCCGGAGCGGCCCTGCCCGGCCCGGGCCCGATTAATGCACAGCAAATGGTTTGGAACCGCCAGCGCCGCCTCTTCATCCCGGCCGCCTCTGCCTGCCGAGCATCCGAGGCACAGCGGGCGGCTGTGCTCGGGAATTCTGCGGGAATTCTGCGGGAATTCTGCGGGAATTCGGGAACGGGCGCGGCACCGCGGCCCCCGCAGCCACAGGCCCCGAGCAGGGCTGGGGGGGAACTGCAGGCTGTGAATTCATTGCTAAGTTTTGTTCCAAACTGTAATTTCTAACATTGCAAGAAAATCTTATTCCATCAACAAGCCGGGAATACTTGAATCCTAAAATTAGATTGCTAACAAAAAGTGCAAAAAATGCAGCTGTGGAGCTTTGGGGAGTTTGTGCACAGGGTTTTTCATATTCATCTTAAATATATAGTTTCTTTCCTGGATGATTTTAAAGTGCTTTCTGTTGGAAAATAGAGAGATGCTTTCTGCATATCAAATTGTTACCTGAAAATACGTTTTGGTTTTTTTCCTAATTGAACCAAACATGCTGCACATGAATATTTTTGGGCAAATAATTGTGTATTAAAATAGATTTCTATTGTTTAATTTTTTCGGTTTTAAAAGAGCACAATTTCTTCAAATATTTTGAAGGGAAAAACCACAAAAACATTTCTTTTTAATATCTAGGTAAAGAAAATGCCTTTGACTGGGCTTGTTCCTGATGTACTGACAGAGAGCAGGGGAGGCTCTAAATCTGCTTTTCCAAGGCAAGCTAAAGATGGAAATTGTGAGGAAAATGATCCAGATAATATGATTTTTGATAGGTGTTTGTAGTTTGTCAAAGCTTTTTGTCATTCAGATGACTAATTTGTATAAATAAGTCTGAAAACACTTTGTATTAACATAATTATTTACATAAAATATCGTTATTTTTCTGCTTTCATTAACAATTTTTTTGTTTAGTTTCAGATCCGCTGTAGTAAATACTTTGTGCATATTTATATGCTGCTGAGTGTTGTCTTGGAAATGTTTGATAGTATCAGTTTCCTAAAGATGATGTTTATAAAATGCACATAGTTGTGTGAATTATTTATACCAAACGAATGAGAAAGAGATCCTGCTTTCCCTAACACTAACAACGGATCCACTTTTCCTTTGGCAACACAAATATTTATTATATTGTTGTACTTAAAGATGGCTTAAGCCTCTGAAGTGTCAAAAGTCAAGCTGAACAAATTTAAAAGCAATGAAAAGAAACCCGAGTTGGGCACAAAGGATCTTTTCTGAATTTCCTGAAAGGCAGGGGCTGCAGAGGGCAGGATGGGAACCTGGGGTGCGTGGTCGTGGCTGGGCGCTGCCACGCCGGGGGCCCGGGGGTGCTGGGGGTGCTGGGGGTGCCGGGCACCTCAGCCCTGGCAGGGAACCTGGGACAATCCTGCTGAACCCATCGTGAGCTCCTCGCTCCGGGCACAGGCCACAGCAGGGATGCTCAGTGCAGGAACGCAAAGTGTCTGAGCCAGGGGGGAACGCCCCAGGGCACAGCAGTGCCCGCTGAGCGCAGAAAGGTTCCCTCCCAGCTGGATTTTACACTGAAAATTCTCATTTCCCTGGCCTCAGACTCTTCCATTTGTGTTGCTGAGCAGGATTTGCAGACAGGTGTGCTCCTGCTTTGGAAAGCAGCAGGAAGAATGATTTACCTGCCCGAGGAGTGCGGTGGGACACGACCCTGCCTGGCTGGGTTTGGGAATGGCTGGACAGGGAATCACAGCACTGGGGGCAGCAAAGGAAATTCGGGACAGGGTGCAGAACTCTCAGGCAGCAACTACAGGGCAGAGACAGTGATTCCCTTCCCTGAGATGTGAAATCCCCTTTTGTGAACGTTTTGGAGACAACCAGTCATTTGTAAAATATAAAATTAAGTTCCCATTTTTTCAAGCTAAAACTGTATTTCAAATTCACCAGCTGTGTTTTCTGAAGTTCTACAGAAGGGAAACACGATTTGGGATTTCAATTATAGTTCCAAAAGTGACAGCAAATTTGAAAAATCTCAATTCAGCAAAGGTGCTTTTCCTTTGGGGAGTGCTTCAGGAATAAATCCCAGGGAAGGAGTGCATCAAGAGAAAGGAAGATAGGAATTCTGTGTAAAACATGACCTAGAATCACAATCTGAGTGGGTCCTGTAGGATCTTTTTCTAAAAGAAATACCACTCTCCTTTGAAAAACTAATTTTGTGGAGAGGAAAAAAAATCCTTAATTCCAAATGCAACATCATGGAGGGGATGGGCACGAGGCCGGGTGCGAGGGAAGCTGCTGGAAAGGCAGCGCAGGGAGCATCGTGCTCAGCCACAGAGGCAGAGGAGGCTTGGCAGTGCTGGTACTCAGAGGGAGAGAAGCCCTTTCCCCTTTCCCCTGCAGATCCGTGCGTGGGGCTGTGCCCCCTCTGCGGCAGGCGCTGCCCACGGCGGCCCGGGGACCGCCACGGACAGGGACACAATGGGATGACCGTGACTTCGAACAATAAATAAAACATGCGGCTCGTTCCCTGCCGTCCCTCCCCCACCCGTCCAGCCGGGATTACATTTGCCGTGGTCATTTCCCAGCTCCTGCCTGGTAGGAAAGCGCCCGTGGCCCCGCGCAGCCGAGGCCTCTCCCGGGGCTGCGGGTGCAGCCCTGCCGGCCCCCGCCCCGCGGCCGCTGCCAGCGCCGCAAACGCCTCACACTGGACTGGGGCCCCCAAAATCATCTGGAGCTCCCACCCGGCCCACCTAATAAACACCCTCTCCCTCCATGGGGCTGCCCGCAGCCCTGTCGCCGCACAGCCCCGGCTGCGGGGAGCAGGAATACATTTTAATAAGGCTGGGAAGGAGAAAAATGAGTTTGCTCTGCAGTTCTGTTCTTTAGGGACAGAAAAAGGTGAGCATGTTGCAGGGCAGGGAGGGGAAATTTAATATTGCGAGAGATAATGGCAACTATGTTAATATCCGGAATTTTCAATGTACCATAAGTACATTTTGTTTTTCCTTTTAGCACGATTTATAATTAAAGATTTTAATCTGGCTTCACATTGAGTTAATAAGCCCTTTGATTGATTAGGATTCATAAAATTGCCATTTCCCGCTGCTGCTTTGTGTTTCTGGGATGTTCTTTTGAAAAGCCGGGGAAAGGTGAATGGGAAGCGGCCATTGTTTGGGCTGAGCTCCACCAACTCAGGGGGCTCGGGGCTGCTTTATGCGGAGTTTGTCCTCACCAATATCTTGTTGTTCTGCCAAATGAATGCAGATAGAATCTGCTGAGCTACATTTTAGCGATTTTTAGGGAAAACTTGTTGTTGTGTATAATTTCAGCAGGTGTTGCACACAACTGCTGCGTCGTTACTGACCTGTGCTTGATGGAGGAATTTGGGATTAGAAGCAGAACAAGAAAGGCGAAGTATTAGAAAACAAATATATCTGAATACAGCACAACCTTGATATCCGGGCTCTCGTGTGGCTTTCAAAATTCAGTTTACAGTTCTGTGCCCTCACAGTGTCACCTCCTTTGTTATTAGGGGCTGGTGCAGCAGCAGTCCCCGGGTAAAGCACTTGTTAGACAAGGAAATGGAATAAAAGGAAGAGGCCGTTTTGCTGCTCTTTGATCACGTTCTACTTGTTTAAATTTTTTTAAAGTAAATTCTGATAAATTCTAAAGTCTAAATGGAAAAAATGAGAGAGGCAGCTCATGATTTTTAAGCATCTGGTTGAGTGGAGGTGGGCTGCTTTCCCCAGCTGGATCGTGTGCATGTGTGTGTGTGTGTGTTAGAGGGGAAAAAAAAAATCTTTTTTCTTTATTTTTAGCCAGGGTAAAAGTGACCCTCTTTAGCCCCAGAGGGGCCTCACTGTGTGGATTGAATCAGAGCAAATTCCCTTTGTGTTTCCTGCTCTAAGGGGACACGCTATTGTTGAGTGCGGGGCCTCTCGTACGCGGAGCAGCGCAGGACCGTGAGCAAATCCTTCCCGGATAATGCGCAAGTTGTTTCACAATCGATCCGGCCTCCCCTCCCCCAGCATTCACCCCAATTTACTTGGCACAACTATCATTTCCTGGCCCTTTTATTACCATTCAGATGTCCTACAAATGCAAACATTTGGGCCAGAAGAAAGGGGCTGGATGAGGCGAGGGCAGGTTGGGGAGCCCAGGAACGCGATGCTGCCGAGCTGCTTGGCTTCGGAGCCGGGGAGCAGATGCCTGGGTAGGGCGAGCGGCGAGCTGGATGTGTCAGCACTTCCAGGGGGCTTAATTTGCTTTATTTTTTTAATGTAAGTACCTGCTTCCTATTTTATTTTACACAAAAATATTTTTAATCCTTCACCATTAATTTTCCAGCCTTTGAGACAATTCTGCTTTTAGTTCTCATGTGCCAGCACAGGCTGACAGTGATGAAAAGATGAAAACCCGGCAATAACACAGGGTTTTGCTTACAAATTGACAAAACCAGCTCTGCCAATCCCCAGTAATTTCCTGCATCTCCATAACTGACCTCATGCATCCAGCCCCGCCGGCGCTGATTGGCGAGGTTAGAATGGGAACGATGAGCAAGGTTCATCCCAAAGAGAAACAAACAAACAAAACCCGCCACAAACGCACTTTGCTCTCTGATGGGTGTTGCTGTCCCGCTCGGTGTGCGGGTGGGGCACGCCGGGCTGGCCCCGCAGGTGGCTCGGGCAGCCCATGCGGGATGCTCCCCCCGGGCAGGAGCTCTCCCGGCCGAGGTACCGGAGTGAATGTCAGCCCTGGCTGCCCGCGCCGGCCGATCGATGCTTCATTAGGCCGAATTGTCTTTTGCCCATGCAACCTTGAAAACAGTCCCTTAATTACCTGTGAGGAAGTCGGGGACCCCGCTCCCCCCTCGCCGCTCCCCCTCCCTCGCTGGCGGCGGTGCCGGGGTCACTCGCGGCCCCTCGCCGCCGACGGCGCGGGGGGGGGGGGAAGAAATATGGGACCCCGAGGTGAGAGGGCAGGGTTCAAGTCCAGACTACAGATCTATTGAAGAGGTTTCAGACAGCCAGGCCTCCACTTGACTTTCCATCAGCCTGCCCGATTCCTCAGCTGCTGCCTGCCACCGCCGCGGCTGGCGGCTCCGCAGGGCTCATTGCCGCGCTCCGGAGCGGCCGGGCCGTGCCGCAGGCTCCCCCGGACCCCTCGGCCCCCCAGACCGCGGGGATGTGGGGCACAGCCGGGTGAAGGAGTGCAGAGGGGGAGCAGGGAGTGTGTGCCCCCCCAGACCTGGATTTCAGGAGAGACGGCTGCACGTCACCATGGGCCCTGCAAGCAAAGCCAAGAAAGTGCATAAATAATCTTATTTGTTATGCATTATTAAAAATTCAGAAAGATTTTAAATTCAAGTGATAATCTGATCATCCTGAGGGATAGGTTTATATTTAATAGCCAGGTGTTTTACCTATTCATTTGTGATGGAAAATATTATAATGAAGTAATAAACCGTAGCACAGAAATGTTAATCATATATATGTGGTCTGCAAACCCCCTGAAATCACAGACCCCTTCTGCTGTCCCGAGCTGTCTTTATTGGTAACCTCATGATTTAAGATAATTTAGGTTTTGGGACTATGCCCGTAGACCTCGGGGCACGGTTGTTAATAATGGAAAGCTTATTTGACTGCATTATTCTCCTCCTGCATCTTATCTGTTCGGCTGTGAAGTTTTCTAATATCATGTGCTGTTTCTTTGTTTCCTATTTTAGAAGAACATGGAACAAAATCATGAGAGCTTGTTGAGACTATTGCAGATCTGATATAATGGGGTGGAGGAATTACGGGGAGATGATGAGTTGTAGAGGGGTTCAGCTTTAAAAATTCACAGAGTATTTTCATTTTAATGCAAGGTGGGGGTTTGACTCCTCAGTGATGCTGAGAAATGAGATGCCTTCCAGCACTCCATCTCTCCCCCCACCTAAGAACCACCTCCTTCCAGCCTGTGCATACACCCCCTCCCCCAGATGTAGGGGACTGCAACAGACAGGTGTCCAGCTGCTCTCCTGTGCTAGTCAGAAATGAGGGAGCTTATTGAAAGTGTCTCTCCCAGGTTCCAGTCCCAGTCCGGGGTGTGAGACACGTCGCCGTCCCCCCGGCTGTGGCAGGGCTGTGCCAAGCGCCGCGAAACCCACGCGGAGCTGCGCCAGGACAGAGCATCCTCTGCTTGGGGACGAGCACTAAATACCAAAGCTGACTAAATCCCGTCGTGGGGAGGTGATCAGTGGAGCCGCGCTCTGTATTCACAGCCGGGGCTTTACTCACTGAGCGAGCTGTGATGTCACCGCATTAAGCTAAAATAACCACTGAACATGAGAACAAGAGCGATGGGGGGGAGGTTTGATGGGGGAGAGAGAGGGAAATAGCAGGCATATTACCAGTCCTGCATGTGGATCACAGAGCCAGATTGTGAGCAATCCCGGCGCTCAAAGTGTCTCCTTAGCAGAAAAGGGAGAGGGAGAGAGGGAGCCAGCAGCCAGCCTTCAGTCCCCACCACGAGAGCTCTCGCGGTGCACTCGGCCAGGGTGTCAGAGGGCGTGAGTGCATTTTTCATTTCTTAGCCTTTGTGTGGTCTGCCAGAGGAATTGGATTCTGTCTGTATTTCCATGTATTTGCCTAACCGTGCTGTGTATTTTTATCCTGGATGTGAGCAGGCATTAACACATAAACTCACACGCACTTAAATAGATGTAACGTAAATGGATACACAGGGAAGACATTCAAAATAGCCCGAGAGTCAGCTTTCCACCTGAACTGCCCACCTTGCGGTGCCCAGTGCTGTTCCCATTTCCCAGATGTGCAGGAAAATGGGGTGTTACTGGGAGGGAAGGACTGGAATGGAAAAGGAGGAATATTTCTTTCCTGGCCTCTCTGATTAATGTTGGCCTTTATGTGGTGTAAGGCCAGGGAACGTTGCTCGTGGTGATGGTGCTGGTGCTGAAAAACCACTGCTCAAATGGCTGTCCCGAGCTTTGCAGGGAATGTGTCTGCAGAGCTTCAGTGTCAGGCGCCTGGGAAACGAATCCAACCCTGTGCTGATGTGTTGGGATACTGCAGGATCATGTGTGAGCGTGTGGAGTGGCTCCGTGTGTGTGAGCTGTGCTTGCAGGCTGTGCTGGGGCTGGTGGGAGCTGCACCACATCTGGGGGTCACATCTGTACCCCACACACAGCACACCCACTGCTCGGGCAGTGCAGCTCTTGGAAATCCTGCAACTGCTCTGCCTCCGCCATAACTCATCCTGCATCCAACCTGATGTCGGCGATGGAGGACAGAAATTGAGGAGAGAGTGGGATTTAACCTCAGTTCTTCCCACTAGATTTCCAAGGCGGTGCAATTTATGGACATGAAGATGAGTCTTATGAGGAAGGGCCAAAAATGCAGCAATTTAAGAGTAGGGAAGTATCAAACAGTGTAACCAGCTCCAAGTCATAACCCCATGTCATAAAAAGGTTCTAGGGCTAACATAGCCTTTTCATGTTTTCTTTCTTTTCAGTTTTCTTGTTTCTAGGCAAACCAAAATTAAGTTACAGAAATGCCAAAAAAAAAAAAAATTCAAATCAAATTCCTAGGTGGAAAAGGCCATTGTGAAAGCCTGGACACTGCTTTTGTGCCTCCAAAACCACAGGCACTCCTTGAGGTGGGAAAGGCTGCCAGGCCCAGGGCAACACAGAGTTTGGCTGTTGTTCAGGTGTGCAAATGGTCTTGGTTGCTATGTGTGTGTCCATGTGTACCTGTGTGCCTGTGTGTTACATGTGTGTACATGTGAGTGTGTACCTGTGTGTGTGTGTTACCTGTGTACATGTGTGTACCTGTGTGTGTCCCATGGGAGTGTGTACCTCTGTGTGTGTGTTACCTGTGCACATGTGTGTTACCTGTGTCAGTTACCTGTGTACCTGTGTGTGTGCCTTCCCTGCACAGGCAGTGATCCTGCTCTTGCCACCCTTTCCCGACCTGCAGGGCTGGGGACACCATGGAAGCTCCACCTTTCACAGGTGACCGTGGCTGCTCGGGACTGCCCTGAGCTTGGGAGCCTTAAAGGCAGAGAGGGAAGGAGAGAGCCTTTGCCTCAGGTGATGAGCAGCAGCACAGAGCCTGGCGTCCTGGGGAATGTTCAGTTTTTATTTCTGTAGTAACCCAGGTTAATTGATAGTTATTATTCATTCCTGATACATATTCTATGTAATTATTTGTTTGCTGGATTTCACCTGCACTAATATTGGCTGGTCTTTGTTGTGGAGCTGCCCCAAGAGCCGAGCACCTGCTGGCCCCACACCCAGCAGTGCTCCCAGAGCTGCTGATCCACCTGTGCCTCTGCTGCTGACACAAGTGGGGGCAGCTGGGCTCAAGTGTAAACTGGGGGAGATTTCTTGTTAATCGTTTTTTCAGGAGGAAGAAGGGCATCAATCTGAATGCTGCTGGAAAATAAGGTGGAACTTTGGATTAAAAAATAAATTAATTTTTGAGTCTAATTAACAACCTAGCCACAGGTGTTTGGCTTTTTGTCTCAATTCCCTTTCTCAGGTGTTGGCTCTTTTCCAACAGACATTCCCAGGGAAATGTCTTGGAATCTTTGATGGTGGATTATAAGAAGCAGGTGATGATCAAAAGTTAGTGGTTAGGGCAGAGTTTTGCTTTTCTTTCCTGCTGTCTTTTGTGGCTGTGTAGTGAGAACATGGGAAAGCCACTGGGTGTCATTAGGCCAGTGACACCCTACAAAACTGCTGCTCAGATTTAACTTCTACTTATGATTCCTTTTTGTCATAGTGTATTGAACATAGAAAATGCGGGCTCTGAAAAAATCAGCTGTGGTGAGTTAAGGAGTTAATTGATGGTGATTAGCAGAGAGCAGGGTCACCTGTGGGGGGTGGGGACTGGTCTGGCTGCTCCCCACTCTGGGCAGAGCCACCAAGGGCTGGGAACGTGTTACAGGAATGGAGTCATGGGGGTTCTTCTGCCTCAGGAATGCTGTGAGGGACTGCTGGGGCGAGGTTTTATCTGAGGAGTCTGGAGGACCCCAGCCTGGAGGACATGGTGGGGTCAGGTTCCCGGAGCTGACTGCGGGCCAGGCGCTGCTGCCAGGGGTGAGTGATTTGCATCGCCAAAATCTTGGCTGGGGCTGAGGAGAAGAGACCACTGTAAGGTAAAATACCAGAAGGAGTCCTGGTTTCCAGTGCCTGGGCAGCTGGAAGGTGTCACAGTGTTGTGGGGAACAGCTGAATATTGACAATACCTGACTGTAATCTTGCAGAGCTGTTGAGGTGGCTTCATTTAGGTCAGTTAAAGCTGTGAGTGCTGAGAATCTTGGAAGATTGCGTCCATCTTGCTCAGGCAGATCTGGAGTACTCTGTCTTTGTTGAAAGGTGCTTTTCTATTGACTCATAAACCTCAGACAGAGCTGCTGGCAGCACCCCCAACACGGTGAAAATGAAGTGGGTTTCCTTTCTGTTGGAACAGCTACACCAAGCCCAGTTCAGTGTGCTGTGGGCTTGAGTGAGCAGGCTGATTTCCAGGTTTTTTGGGGGGGCAGAGCTGAGATTGAGGTGGTGTCCAAAGACCTTTTCTCTGAATAATAAGTCTAGCTAGTGCTGAGCTGTATCTTTGCTGAGAGCCATCTCTCCTGGTTCTATAGCATCACATGAGTTTGGGGTGGCACAGCAGGCTCGCTGTCCCAGAGCCCTGGAGAGAGGGGTATCAGAGGGTGCATTACTGCTTTGGAAAGCCTGGCCTGCTCAGGGGCTCTGGAGCCCAGTTATTGCTGATGATGAGCCAGTGTACGTTTTGGTGTTGCTCTGGGTCTCTCTAAGTGTCTGGCACAAACCTGCAAGCCTTGGGACTTTTTTTTATTTTAGATTTGCTCTGGAGATGCAAGGTTAATTGTGAACAGCAGTCTCTTGTGCTTCCATGCAGTGTAAGTCAGTAACTCATGGCAAGAAGGAAGAAAAGCATAAACCAAAGACTCAAAAAGTTGGGGTGAGAGCCCAAGTCATTTAAACCAGGAAAGAAGCATCTTTTGTGTATCCTGCTCATGGTGGCAGGTTAAAGGAGCAGGGTGGTGGCTGAGAGTTTGGGGAGGTGCACAGCCATGGAGGTGTGGGTCTGGCCCCTCCTTGCCAGGCACCGTTTATTTTTCAGCACTTCTGTCTAATTAATATAAGGCCTGCTCAGGCACAGCCGCCCTCGTTGGACGTGTCACTCGTTAATCATGCGACCCTCCTAGCCTTGGGTAATGACCTTGAAAGAATATATCAGCCCATGATGGCGGGAGTGAGGAATTAAATTGTTTCTCTGAGTGCTTATGGTCATTGCTGACAATTTATATGACACAGCTGCCCTAAGCTGGCCGTGCTGGCCATTGTGCCGCAATCATTTTCCCTCCGGGAAGTGCTGGCTGGGCAGGCCCCGCGCGGCTGCCCCGGCCTGGGGAGCTCCTTTGTGTGAGGAGGAGAAGGGCTCTGCAACCTGGAGTCCTGCCTGGGGGCCTGAGCCCAGAAACCCTGGGAAGCCTTTGCTGCAGCCTCGCTCTCCGGGTGTGTCGGCGTTGCCGTAACGTTGGGAATGGCGTTAGCGTGGTTATTCCAACCTGAGGAGGGCTCCAGGATCGAGCTCCCTTTCAGCAGGGCGTTTGTAAGGTTTGGAATGTGAGAAAGGGGCAGGACAGCTTGAATAGGCTTGAGATTGGGTAAGATTTGGGTACAAACACATCACATAATCGTGCACATACGTGTGCAAAATTAGGCAGACCCTTTAATTACCATAAGAACCCATATAATACTGCGTGCGTGTCCATGGAAATTAAGAAGTAAATTTTGAGATACATTAATGTAAGCATTTATGGGTTAATATCTGTATTGTTATATTTTTGTCTTTTCCTAAGTGTTAAATGTACTTGGGAAGGTATTTATTATTTGCCGATAATGAGTAAATGGCTTTCTTAGTTGTTATATATTGGTATCTGCTTTTAGACTGATGAAATAATTTGTTACAGTTATTCAATCATATTATTTATAGAAAACATGTAGCTGAGGATCTAAACATCAGATTGTTCTGCTGTTGCCATATGGGCTGCTTTTATCTAAATATAAACAGTTGATAATTATCACTAGAACTATTGGCTAAAATCACAAAATAGACTGAGAACAAATAACAATCTCATTCTTCATTAACATTTTAAAAATGAAATAGATGTCCTTGTTTATGCCTTCAGTAAATTTGGCTCTGCTTTTACAGAACTGTAAATGAACCAGAACATTTGTTTTGTATAATCTATACAGTATTTTATATGTATATTTGTATTGGTGAGCTCAGGCTGCTAGATTTTGAGAAGGCTGGTATGTATCCAGCCCCACAGAACTGCTATAAAGTATTATATTATTAAAGTATTCATCAAATCCCAGAATGGTTTGGGTGGGAAGGGACCTTAAAGCCCATCTCATCCCACCCTCTGCCATGGCAGGGACACCTTCCACTGTCCCAGGTTGCTCCAAGCCCTGTCCAGCCTGGCCTTGGACACTTCCAGGGATCCAGGGGCAGCCACAGCTCCTCTTGATAAATATTGTTTGCCTTCATCTCAGATTCCTTTAAAATGCTTGGTCTTTTCGTAGGGTCTAATGGCTTATTATCCCTTTTTTTTTCAATTTTTTCCTGTTTCTCGTCTCTACCACCTCCATGTGTGGGTAGGACACAACAAAGGATGTGTTGTCACCTCAGTGTTCTGCTGGCTTGAATACCTCAGGGAAAATTACGCAAGTCAGCAGCAGCCACATGAAACGTTCCTGTAAAATACAGACAAAAACAAGCAACAAGGCAAAAATGAAGATGGTGACTGGGAGGAAATACTGTCTTTGTATGGACATCCTTTTTTAGTATTTGGTTAGAGCAGAGAATGAGGAATTTATGTTCCCTTTTTAGTTATGCCAATGATTTACTGTATGAAAAAGGACAGATTAATTTGTCTTGTTGTTCCCATTTCTGTGTTTAAGATTAGAGTTCAAAAATGGTATTAGTTCAGTATCAAAATTATTATTCACCTGGGTTTGGTTTGGTTGCACCTTGCCTTTTCCAAAACCTGAAGAGATTCCTTGTGAAGGGACCTGCCCCCACCCTGGGTGAGGCGTGGAGGGCCTTGGCTGCAGGTGCAGCCCGGCTCGGCGCTTCAGCAGCACCAGGGCACGCTCCGAGACCTCGGCTGTGCTCTCTTTGAGCCGGGCCACGTTGGCTGTGTGTCCCCTCAGGTGCCTCCGTGTCACTGTGCGGGGCTTGTGTCCGTCCCCCACGCTGGGTCTGTCCCACCTGCGGGAGGGCAGCGACCTGCAGGTCTCCTGCTCACAAAGAACCCCTCCCGAGGGCGAAGCCCACTGCAGCGGGGGCTCCTCTGAGCACCCTTCTGGTTTGAAGGTGAGCACCAAGTTGGTGGGAATTGCTTTAATTCTCTGTGGGAGATGTGCGGTCTGGACGTGACTCCAGGGCTCTGCATGGCAGAACCGGCTCGTGACTGGGACTTGTGCTGGTCCCTTTCTTCCCATTGGGAAGAGAACCCTAAATGCCTCCTCAGCTCAGGCACCCAGCAAGATGTCGCCATTCCTTATTGAAATTCCCTCTCTAATCGGCTGAAGGGCGAGCGAGCGCTGCAGCCCCGTCCTCGCGCTGCGCTCGCCACGCTGACGTCAGCCTTCTTGTGCGGCAAGGATATTTTAAATTTGTTTATCTCTGTGATATCAGGTGGTTTGGTTGCTGGCAGCCCACATTAGCATGGCAGAGCAGCAAATATGTACATATATATTTATATTTAGCATTTTTTTCTGGTATGTTCAGCTGAAAATGCTTGGCTTGATTAATATTTTCCGCTGTCCGGTAACCATGGCAATGGGGTCAGCAGATATAATACTTAATTTAATCTTCCAACTGCCTCAGTGTGCATCACCAGTGTCCCGAATAATAGAAAGCCTTTTGCTTCTCTCTCCCTTCCTCCCTCCTTCCCTCCCCTCCCTCCCTCTTTCTCCCTCTCGTTCTCTTGCTTCATATATTATTATCTTCGCCAGTGGCTCCCTCATATGACCCAGAAGGAATAAATGGAGGTTTTGCATTCCATGTATGTAGCTTATAAAATAAGAAAATAAAATAAAAAATTGGAAGCCCCTCTCCCCAGGCAGGCAGATCCCCCCAGCAGCTCGCAGTGGGTCCCCCCTCCCCGGCAGGCTCGGCAGCCAATCTCCACGGCGTGCCGGGGCCGTGGGCAGACGTGGAGCGCTCGGCGCGGCTCCGGCGCGGCCGCAGACGTTCTCCAGCCACATGCGCCCGAGCGGACATTCCTCCCGCCACAAAGCCCGGCCCGGCTTTGCTCTCCAGGTGGGTCCAGTCCATTGCTTTGTCTTTGCTCGGCCCAGGTCCCCCTTAGGTATTTCATTTTGCTCTTTCGGCTTGATTTTTTTAAGTTGTTTTGGTTTGGTTGTTTGGTTTTTTTTTTAAATCATTGCAGTCTTTTTTCACTGTGAACATTGTCACTTTTGGGTTGGTTTTGTGGAAGGAGATGACCTGTATACAACCTCCCAGACAGATTTAGTCATACTATTTTAAAAAGGGGGGGAAAAGAGCATTTTCCTGCTCAAATACTTTGAAGTATGTTGAAGTGCCCAGTGACCAGAGGGGACTGACCTGGTGCAGGTCAGGCTGCTGCTCTCCTCTTCCCAGCTGTCCCGTGTCACATCTCTAGTGAAAAGAGAGGAACGTTACCAGCAGGGATTGGAGTCGTTATTCTAGAGACAGAAAGGACATCAGGAGGGAGAGCCACTTGAAATTTCCATAACCAAAATTCTTCCTCTTATTTTTTAATCCATTTTAACCCGTCCTTGAATTTAATCAAAGAATAGTTATTATTTTTTGTTTGTTTGTTTGTTTTATCTTTTCTAATGTGGTCTTTGGGAAACAGAATGACTGTGACCTCCGGATGAGTAAATGATGGACATTTTCCTTTCCCACTCAGTGGGGATGAGCTTGTGGGTTTTTTGTTGCCTCCAACACCATTCCTATGGGCACGAGGACCAAGCGAGCCTGCCAGGGTCTTGGCAGGGTTTTCCCTCTGCTCTCACTCTCTGATGATGGTCAAAGCCCACAAGGTTGTGACTTGGTTCTTGCCCAGGTATTGAGTGATGGCTGGAAGGGCTAAAATTGGGAAGGAACTGAAGTTCATCCCATCAGCCCAGGTCTGAGCCACTGATTTGCCAGACTCTTTGGTCCCAGGCAGCAGCTGCTGTGGGGACAAACATTCCAGCCTTTTCCCAAAAGGTGTCCATCACTTCTCAGTGAGTGCAGGATCATGACCAAGCTATGAGCCGATGAGAACCCAGCAGTGGCAAACCCCAACGATTTCAGTCAGAAATGGCCCAGATTCGTTCAGCTGCTTGTAGCTGAGGGTTTGACCATGAACATGGTGGTCCTGCTGGGTTTGAACTTCATGGTCCTAAAGGTCCTTTCCCACCTTAACAATCTGGGATTCTACACATAAAAAAAACCCCAAGCAAACCAAGTATCGGTCCTCTCTCCTGTTCCTGAAGTGCTCAAATGTTTTGCTGGGAAACGTTTCCTTTGCCTTTTGTGTGCAGCCTGTTTTATGGTTCTTCTGCAGGACAATCTTCGGTCATTCAATCTCCTGAAATAAATCCTGCCCACGTTTCTGAGTAGGCAGGAGGCCTGAATTAGGAAAACTGCTCTGCCCTTCCCAAGGGGGAATGAGGAGGCAGGACAGTGTGGGACTCCCGTGTTGGAGGTGAGCATCCCACAGGTTCAAGGCTTCCTAGTGATGGACTTGACTGAATAAATATACAGTAATACAGTAACCTTTGTAGTAACCGCATCTCTATTTTCTTTGTTCCGGAATATTCCATATATCCCACTTCTTCTTCTGTCTCTTTCCTTTCTGTGTCATTAGCAGAAGTACTGATGCCTGCATAGGCTTCATGAAGACAATTACTGAGATGGGCTTTAGATTTGATTTAACCTTATTTTGACTATTATAGTTTAATGATTTTTCTTCTTTTAATATGTATTTAAGCATTTTATAAAGTCCCTTTCTGTCCCATAAATCTACTACATAACCTGCTATAATGCAACTCAGATAAAAAAATTAGAAATTGAATTTTTTTAGTTTAAAAAGTCTTTAAAACAAATTAATGTTTTTTGATCCTAAAACACCCCAAATCTTAGGCCTATTTCTCAGGGAATTAGGACCTTCAAACTTGTTTCTCAGGAACAGAGAGAAAATACCAGATCTGTTAGAAGTAAGACTTTCTCTCTTTTCTGGTGAAAAATCCAGACTTGGCTGTTGCATCTCGCTGGGTAAAGCTGGCCCTGAGCCCCAAACAGGCTTGTGTCAAATGCATTTCACCACATGTCCTTGTATCTAATCACGGGGATATTGTGATCACACACACTGTAAGTGTGTAAATATAAGAGCTCTCTCTCTCATGCAAATTTATGCCATAGCATTAAAATATTACATGCACTAATCTCTGAAAGTGTAGGAGAAAAATGTGGGAAATGAACGAGCATCCTTTCAGATTTACAGGATTCCTGCCAATCATTTGCTGTTTGATCTAGAAGGAAGAATGAAATTGAGTATAAAGCTGAACCCCAAAAGCAGTAACAAAGCACTGCTGGCTGCGTGGCCCAGACCCGCAGCACTCAGATCAGCTGAACATGTCTCTGCCATAAACAAATACTGCCAGTACCTGCTCCTGAGCAAGCATCTCTGCTTCTCTCCCCGTGCTCTTCTTTGAGCCTTCCACAGGGGCTGGTCCTGCTCAGCCTCACTTGCTCTCCCACTGAGATCGATTGGAACTTCCAGAGAAAGAGGGTCAGTAATTGTTCCTGTCTAAGGAAAATTGTTTGTGTAAATAAACAGTATCTCTGGCCTTCCCTTTCCTCCCAAAGTAACTGTCTCCTTGCCTCTGTTAGAATGAGAAAGTGAAGCTGTAGTGTGCAAACCCCCTCAATGACACTGCTCAAACCCTCTGAGCCTGTGTGGAAGAACTGAGGGTGCAGAGATTTGGTAGATTTGGGAATGTTTTCTTTGCTGTAGTTTGGCAAATGAGGTTTATTTTTTTTCTGGTGATTTTATTGTTTGTTGGAAATGAAGTCTCAGGTGGTGTGACTGAGGGTCTGAAGTAGTATCTTCAGTACTGGGGCAGCTTGGAGCACAGGAGCTTGTTGCATGCTGGTGCAGAGCAGGAATTTGTGTGCTCCAAAGGGATGGACTGGCAGGGCTGCTCCATAGGGTTTGTGCTCTGCTGTTTTTCTTTGTAAAGTCTTGGAAAACAGGTTGGAAGCGATCTTGGGAGATATTTATTCTCTATTTTTGTTTGAGATGTGATGTGTCAGAGCCAGCTCTTGCTATACAGAAAGCACTTTACTGTAATAAATAGCAGTGATTTTTGCCAAGTTGAGGTTTGCTGACAGTTCCCAGATTTTACACTTCAGGCAGTGTATTTAAATGACTTCCAAGGTGTAAATTGCTGCGTAGCTGCTGTGGAAGTCGTGGCCTTTTTACTCCATTTGAAGCAGAAGCAGCAAAGTGCAGGGGATGTGGGGTGTGACAGGAGCTGGGTGTTTTCCCCATGGTCCGTGGGCATCTCACAGAGAATGGCCCTGTAGGGAAGCTCTCCCCAGAACACAACACACCTGGGGGTGTGTGCAGGCCAGCGATGCCCCAGGCCTTGCAGAGGTCAGCTTGTGTGGCTGTGCATTTCACAAACAAAGATAATCATTGCTCTGAAGGGTTTGTGTTCTGTTTGGGACCAAAGAGAAAAATACTAAAGGAAAAAGCTGTTATTGGAAAAGCCTAATCCAATATTGTTTATTGCTCAGAGTTGTTCTCTGTTGTTTATGGTTTGAACAGTAGCCACCTCCTGCTTTTTCATTAATCATAATTTTCTCATGCTATAACATCTTTTATCCTTCTCTAATTTTCTGTTACACTCTGCTTTGGTGTGGAGTCGTTGGTTGGTTGGTTTGTTTTCTTGACCTTCTGCAGTTTCTAATTTGTGCCCTGCATCCACCCTCTGGAGCCCAGGGGGTAAGGAGATGCAGGAGGGGGGATCAGGACTGGTGCTGGAAAGGGAGAAGGAAATCTGGGATGAGCGGAGCGGAGCTGGGCCCGGCAGGTGCCACCCGAGGGGCGGGTGGAGGCACAGCGGGGTGGAGGATGGGCTTTCAGCGGCTCCGGGCTCCTGCTCGCCACAGCTCCATGAGCCGGCAGCCCTCGGAGCAGCCCCTCCATCCTGCAGACATTTGCTTTACGTAAAGCAGCTCGCAGCTCTGCGAGTATTGATGTAGACATTACCACAAATCGCCACTTAGGGACCGGGAAGAATTGACTAACTGGTTTCAGATCCAATACACATAACCTGATCAGACGCAAACTTTAAGTACACTTGCAGTCGTGCCAACTGCACCAGCGGGGAAGTGACTCTTCTGCCGCTCTTTAAAGAGGCCCTGAGGGGAAACCATGAAAAAATAAAGATATGGACTTAAGGCTTGTGCTGCAACGGATGTAAGGTGAGGAGTTAGTCCTGGCATGAAAAATTAAAACACAGCTGCTCTTTGTGAGACTTGTTTTGTAAGTATTCTTTTATAAAACTCACCAGTTTGGGTTTTGCAGCCACCACAGTCAGTGTGGATTCCTGAGATCATTCTGAATCTTCTTTATATTAAAAGGCCTGGATGCTCTCCTGTTCCTTGAAAAAGGACTGTTCATGCTGCCAGTAAGGCAAAACACTGACTTAGAGAAGAAATACAAAGGCAAGTGAGACCATTTCCTGGTTTTCATTGTAAGTGTGATGTTTTCCAAGACTCTGGAGATGTGCAGGACAGAAGAGAGGCTGGAGAGTTAGCTGAGCCTGGCTGATGGCACGTGTGGGTTGATTCATGCTGTGTCTGGGTGTGGGGAGTTCAGCAGGACCTCAGGCACGAGGGTCTGGGAACAGTGAGCTCTGCTCTCGGAGTGCTACAGACAGCAGCATTTAATGTTTTTGGCATTGACTTGTGGTGTCACAGCTGAGAGCTCCACTCAAAAAGTTGGCAGTTGTGAATTTTTTAGTAGATCATAACAATCAAACAAGATTCTGCATGCTGGGATTGAGAACTATGGAATGATCAAAGAAGGTGGGAAGAGTGAAAGACAAATTCAAATAATTAGTGGGAAATGGAGCCTCTTGTGCAGCTAAGTTGGGTGGTTCAGAGAACAAATCTGTGTTTAGCTGCGTGCATCTGAGATGGGGAGGGAGGGTGGCTGGTGCTCTCGGCCTGTGCGGAGGAGAAGCTGCTCCAGGTACACATATGTTACACCCACCCTGCTCCAGGTACACATATGTTACACCCACCCTGCTCCAGGTACACATATGTTACACCCACCCTGCTCCAGGTACACATATGTTACACCCACCCTGCTCCAGGTACACATATGTTACACCCACCCTGCTCCAGGTACACATATGTTACACCCACCCTGCGCCAGGTACACATATGTTACACCCACCCTGCTCCAGGTTTTCGTGGCAGCGGTGGCTCCCGGGGCTCAGCCCGCCGAGCAGCTCAGCCTGGTCTGCCTGAGCACCGGGGCTTCTGCCCGGGCAGTTCTCAACTGACGCTGCTGTCCCGTATTTAGAATTGCCATGGAAAGCCCAGGAGGGTCCAGCAGGGCACTGAGGACTGTTTTCTTATTACTAAACAGAGAGATATTAACAACACAATGTAGGAATAAAAAAAAAAAAAAAAGCAAGCAAGCAAAGCCGGCCGCCTGCTCTTTTCTTCTCAGCATTATTATTTGTGACAAAGCCTTTGGTCCATTTTTCTTCATAATTTGCAGGACTCCTAATGGGAACAGCACCTCCCAATTACCATGGTTGCCAAAGGCTAATTTGGTTACCCTCAGGATCCACAATAGAGAAACTGTGTCGGCCCTTTGTAGATATTTGCATACTATACATACCGGGAATGTAAAACAGCTGCCCGGGCCCTATTCCACTATCATGGCAATTATGGGTCATTAGCTTTTTCTTTTTTCTCCCCTTTCTCCCTCTTCTTTCCTTGTTCTCATCTTCTAAACTCTGCCAGGCAGCAGAAGCAGCTGATGGCTTTGGAGGGAGCGGCAGCAGGCCGGGGATCTGCCCGGTCCGGTGCGGGGCTGGGGCTGGCAAGCGCCGCTCCCTCCTCGCCCCCGCGCGCCCCCGGGACAGCCGTGCCCGCGCCCGGAACGTGCCTGTCGCACACGCCCTGTCAGCACCCCGCTCCTTGGGGACACCTCCCCGCGCTGCCAAAACTTCCCTGGGCTCCCAGGGGCCCAGAAATTAAGGAAGGGGACAAAAGAGAGCTCCTCTTAATTTGGTTGGGATTCAATTTGTTAATGGCCAGAGCCTTTTAATAGTTTATCTCCCTTTTGTTCTGGGCAACGTTTACAGTCTTGGTGCAGTTTACAAGGAAGTGATGGTTTTGCATATACATTAATTTTTTTATGAACTGCTAATTTTATTGACAATAAGGATAGATTGAAAGACCCAAAGCTTTTGTGTTGTTTTGTTAAAGCAAATAAGTAAAGCACAAATGTAAATTACATCTCCAGGTTCACATTAGAGGTTTGCAAATAATACTGAGCTAATGGTTATTGCTAAGGAAAATAGCACTGGGATCAATATTCTATACAGTAGAACGCAATACCTCTCTCTCTTTTAATCACCTCATTGCAGAAATGGCATTGAAATTTGAAATCTCATTTTCTCCATTTGTACAAATTGAACATAAATCATTGTGAGTGAGGGGAGGTTTCGGGCAACTTCACTCTTTGTGGGATTGCATTGCTAATTAGTGCTGGAGGGAAGGGGGGATAGAGCCAGGGCTCCACTGGACTCTGACCTGCCCGTGGATAGGTCTGTAAATAAAAAAACGGGGAATAAATGGTGGGCTCCATCTTCTCTGCACCAGGGTCTTCAGCGCAAAGGCAGCGCTTGTTACAGTCATTTCCTAGCACCATTAAAAATGGGTAAATAATGAAGAACAGAATGCTGACATGGTTTTTGTTGGTGTGGAGTGTACCTGGTGCTGCACAAAACACGAACTCGGTGTGCAGCTGCTTCCCCAGAGCCTGGGGCTGAGTCTGGCCGTGCTGCAGCGCTGCGAGTACCCAGGGGTGCCTGCTCGGGGTCTGTGCTGGTCACGCTGCTGGCAGGGTTCTGGGTAGCTCCTAAAGTGTCATTCCTGCTGCTCAGGGTCTCTAATTTGCTTAAGTAGTGTTTATGAGAGGAGTACCCACGGAAGAGCCTTTGTTGGTAACTTTGAAACCCTTTTCCTGTGGGACAGGAGCTGTCCTGCAGCATGCTGGCAGCACGGGCCATGCGTGTGCCCCCCAAGCAGCTTATCCAGACTGGTCCAGGACATCACAAACACTGAGAGAAAGGTGATAGCTGTTGGGTAAGTGATTCAGCCCAAGAGATGGGAGAGATTTGGAACAAACAGGGTTTTATTTGTCCGTCTGGAGACCAATCCTCTGAGTAGGATACTACTGTGAGTGTTACGGAAGGAGGAGTTGAAGTGACTGGGAAAGGTTCACACAGAGTGGGAGAGTTCCAAGCATCACCCCATGGATAAAGGCTGTTTTAAATTATTCACTATCAGTCCCAGAGATTTATCAGTACACCTGTATTTTTCCATCATTTTTGTGCTTTCTAAACCACTACAATAGGAGATAAATAGGGAACTTTATGGGAGAAACTGTTATTAAGGCTCATTACATAAATTTGTTCTTGCCATCTTCAATAGCTGAAAGTGAAGAAAATAAATAAAATACCCTTGAAAGTGAAGAACAAACACTGAGCTGGCAGAGCTGCTAGAAGAGAAGAAATAGCTCAAATAATTTTAGAACGTTGGGGGCAGAAAGCTCAGACTCAAACCAAGGGATGGTTTGGGTCTAGACTATTTAAGAGAATGAAAAAGAGATCAAAATTATTAGAAATGTTGATTTTAAATCAAGATGCTATTTAAAATGCATATTTAGTTTTAAGGAAAGATAAGGATACATGGCAGAAGTTGGCTCATCCATGGCTTGGTCTGTGCTGTCAAGTTCCAGCACATTGAGAAAACATAAAAATATATGTTTAAACAAAAAATAGAGTTTATTTAAACTCTTCTGGAAAAACACTCTAAAGAGTGGGATGGAAAAGAAATCGGGGGTAAAATACCCTCCTGATAAATGTCTTCCTTCAAAAGTGATGGCCTTATGGGTTTAGGCAGCTGTCAGTGCTGGAGCAATGGGGAAATGAGCTCTTTAACCAGTAAACTATGGACATTTATTTATTTATTTATTGTGTGATGGACTGAAGGGTTTGCAGTTTTGCACACAGAACCGCTTATTTGGAAAACACAAAAATAATTTGGAATTTGTGTAATTTGCTAACGTGTAGACAGCTGCAGGGTCTCACAGAGTCCCCAAGGAACAGTCATGGGCAGAGGACTGGGTAAGCTGAGCTCAAGAGGCTGGCAGAGCTGGTATGCTCAGGACTGCTGTGGAAAACATCACATGGAAGAGATTTGCTGGAAGCTGCTCTTCCCAAGCCTGAGGTCTTTGGGGCTGCTGGCAGGAAGGTCCAGGTCGGGGCACCTGGACGAGGGACAGAGCTCTTGGCTAAACGAGGCAGGGGGATCGTGCTCTATGAGTCGATATTTTTCTTCTGAATTTATCATCTCGTGCTCTACAATATAAATGTTTATAAATTAAATGCATTCATAACTAAGTGCTGCATAAACAATTGATAAATAACTACAGGCTGCGTGCACGGATACACTGATGTTTGTGTGCCCGGCATGGATGAGGCACGAGCAGCTCCTGGTGCTGCAGAGTGCTTGGAACAGTGGCTGTGAATTATCTGCTCCTCATATTGATGGGATATTTCTGGAGCATAAAGATAATAATTAAAGTGTCACTTTTTTTTAGTTGCATTCCATATGAAGATCTGCTCAATATTTTATAAGTTGTATTTAGCTTCACTGGTGCCAGTAGAGAGAATTCATTTTGGGAGCAGACTAGATGAGAAGCTGCTATATTTTTAAAGAAGCTCCCAGTACAGGCAGGCTCCAGCAATCCCAGCTGGCATGTGCCTGGAATGCTGCATGCCTTTGGTGTTTGCAAATGTTATAAAGAGGACGGATTCCATGTAGAATAAAGGTCTGTCCTTCCTCCTGCCCACGTGCAGGAGCTGGCCAAAGCACGTGGCTCCAGAGCAGGACCTCACAGAGAGGTGTTTCAGAGCCAGGCATCCTGAGTAAAGGGAATTTCTCCCTGGAACAAATGATGCTCTGGGTAAACAGAGCAGCTCCTCAGAGTTTGTGCCTCCAGGCCAAAAAAGAGGGTGAAGGCTTTGCCTGAGGGTTGCCTCATGGGAAAGATGCTCTTCCTGCAAGGTTATGTCTGTAGTGGTACTCGGACATAAGATACGAACATGTCCTTAGGCTCTGCCAGTTCCCTGGCCCCGAGCAGAGGGCAGCTGGCAGAAGTGCTGTGGTGACACAGAAGGGACACGAGGTGTCCCCCAGCAGAGGAGCAGGTGCCAGGCACGCGTGGTCAGCCGTGCTCCGGAGCACCTGGTGTGAGGAATCCACCCACAGAGCTGTGCTTGGCCAGCCCCTGGTCCAGATCATCTCCCCTGCCCCAAAAGAACCTCATGTGTGTGATGGAAGAGGTTTTTACAAACCTATGGAGCCCAGAAGGAGAGAATTATTGTATGAGTAATAATAAGCACTTAAATAGCACTTGACAATTTGATTGATACAAACATTAACAGATTAACTCCTGCAGGACCTGGTGATGGATCTGTGTTTCCCTGTATTGCTGTTGGAGAAACTGAGGTATAGAGGCAGATTAATTTCCTTGCTGACCCACGGTGTGTTGCTGGCAAAGGCAGAATTAGAATTAGAGACTTCTTAATGACCAATTAGCAAAATTATGAAACAAAAGAGCAATAGCTCCAACAGCAACCTCCAGGATCAGCGTGAGAGGACTCTGCACAGCCTCAGCATCCTATACCCAAGCAGTAATTTTAGTCAAGAGTTCATAATTGTATGTAGAAATAAGGACTATTTTTATCATGTGTCTTGCCTTGCATTTATCCAGTTCCCTATTTCACGTCTGCAGATTCTGGCTGTGCAGATATTTATCTATATTTAGATGCATGCAAATACGGCTCTAGCAGTAGAACCATAAAATACAGCCATCCATAAACTAACTGGGATATATGACTCTCCCTACTTATTGGCACTGCACTTTTGGGTATGTACATTAAATATGTGTCTATTTTACTACCTGGAGAACACAAAATGAGTGAAATCCAGCTATTTGCCTATTACTCTTTGACTGAAAAATTGTGTGTGTTTATAGTTGAGATAGATACATGTTCCTGCTGGGCTGTGGTGGAGTCAAGGTGTTATTGATGACTTTGGGATGAGGGCAGTGCTCACAAGGAGGGGGCCCTCCGTGACTTACGGGGCTCAGCCCAGACTAATGCCAATAAATTGTTTGTGTCACGCCACGTCTCGGTGTATTTTGGGCGTGCTGCATATTTTACAGGCAAACTGTTTCAGAAAGATGTTAGAGACTTCAATAAATGATTTGTACCATTTTTCATAGACTTCTCCATGTGAAGGCAGACTGGCAGTTACCAGTACCAAGCTGTACAAATAAGATTTTAGAAACCTTTGCTTATACAAAATATGATCTTTGTATATATAATAATGGGAAGATTTTAAGATCAAACATATCTCAAGCTTATAGGTGTAAAGTGCTTTCCTCATTTGATAAAATACCAACATCCTTATTCTGTTCTTAGTGAGCTGCAATAATACTTGGTGGCCAATATCCTGTCACCAGTGCCTGGATGCAGTTCTGTGCCTCACCTCAAAACTGGGCTTTGTGGATGAAATTTTAGCAGAAGTTAGGGATGTTTGGAGAGAAAGGGATGGAGGAGGGCGAGGGTGCAAGGAGTGCTGTGTCCACACATGAGCAGCTGCACCCAGCCCCTCTGATGGCAGAACAGGGCACTCAGGACTTGGTCAGGGGCATGGAAAACATCCTGATATAGATGTCAGCTAGCATGAGCTGATGAGAGAAAATCCTAAATTTCTGAGGCACTGACGTTACTTTTTGCCTGCTCGTACCCACCCTGGCGGCCTCGTGCCTTCTCAGCTCCCCACAGAGCCAGCCTGGCGTGGCACGGGGCACGGAGGCGTCTCCAGCACGGGGGCTGGTTTAGTTCTAATTTAGAAATGAAAGCACTCCTTCAGATCAGGTAGTGCTGTCAGACAGGAATTCCAATGCAGGCCCAGAAGCCTCATTGCAGTGCTTGGCAAGGGGCTGGAGGAGGCTGAGGCACCAGGGGAGCCACGAGTCCCCTGTGCCCCAGCCCGGGTTAATCCCCGCTCTGAGCCCAGCCCCATGGGCCATGGAATCAACTCCAGAGCCCCGGGAGAGGGACTCTGGCCCCTCGGGGTGCCCATGTCCAGCCCAGCTGGGACATCAGCAGCCCAGCATTTGGAGCATAATAATAATTCTGCAGATCAAAGCAGCTCTTCTTCAGACAATTACAGTAAAATTGAAGCTCTCCTCCAAGAGGAACGTGTCCCCTTGTTGTGGTTTCCCTTTTTTGCCCTCCTTTTCTTTCTTTCTGTCCCCCCCCTTCCCTTTTTTTTTTTTTATCCTTTATGAGCAAATTGCTTTTTCAGGGCTATAGAAAGAACCGATTGGAAGCTGAAATCCTCCCTCTCTGCCCAGGGGTGGGATTCCCAGGGTTAGACATGTAACATCTGAAGGGTGATTTTTTTTAAAATTGATATCCGAGAATAAAAGAGAGAATAGTAGGAGAAGCTGATCAGGAATGAATAAAGTCTCCTTTTAAGCT
>VXBC01008789.1:226817-288007 GCA_013399945.1 Ploceus nigricollis | reverse complement strand
TTTTCCCTCCAGAAAAGCCGGACTGTAATTGCTTGCAATCACTCGGCACAAATTGTCTGTGCGTATTTGCTTTTTAATTTTGTATAATCTGGTCCATTTCGCTCTCTCTGCCTTTGAGCTTAACCTCTCTCTTTCTCTCCCTCCTTTTCTCCCTTGCATGCCTTCCCTTTCTCTCTCGCTTTAATTCCTCAATGCTGCTAAAAAAAATTATTACTAATTCACAATGATCTTTGATGGCTTTTACTAAGGAAAAAGCACTCAGGGAAAAAAAAAGAAACTGAGTGGACATGTGCTGCAACTGGTGAGATTTCTGTGTTATCTTTGAAGTGTTTGTTAATTTGTCTATTTATTTCATTTCTGTTTCCCTAAGACTCAGCAAGCTGGTTTGATCCCTCCCTGGGACGCCACTCCCCGCTCCCCGGGCAGGACGCGGGGAGGCCGGGCTGCGACAGCGCTGTGGCATTGCTGCTCCTCTGCCAGGGAGCCCGGCCATGGTCACTGCCTCCTGCAGCTGCGCGTGGGGCTTCGTCAGCAATGCTCCTGAGACGTAAATGATGGCTTCTGAGGTGCTTAGAATTTAAGGTTCTCGCTCAGATTTTGCACTAAGATTTTCTTCAAGCAGATGCCTGTGAGCTGCTCTCTCAAGGTTTGGCCCAATGTTGGAGTAGAAGCCTAGTTGAAATTCTGAAAAAAATTTTGTGTGCTGGAAGATGATAATAGAGATCCTGGTAATGAGAAAATGCAGAGATACCATCTGTCAGAGTAGCTTCTCATCATAAATGCTTTAAACATTTAAAGATGAGTCCATGTAGCTTGGTGGTCTGTCAGCACCAGGGAGGGGATCGAAGGGCTGAAGACTTTGGTCTCATTGCAGTTTTTTTGATTTTATTTCTTAAGCAACCCCTGGCATTGGCAGCCTCCCTCTTCAGCCCTAGGGCAGCTGGGTTGTCCTGCTCTGTCACTGCAGGGCCCAGCACCCAGAGCAGCACCCTGCCCTGGGGACCCTCAACCATCGGCTCCTCTGCCTCTTCCTGCCCCCGCTGTGGCTTCCCAAAGCACGGCAGTGTCTGGCTCCATGAACGTGGTCCTGCTGCCTGGCAGCACCTGAGAACTCCTGGAGTCTCTCTGAGATTTCTGTGGATGATTTGCTGCAGTATCATATTAGATAATTTATTTGGGAAGTCTTGGTTCAGTGTTCAGCTGCTGCGTTTTGGGGCTTTTCCTTGCCCTGTTGTTCAGGATTTGTTTGGTTTGGTTTTTTTTCCTCATTCTGACAGTGAAAAATGTTTTAAAACAAAAACCAATGAAAATTAATGTAGTAATATGTATTTTCTTGTAAGTTGGGATTTTTCCTTGCCGTTTCCAGAAGCAGTGCTTTCACCCCTCTCGGATTCTGCTGGTAGTTTGTTTGTTACAAATGCTCTGAATTGTTTACTTCAGAGGAAGCATTAAGGCTTTATTTTCTTTTTAAAGAACTCCTAACGAGTAGTTCTAATCACGAGCAGAGATATTTGTATGAACAGTCCCCAAGTCTCCCAGAACAATTTTGGAGAGAACCCCACATTCTTCCCCCGTGTCACAGCAGGGTGGGAGCTCCAGACCTGTCTGAAATCCTGTTGCTGTTCCACCGGGTCCTACTTTCTGCAGCTGAGAATTTAACTTCCTATTTGGAGTCATTCTGTGGTGGGATGCTGCTCAGTATCTGGTTTCTCTTGAAATTTCTCCCAGAGGTAGTTTTTTTTTTTTTTTAAACTCATAATACCTTGAAAGGGAAAAGAGAGCAAGCCCATGGCTGCATAGAGAAAGCTGAAAGGGTCTGGATTCCATTCTTCAAGCTCTGGAGGGATCAAGGGGCTGGCAGGCACTGGCCTTCAATCCAAACAAGAAAAGAAAATTAAAAAGAAAGAAAAATAAGGAAAGGCGGCTTTACCCTCAAAACAAATAGTTGCTAATTCCCAGCAAACAAACCTGTAGGAAAAACCCGAGCAGTTTCAGAAGGAAAATTCCATGTATATTTCTCTTGATGCGTTTTAGGTTTGTTTGTAACAGATTTATAATCCTGTATTATTCAGCTTTTCATTTGAAATTCCAATGAGCTGTTTGAATGGTCTGGTGCGGGCTAGGAAGTAAAGAGCATAAAATAGTCCCATTGACTTATGATTTTCTGCTGACTTTTTCATTGTCATCCCATATCTTCATTCTCTGTCATCAGAGCGTTCCGGGAATGTCCTCTGTTGCCTGTCTGATAGCGCTCTGGAATATAGGAAACGGGATGAATTGCAGATGACTCAATAATTTATTCAGATGTGGTCTGTCATCTCTGGGCAGGCTTCAGGCGCACGTGGAGAGTGGGTGGGAGATTTTATACAAGTTTTCCTCCGACTTCCTTCCCAGACCATTTTTCCTTTGACGCGTGCTGTCTTCCTTAGCAGCAGAGCCTTGTCCTGGGTCTCAGATGTGGCCGGAGCGGGCTGCAGAGATGGGAATGGCCGATCAAAGCAGCGCCTTGTCTGTGTCACACCCCGGCAGCGAATGCCACCACTCCTGGTGCAACACAGGAGGCAGCTTCTGTCAGCTGAATTCTTTTTCTGGATTGACCTTATGCTTTTAAATAAGTTCTTGGTGGGAAGAGCAGGACCTCTGTGCTGGACCACAGGGTTTGGGGGTGCTGAGCCCCCGTTTCAGCTGGTTGAGGGTGAAGGTGGCGTGTTCAGCTGGAGTTGACTCTCACCCAACCCCCGTGTGAGATTCCTGATAACTGTGTGTTTGGACCTTTTTGTTCCCATGAGCTGTCTCTTCACAAAAGATATTTCAGGGTCTTTCAACCAGTTAGGAAAGTTCATTATACTTTTAATACAATGTGGAAAAAAAATTAAAATAATGATTTGATATACAGGCATTGATGAAAGATGTATTTTTAAAGTAGTAAATTAAAATCTCATTAATATTTCAGTGAGAATATTTTGTGCTTATCTGTTTCATCTCTATTTTTGACCTATGGCTTGGAGTTCACAGCATGAAGGAGATGGTGAAATCTGTTCACCATAAAATGTTAATTATAAGTAAATTACAGCACAAACGTTCAATCAGCCACATTAATTCTACATAAAGTGAATTATTGTAGCAGAAAATTTTAAAATGTGACTGAATTTTATAATCTGCATCCTCCATTTTCTACCTTTGCTCTTAGTGCTGTGCTGTTCCTCTCCAGCATGGCTGAACTCTGTGTGCTGATGAGAAGTGCTTTCTCCTTAGATGATGTTAAAAAATGGAAGAGCACAATTTGATCCAGTTATTTGCAGCTACTAAATGCCTCTTAAATACAGAAAATTTTCTTTGCCCAGTGAGGAAGTGCAATAGCAGCTGCAGGGTTGGAAAGGCAGGAGCTGTGGGTGGTGGAGCTGGGACTGGGGCTGGCTCTGGCAGCCTGAGCACTCTGACTGAAGTTACCACAGCCACACGAGTGTTTGCAGGACCCTGCATTTGGGTTTAATCCTGTATTTGTTTTGACAACCAAAAGGCACATGAATCCCCATGTAGTTTTGAAAATGTAGCTGGAGGTCTTCCTGGCTTCCTGACCCTGAGGGGAAAGGCTTCCTTGGAATCCCAGGCTGGTCTGTAGTGTCACTGCCTTTGTCAATCCAAACGTTGCTGTGGCGTTATAAAAGAATTTCTGCCGAGATGCAGGAACTCCCTTGGAGGGAAGGGAGCAGAAGACATTCCTGATTTGCTCATGGGAGGTGTGCATGTGGATGCAGGAGCTGGAGATCCTGGAGCCCAGTGAGGTAACCCTCAGGGTAAAGCCAGCCACAGGGAAGGGTTAGAGCTCTGATCCCATGGGCTGGAAGGGAGGGGACCAGGGCAGGCTGAATCTCAGCCATGGCAAGCTGGGGAGTCACAGAGTTTGAACCTCGTGCTTTGATGTGTCCTGTCAGAGCTTGAGTTCTTGCAGGTGCCATTCGGTGTCTCTGAGCTGTTGTGCCTCCACACCTGAATAATTTCCTGCCAGTGTGAGATGTGGGCTCCAGAAAACGTGTGTGAGTCACTGAGAGCTGACCTGTGAAGTGCTGTGGAGGTCTTGGAGACAATCTCACCATTTATTGGGAAATGGAGGTCTCTGTTGTGGGAAGTGTGATGGGAAAGCGAAATGAAACTCAGGCACCTAAACAAAGTAATTTGTGAAAAGAAAATTATTACAAGGTGGTTTATTTGCGTGTATGTACAGAATATGTAACAGTCACTGTGGTGTGTGCGTGTCAGAGCCATGGGACTGAGAGCTGGAATAGCTGGGCCCACGCCCTTGGGCCCTGCCAGGCACAGGCTGTGTCCATCCAGGTCTGCTGGGAGGTTCTGCATCCTCTGCCTTGCCCCTCACAGCTGTGCTGGCACAACATCCTGGGTGCCCTGGTTCACTCCCACACCCCTGTTCCCACAGGTGGGTGAGAAGCCCTCCACCTCGTCCAGCCCCGTCTGACCCCAGAGCTCCTTGGGAGAGGTCAGTGTCCCTGTGGGCTCTGCCAGCTTGCTGTGCTGGGTAAGCAGCACCTCAGCACAGCCCTCGTGGTGCACAGGCTCTCCCCAGAGGAGCAGAGTTCTGGCTGGAATGGGTACGTGTGAGGGGATGGTGCTCGAGGTGGAACTGTTGGAACAGGTGTGGCTGAAGACAGGGTGGGAAAAATGAATTACCACAGGGACCTGAGGGGTCACCAGTGCACTGGAACTGGACCAAGCAGACGTTTCTGAAGTATCTGAGATGTTCTCAACGTTCAGGCACCAAGAGGCACTGTGTTATGAGGAGACCAAGCTCAAATACAAAGGTTCTCCTGGCTGCATTCCCCTTTCTTGGTTTCTGTCAGGCCACCACACAGTGAAATGATTTTAATTTCATTATTTTCATTTGAAATCAAGGGTTTTGTTAGATTTCAATCAACTGCCTTCATCAGCTAATAGTAAACACTTATTTGTCTCTTCTTTTCTACTCTCCCATTGCACACAGTGAGTTGCTGCTGGGGTAAATTGTGCCCCATGTGTAAAGGTGGGTCTCAGTACAGCCCTGGTACCTGGGCAAGGTGTGATCCTAAGGCCAGGTTCATCAGGGTGTTGAAAGAATGAGATGTGATTGGTTAAGGCCCTCAAAATGCACAAGCACAGAGGGGAAGTGAGGCAGGCTGGAAGCTCCAAGCCCTTGTTTTCAGTAAGCAGCATGATTGGCAGCAGGAATAAACACGAGCGGGAAGCTTGTGTATCAATCTAATTGTATAATTGCAGGTTGCTTTCTGCCTGGTTTGATGTGAAGATTGTGGTAATGTGGAGTGTCTCTTTGGTAATTTGCTATTAAATCCAACACTAGGAAGTAGTTCAGTGGCTTCCTGGATGGATACCTGGTGTTTGTGATCTCCACCTGCTGGAGCAGCACCCGTGCCTGCCTTTTCCTTTTTCTCTTATTTTTGATTATATAGTGGTCAAAGTTTTTTCAGCAAGTTGCCAAGGTGAGTTAGACATAAAGGTCAAAATGTGATAACTCATTACCCAGTGTTGTAAAAGTCACTGCCAAGAGCTGAGAGCAATGTTTAATTATTCCCTCTGAACTTGTACAAAGTATTATTTTATATATGTTGTAATCAGTACACTGGGAACACTGCCTGCCCAAACCTCAGCACTGGCTCTGCTCAGAGCTCCCAGTCAGTCACTGGGCAGGAGGGGAAGGGTGGTGTTCAGTGAAACCATGCAGGAAAAATTCCTTAGCAAGGGAAAAATGTCAAATAGTGTCTTTGATGATGGATGTAGAACAAAGCTACAAAGGGAGCAGGCTCCTTCTTACTGGGAGAACAGGAGAAGGCTCCAGCCCTGCCAGGTCCCATGTCCATCTGGCCCATTCCCTTTACCTTGATTACAATTAATCAGCTGCTTTTCCAGTGCAAACACCCCTTTCCTATTCCTCAGAGATGAATTGATTTCTGGCTGACAATGAATTGATTTCTGGCTGATTCCACACCAGAAGTTCATAGCTTTATCTCAGAGCACTGAGGGCTGTTACAGAGTGACAAAGATATACTTGTCTGAATTCTTGAAGGATCTTCCCAACTGTTCTGCTTCTTACCTGCCACTGGGTTTTTGTATGCTGGTGGTTACATCCTTTTCTGGCTTTGACATGGTTGGAAAACTGCTTAATAATAATAGTAATAATAATAATAAGTAGAGCCAAAGCCATTGTGGCTTCAGAGACATAGTTTTTAATAGATTCTGCTAAAAACATCAGTTGAAAGGTAATTCCAAGTAGATATTGCCAGGGCAGGAGGTTTTCCAGTCAGGTGAGTGTCCCCTGTGCATTATTTATGCCCTCGTGTATGCCCCAGTGTTGCTAGGATCGTTTCTTGGTATGTTGTGTTCCAGATTCATAGTGGACCAGCAGGTAACCAGGAATGCTGATTAAAAATCTTCAGTATTTCTCTGAATAAAGAGAGTTGGCATCTATTGACCTTTGGCCTTGCTGGTGTTGGCAGAGGCTTTGTGAGGCACTGGTGAGACATCTGCTCTTGGTGCAACATCTGAAAATTGGTGGGTAGATAAATTACAGACACCTGTAGGAGTCAAGGTTTTCTTCTCTCCCAGAAGTGTTTTGCCATGACCTTGGTGCAGCTCCATCCTGCCTGGCTCAGACACTGGTTGCATCCCCAAAAGTTAACCTCTGAACTCCCCGGGGTTATGCTCAAGCCAAAGATCACCGAGCTTTTAGAGATCAAGAGGATGTCAGTGAGGAGGGACGGCGCGATGAGCCTCAGACACTCATTAGTCCTCGCTGAACGCCTGAAAATAACGAATTTCAGCTTAGTCAACAGCAGTGAAAGACACTTATTGTGTTCAGATTGCCTTGGGATGGCTTCTGCTTGTTGGGGCTGGCAAATGGCATTATCCAAAGGGAAAAGCCCTGTGTGTGGTGTTCCCACGAGGGCGGCTGTGTCCTCACTCCTGCAAATACAAAGCGTTCTTGGCAAGCAGAGTTTAATTAGGAGCCTCCCTGAGACCAGCCAGGCCGGGCGTCAGTAGCCGAGAGGGGCCCTGGCACCTGTGTTAAGGAACATGCTGGGAAAAAGGCTGGATTTCTGGCAAATGTCATCGCTGCTGCCTCACTTTGTGCGTCCTCACGCACGTTTTTAATACGGCTGCGCTTTGTCTACCTGGAATATGCAAATAGTATTCAAATTAGAGCTCAGCTTTGTGGCTGTCAGCACATACCCCCCAGCTTCCCTCTAGCAAGTGACTAATGGGAACATGTGTTCTTTCTATTTTTGTAGAGCAGGGGGAAGGAGGGGAAGGAGGGCCAGAGCTGGCAGGGCTAAGCCACCGCCTCCTTGTCCCCAGAGGGAGCAGAGCCCACAGCAGAGGGTGGGGATGGTGGGATGGGGCCTGGGGCTGCTCTGCAGACCCCCTGCCTGGGGCAGTGGTGGTGCAGGGCTGTGAGGGGCCCCCAGCCCACTCCCCACACTGTGCCTGCCCAGGGCTCTGCAGCTCCTGGCACTCAGATGAGCAGCAGAGTCCAAACTTTGTCCTTGCATAGGCCATTTTCTTCCTGTACCCCATCCCTTTTATTCACAACTATACCCATCCTGTATTTGTTAGTGTTCCTATGGCAACAGATCTAACTGCTTGCACAGAATTGTAATGTCAGGAAACTCTTTAATGTTTCTGTGGATGACTTAATATGATTTAGGAGAAATCCACCTCATCCAGTGCTGGGCACTGGCTCTGGGCCCTGGGGGCTTCCCACCACTTAAGGTCTCTGAACCTGCCTCCCTTGTGGAGCAGGACTTTTGCCTTCTATTGATTCTGAAAGGTGGTCAGCAACAAAAACTAAAATAACAGCACACACTCAGCACACGTTTGCTGTTCCCAGAGGACTGTAAACCAAAGGCCAAGGGCTCAGATATTGCTGAAGCTCCTGGTGGCTCCAGGCTTTTCCAGTCACATATAACAAGTACTTGAGAAAGGGACATCTCATGTCTTGCAGAAACGGTGGTTCACTGTGAAGTAGGAGCCATGGTGGGTGTCACAGTCTGCTCTCCAGATCTGCTGGAGCCACGGCCACGCTGCTCTGGAGTCAGTGACGAGACACCAGCAGGACACCCCTGGCCTCTCTGTGCAGCCAGCAGGTCTAGGGGAGAGTAATGCCAGGAGATAAGAAGTATCTGAATGCAGCTGCAATAAGGGTCTGATACTGAGAGACTCAGAACTGGTACTTTGCAAATACTGGTGGCTCCATAAAACTGTCCTCCCAGGCTGCTCAGGATCCGTGTTCTGATGGAGAGGCACCTTGTCACTCTGCCAACAGGGCTGTGGTGTAAATATGCTCATTCTGGCTGTTCTGCTTTCAGGTAGGAGATGTTTCCAAAGCAGGATGCTGTCCCTGCCTCTCCCTGAGGTACAGATCTCCAAGTCCCAGGGCATGTGTCATTTCTCTCTCTCTCCCCTCCTGCCCCATGCAGCCTCACTGTCCCCACAGAAGGACAGAGCTGGTTGGCCCCATTTGTCAGCTCAAAGCGTGACTAAGGTGTTGCCTTCTGTTTTTAGTAAGACTGTCAGCACTGCTTTCTGCTCTGGATGAGGAGAGGAGGGTGATTTAAGCAGCCAGGATAGGAAAGTCACTCTTCTTAATTAGCACTAATGCAGTGAAGGTTGTTTTCTGGCCCTGGCAGGGGAGATGGTAATTAATATGGCAGGGAGACAGCAGAGAGACAGACGGAGAGTTCAAGGCCGGCGTGTGAGCCTCCGACCCCGGGCGGTGCTGGCAGAGGCAGCGGGACACGGAGCCTGTCCCTGTGGGATGGATGGAGCACTGGCCATGTCCCCTGGGCCCCTGCCCAGCTCTGCACCACCAGACATGGGGGTTCTTCACCTGCTGTAGCCTGACCAGCTTTTCCCACTCACAGTTTAACTGGTTTTGTGTTCTAATGAACGACTTCCTTTGCCCATCTCAGCGCAGCAAGTTGGCTCTTGCTGCTGTCAGTCTGGGTTATCTGTGCCCTCGGGTCACATCAGCAAAGCCAAGACCAGAGGAGAACAGGGCTCCCATATTCCCACCAGGAAGATCAGTGTCTCTGCAGGGCACCATGCAGAAATGACAGGTTGACCAAGGGCAAGCAAACCCAAAATATCTGTGTGGTCATGGTGACCTCTGCCACGGATCCGTGTGTGGTTGTAGGCTTTTGGACACTGTCTTCAGCTGTAGCTCAATGTTCAGGCAGAATTAAGGGTATCTGAGGTAAGGGAGAGGTGAGCAAGGACCCGTTATTGTGGGTGGAGATGTGATGGACAGAAGGTTAGGGTTAGGGTCTGGTAGTTGCACTTGAGTCCCCCTTTGTGCTGCTCCAGTGGCCTTGCATGTCACATGCATGATCTTTGTCTGCTCAGGATTGTGGTGCTGAGCTGGAAGGTGCTGTGCTAATTCTCTGTCTTGGTGAATTAACATGTGTTCTTCAGAATATGTATTCCTCAAGAGGTTTTTTTGGCATGTTATGTACCCATAAGCTTCTAGCATGTTTGCTTGGCACTGTGACGTGGATACCTAATGTTATGCCCAGGAGCAATGGAGCAGGTTTCCTTAATTTGATGTTCCCAGTTTTGTTGGGAGGTAAAACCTGGATGCTGCCTGGTGAAAGGGTCTGGAGTTAGTCGTGCACTTTGTAAAGACATGGAGACTTGTCATTTTAGCTGGGAGAGAAGCCAACCAAACCTCTAATAAGAGATTTTCCTGAGTCCCTGGAAGCTTGAAAAACCAGATAAATGCATGTGCTTACAGGATTCAACCCTTAAATATTCTAATAAAAATTGTTTAGCTGAGGACTTGACTTCATTAAATGGCCTTGGAATCACCTTTTGAAAAGGCAGGTGATATTCAAGTAGTGAAGAAAAAGCAGTGAGTGGGGTGGCCAAGATGTTCATGTACCTGGAGCTGCATTCCTGTAAAGCAGCTTGGGAAGCTCCTGCAGGGAAGCATGGTCCTGATCAGTGCACCTGTCTGTGTCTCACGGCTGGAGGGGACTCTCTAACAGCAAAGCCAGTCCCCAGGGCTGGAGGTGGTTTTTCCACCTGAGAAGTGTCACCAAGGAGGCAACGCTGCTCACATTCCTCACCTGGGCTCAGAGCTGCTCTCTCTGCTTCTCCTCTTCCTTGTGGTGATAACCCAGACTGAATAAAGCAAATAATTGCATTTTGGATAAGAGTACCCTGTGTAATGTTCACCATGGCTGGGAGCACTGTTGTGTCTGAAGCAAGCAGCAAACACTTCTTTTCCACAGGAAAACACAAGCCCTGGCTCTTATGTGACCCCTCCTGTTCAGGCATTTGGTGGCTGTTTTTTGGGGGGGAATTCAGTTTTTCTTCATTGGGGATTTAGGGGTTTCTCCTTCTGTATTCCAGGGGATTTGTTGGCATATTTTCTGTGCCTATTCTGGGAGCCAAAGGCTTTCGTCCTAGAAGAGAAAATGAAGGCAAGTGTTTCCTCTGGGGGGCTGGGGCTGGCAGGAGGCATCTGCCCCCCCTGCCTGGGCAGGCCCTGCCTGGCAGCCCCTGCCTGCAGCCCTGCAAGAAAGGCCCTGGTGTCCTGTCTGCCATGGTCCATCAAGGACTGCGGGGACACCAGGAGGCTTGTGTCACCTCAGACTGGAGCTGAAGTGAGGTCAGAAAGGTGAAACGGCAGTATTTTATCCAATAAGAAACCCAAGGATTTGGATTTATGCCAGAGCAGCAAGTGCTAAATCATCATATCTCAACCAGGGGATTTATGGCAGAGTTACAAAGATGATAATTTATTTAAGCACTTGTGCTAAGAATTTTTTTTTCCCCTGTTGATTCTTATTAGCATGGAATGTTTTACACTTTTTAAAGGGTATCATAGTGAAAGAGGGAACATTTGCAGGGAAATGTTATCCAGAATACATACATTGTTTAAATGAGCTGCTCTCCAGCTTCCAGACACGCAAATGTTTAAAGCGAGAGGCAGCACCTGATGTTTTATTAATCGTACACACATCTGCAAACTTTCAATATCTCATGTTTGTAAATACAAGTAGCAGTTTAGAATCTCTTTTAAGATAAAGCATAGAAAAATATGGATTTTCTCTACAAAACTGACTTCAGGAACAGGTCATGGTGTGCCAGAGGGATGTTTCCCACAGGGATGTTTCCCGGTGCCATCCATACTCTGCCCCTGCGTGCTGGGTAGGATCTGCTCCGTGCCCCATTCCATCTTGTACTGGTACCACAGATACTTTTTTTATTGAAAAGTATTTTCATTGTTGTTTCTTCAGCTCAGTTAGTGGGGGAAGGCGTGCTGGCAGGCTCTCAAGGCTTTGCTGTGCACAGTGTGTGTCGGGATGATGCTCACAGGCAGATGGGCAATGAGGAGGGATTGTGGAGCTGTGCAAAAGGCTGCACTCAGATGAGAAATCACAGAATCCCAGAGAGGTTTGTGTCGGAAGGCACCTGAAAGCTCACTTAATTCCAACCCCCAGCCATGGGCAAGGACACCTTGCAGCAGACATCTCACCTCTGTGAGTTCTGCTCTGGCCTCGGTCCATTCACAAACAGATGTTGACGTGTAGGTTATGTGCTGACCTGTGACCATGGGTTATGTTTGTGAAATGCAGAAGCCAAAACTTAATATACACATATCCTGGAGTTCAGCAAATTCCTTTAGCTGAGGTAGGCTGCAGTGAGATGCCAGCTGCTTCAGGTAGGAGTAGATCCTTGGAGATGGCAGCCAGGGCTGTTATTGAGGATTGCAAGCAGCACTTCCTGGTGCTTCCAAGGAGTGATGATCCAGCACAACAATAATGGCAGTGCAGGAGATTTCCCATTTAGACTGAGTCTACCCAATAGATTGATGTGTTGAATATGAACTTGTACCAGTGAGGCTTCAGGGTTTGTGTACAGATTTAATCCAGTGGCTAAACATTCCTCCTGGCAGCAAACACAACTCATCAGTTGTTACCAAGAGCCAGTGCTGTGGGTTTAGTTCAAGCTGAATCAGCATGTAGGTAGTACTTCAGTCCTACTGTGCAAGCATCTGATTTTGAGTAAATTATTACAGATTTAATCTTTATTCAGGTCTTTGTGTGTGAGTCAGTGACATATTAAGATTGAAAGGTGGCAGGAAAATGTTGGTTGATTCCTCATCAGTTTGTATGTCTTTCTCTGCCAATTACAGATTCTTCATTGTCTGCCATCAAAAATCACATGAGTAAGAGCATCAGCAGTCTAAAGTGGGCAGTCCTGAAATCAATCTTAATTTCATTTCCAACAGCTAGGTTTTGTTTGATTGTAAAAGAACTTCACCTGAAACTGGTCTGGTGCTTGTGACCCTGCCCAGGGGTCTCTGGGCTGGGGTCTCTGGCCCCTTCTCTGGGAGTGACTGTGCTGTCATTGTTGGGACACCATGGGTGCTCACTGGCCTTCAGGGTCCTGCTCTGAACCTCAGAGAACCTCAGGTTTCCATGGCTGAAGCCATTGCTTGTTCAGGGTCCTCTCCCTGTGAGATTCTTGCTCAGGATCATTTTCTCTCTGCTTCTATTTTTGCTGGTATCTCCAACAATAGCCTCGTGTTCCTCCTCCGTCTGTTCCAGCCTGACACAGTTCAGTGCTGCGGCGCCTACGGGGGCTTGAAAAGAGCAGCCCCCCCCCTTTCTTCCCCCTTCATTTTTTTTTTGGCTGAGGCCAAATTCCTTCACCCAGGCAGAAAGATCGGCCGCTCTCAGTGGCTTTTACTTTCCGAGAGCATTTTCCACGCGGCCGTGGCTTCCCTGCGGAGCGAGGCTCCCGCTCCATTCAGGGAGAAGGGTGCACTTTGCGCATCTGCCTTTTGTTTGGCCTGAGCCTCTGGGACTTGCAGAAGGGGGAGGAATTGATAAAAGCAAAGCATTTTGCCATAAAAAGAACCGAAGAGGGCAATGGAAGGCCATTTGTGTAATTCCCCAGGCTGTGTCTCTCTGAAAGCGAAGGTCTGGCGCAGTCTGCATAACCCGCTGACTTCGGCTCTGCCTTTATCCTTTACCACGTGCAATCCGTTCTTGTACAGGAATTAGAGATTAAAGGCAACTTAACCTGTGCTTTTCTTTTTGTTTTTTTGCAGCTTTCTTTGGCAGTGAAATGGTGGAGCTGCATTTCAGATCAGACAAGGGGGGTGGGTGTGAGCAGGGCAAACCCCCAGCAGTTTCCCACCTGCAGCCCAGAGCTGCTGTTTCACCATGTGTACCAGGGAAAGGCCCTGCAGGCTGGAGGGAATTACTGGGATGTAGTCAGGGCTCCCTTTCTGATGGCCCTGACATTGGTTTGTGGTGCTCAGGGGTTTGCATGTGGGCCGTGGGTGTCCTACAGGGCTGGGCAGCTCTGGCTCCATCACAGGACAGCTCAGGGACCCTCTTCACCTAATACATCAAATTGTCAGGTCTTGTATTAAAAAAAATCAGTGTTTTGGAGGGGCTGCCCATATTCTGCCACTTGCACTGCTGAGAAATGAAAGCAGAGGCACCTTCTTGGAGTGTAGTGAGAAATACCTCATTTGTACTATGGTGACAAAGCAACCAAGTCAGTGTATTTGAAGAAAATCGCTTCCCAGTGCAAGAAGGTGTTCTGGAAGCTTCTCTGCTGACAGGGGCTCCCCGTGCATGGAGCGCTCTGTTCGGGCACCGAGGCTGAGAGCTGTCGGCAAAGCACGAGGAGATTAGAGAAGAGCAACAAAAAGGATTAAGGGGCTGAGGGATTGATCTCTGAGGAAAGATTAAAGGAGCTGACTATGTGTAGCCTGGCAGAGAGAGAAGTACAAGGCAGCTTGATAACGGTGTACAAATGTTTGAAGATCTAAATGTGAAGGGGTTGATCCTGCACACCTCACTTCCATAATGTCCCTGCAAAATCAGTGGGCATTGGGTGTTACTTTTGCAGGCCTGAACCCCAATACCAAACCAAACTTGGTTATGATAACACACCTACTTATGCAGGGACATTGGTGAAGTAATGTGAATAGCAACAAGAAATTTGCAGCACTGATATGCTGAAATGTTAGATTTCTCCTAAAATGGAAGGTATCAAATCCTTCAGCCTGGACATTTAATCTGCAGAGGTCACTTGGCAGTGAGGGAAGAGTGATCCTGGCAGCGGAGGGTCTGCATGGGCTCCTCCACCGGGTTCTGCTTTCTTTACTACTCCGAATCTGCACACTGGAGTTGAGGGGCTGCACGAAGCAGAGCAGCAGTGTGCTGCCAGGCTTCCCCTGAGGGTGTCTGCAGGGGAGTGAGGGGTGCAAGGGATGCTTTGGTTTTGGGTTTGTTTGTTTGTAATACATGGCAAGAGTGGCTTTACAGTGGTAATAAAACACTGGATGAAACCCCAAGTTTCTGCCAGGGATTATTTGATGTTGGTACTTGGAACTGTGACTTCTGTTTGCAGGTGCAGAAAATGAATGTGACACCTCTCAATCAGGTAGTAAAATGTCATGTTTCTCCTATTCTTTTTTTTTTTCAAAGATTGTATTTACCTGGCAAAATTCCCAACCGTCACTCTAAAATTAATATTCCCAACTGGGGAAGCTTCCAAGCTGCTGCTCACCCTCCTCTGAGCTGGCAGAAAGAATTATATCCCTTCCATGTGCTCAGCAAGTCCAGCTATTTCCCTTCATTTCCAAAAGACTCCAACTAAACATAAATCTGTCTGTAGTCCTGACAGCCCCTAGTCATCTGTTTACCAAAATAAACTTTAAGCATATATTGAAAAATAATTTCTATTGAAATATGCATCCCTATGGCATTCGAGCTCAGTATTTAATGCCTTTTTTATGGTTAATAATGCATCAAAAGCATTTTGAGTCTCAAACTGTCATTACATCACATACATGATGTGCCGGATGTGTTTAATTGACTAAAAAACTTGGAGTCAGTTTTTATTTTAAAAAATACTAATAGATGATTACCAAGTCCTACTTCTCCTGATCTGTGTCTTCCAGTACATTGTCAGCTGGTGATGGTGCTCACGGAGCTCAGAGAGGGAGACAGGTCAGAGGAACAGGCAAAGCTGTTTGTTCAGAGCCTTTTCCTGAAGCACAGTTTGCTGGGATTTGATTTCTGCAATGAAAAAGCAAGTTAGTGCAGCAAAATAATATTAGACCTGGCACATGCTTAAATTGGCACATGCTCTCTTGTCTGAGAGCAGAGTAGGTGGCTCTGCCCCGTGGGAGTGTTTGCTCCCTGTCCCCAGGTGTTGTTGCCAGCCCGTGGTGTTTGCAGCCACACCTGTGCCCTGGGGTCATTGTCACCTGTCGTAGTTCCAGGCTGGGCAGCCTGGGGCCTTTCATCTATGGCCTTGTGCACAAATCTAATGGATGGGAAGGCTTTCTATGTTTTATGGGGGTTTTCATCACTCAAAGAACCTAAATACACGTGGAAGACCCTGCTGCAATCAAAATCCCCCCATATGACTGTGATGTTGTTAGCAAACAGATAAGTGCTCTTTGAGAAGGACACATTTCCTTCATGCCATGTTTGTGCCTTATTTCAGTTCACTTTTTAATGTGGTTTACTCTGTTCTGTTTTGTAACAAGAAAGTCATTGTCTCCCTTCCCTCTTAGGTCAGTTGTTTTGGCTTATTTTTACTTTTTCTTTTAAGTTTCTGTTAAGCCTTTTAAAATACTTTTTGATTGATTGGTAAGGCTTAAATCCTGTGATTATATTCCAGTGGAGGCACAGGAAGGAGGAGAGAAGACTCATATTTTAGGTGTGAGGTGGTCACATTGGCAAGGGTGGCGTGAACGTGATTTTGGAGAGGTGACTTGGTCATAAGTGGGAATTATTCTGTTAGTGCAGGTTAAACTGAGTGCTCTGGGGACATCTTTGTCCTCTTCTCAAGTGTAATGTGGCGGGGGCTTGAGGCAGATCTGTTGGATCCCCCTGGTGCTTGGCTCCCACTCTCACTTGTCCCACTGGCCAGGGCAAGTGCTGTCTGTGCCAGCCTGGGCCCTCCGTGCAGACTGGAACATGTGTTTCTTTGGGATAGCTCTGGTAGATGGGTGATGTGACACCTTTCAGCTCTATTTCTAAACTCCATATTCCATGTTTTTTAAATCCTCACATTTTAAATGACAAATGGGATAATTCCCTGAGCTTTCTTCTGGTTTTCCGGTTCCTCCCTACCTGCTCATCTTGGTCCCAGCAGCTGCCTCATTTCCTGGTAAGTATTTGTCATAGCTTAGAGCAGGTGCTGTTCTGTCACCCCTGCTGTGACACTGCTCTCCCCTGGTCCCATGTCCTGGTTCCACAGCGCTCTCTGGGTGCCAGGACAGTTCCTCCAGAGCAGCAGGGACAGGTTTGCCAGCCCAGGGCTGGGTGCAGCACCCAGGACAGACACGTGTGCTGTGCCCAGGACCGCTGTGGTGTGCAGCTGCCCTCCCTGCCCCTGTGCTGTAGCTCTGGCCTCATGTTAATGTTTCCAGGTCAGCTCTGGCAGGGGACTGTGGAGGGCCAGTCACTTAATGAACCCCTTGGGGACCTCCCTGCGTTGCTCACAATTTCTCTCCCCCTCGTCAGGCAGGGAAGCTCAGCCCATGCTGTTTCACTCCATCACTTTTTTCCGATGCCTTTTCCGCCTGCTTGCTCCACACAAACAAACCAATTATCAATGAAGACACAAACTGGGGCCTTTTTCCTTGAAAGCTCCTCCAGCCTTGCCCTTACCCACATTTCACAGGTACACATCAACTTGCATTTCTTTCTGCCCCTTCTCCCTCTGTCTCTGCCTTGCAGGTGCTGACTTGCCTGTTCCCAGTTGCCCACAGTTCATCCTTCAGATCCAGACCTGCTATTGATTTGTGCAAAGCCACTCAGTATCCACATGCAAGTGCTTGTGTGTGTGGGCTCTTACATGAGCCCAGGAAACAGACCTGGGCTCATTCATTCATTCATTGGAGAATTTCATTGTTTCCTTTGGGTGGAAGTGACCTTACCTGCACGTGTTTCAGACAAAAATACCCCCACAATCATCTGTTCATCCCCAGTTTACATCAGTGAGGCTTTCATGTACCATAAAATGGGCATAACACCACTGGACATAGCTGGTTTGTGTGTGCTGCGTGCAGGCAGGTTTGTTTTCTGAGGGTGCAGATGTGTCTCTGTCTTCTTGTAACACTAAATATTTCACATGGAGTGTGAGATGACAGCTGGGACCATCTGGAGTCTTTGTCCAGTTCTGGAGCCATGCCCTGGTGTTGGATCTGTACTTAGTGGGTGGAAATATGGCATCATGCATATTTAGTATAAGGAAGTAAAATTGATCAAATCTTCCCAAAGTGTATCTGTGGCTGAGCTTCCCTTTACCTTGCACTGGCTGCCTCTGGCATTCCAGCTTCTCTCCACACCTCAATGCACTGATCAGCCCCTTGGCACCTTTGTGAGGCTGTGGAATCACCTTGGACAGCTTTAGATGGCAAAAGTGGGAGGTGACCTGCAGCAAACCAGTAACTTCCTTGAAATGAGAAGCTAAAAGAAAGGGCTCTAAGCTGTGTAGGGTTCTGTCAAGGTATCATGTGTTTGAGGGAAATGTGCTCCAAGTGCTTCTGTGCCACCAGCATCTCTCATCCCCTTGTGCCCTGTGTGAAATAATTTATTCCTGCACTCAGGCAAACCGTGTTTCCCAAGCCAGGGTCTTTCCTTTGAGGAAGGGCTCTTCTGGGCTGCCCTGCTGGTTCATCCCTCGCTCCCACCACTGACCGTGGGGTGTCTCTGACCGTGGGGTGTCTCTGCAAGGGCTTTCTCAGCCCACCCACAGCTCCCCTGCTTGGGGAAGGCTGAGCTCGTGCTGCTGCAAGGGGCTCTTGGCAGGGGGAGTTGGTTCCTGGTTGGAGTGACCCAGCTCTGTGCCTGGTGCTGGCTCCTTCTCCTCGGTGCAGACACAGGCGCTGTGCGGGGCTGGCGGGTACCAGCCCCATCTCCAGGAGCCACAGGCTCCAGAAACCTCCTTCAGAACGGGCTGCCTAGATAAGAGTCATTCTATCAGTAGTGAAATTCCTATTTTAATGTAATTTTACAGACCCTGATTCACTGTCCCTTAACTGCAGCTTGTTATTTCTGGCATTAGAGGGTAAAAAAAAAATAGCTTCTGGGCATGTGACACTATTCACAGGCCTTTAATGTCAGAAATAATGATCATGTTAAATTGGAGCTCATTACGACGAAATGAGACCTCATTGAGCCCTCTTTTTGGGGGGTTGTTTAATGATTTTCCTTTTTCTCTTCTTTTTTTCCTTCTAAGTAGCCCTGAATTGGTACACTGGGGGAGAAGCTGGGAGGTTTGGTGGTAAATTTAAATCGCAAGAACTGTATACCTTTAAAATCTATTAAAAAAAAAAAAAAAAGGATCCTGATTTTTCTACTGTTCTCCCCAAGTACTCTGGTCCTTTGTTACGTTTTTAGTTATAGAAATTTCTCGCACCTCTTAAGGCCACTAATAATGGTGATATCTAAGGCAACTACAAAACATATTTGGGACTTTATTTCAAGCACTACTTTTCTCATAATGAACATGAGGATCCCATTTTCCAGTCTTTTCTCTGATCACATTCAGAAGGGTGGAAGCTCCTCCTGTGAGAACTGCACTGAAGCAGCTCAGCAGCGTGGATGGAGCTGTGTGAGACCAGGCAGGTGCCCACACCCCCCACCCTTCTCAGGGGCCCCGTGGCCACCAGCACTGCCAGCTCTGGAGCGATTTTGGACATCTGGCACAGCTGTGTGTCCTACCAGCCCCGTGTCCTGTTGGTGGCCTCTCCACCCCTTGTGGATTTGCTGTTTCTCAGCCCAGATGTGCTGTAGGAGAAAGAGGCTGTAGTTCAGAGGGAAAGTAGTTTAGATACATTTGTTGGGATAAAACCAATCTCTGCCTAAGGGGTTTTCTTGTAAACCTAAGGGTTTTTCTTGTCTGAGATGAGTGACAAGTGTTGCTGAAATCAAGAGGTGACACAAAAACCATGGGGATATGGGGTGGTGTGATCAGCAGTGGGCTCCAGACACACTTGGCCTAGCTGCAGCCAACACAGAAAAGGAGAGCTTTAATAAACAATTCAAAAATAGTGGGTTTGTTTTATGGGTCTTAGAGAGGGCCCAGTTAGAAGAGCAGCACAGGAGAGAACATGAATACAGAAAAGAATTATGATGGAGGCTGATGGAAAGAAGAGTACAAGGATGGAATTAGCTGCTGGATACTGAAGGAGAAGTGGTAAAGAATGGATCATAAGGGACTATAAAGCAGGGAGGTAATATATATGCACTAAAAAGGAAGCACCTGTAGATGGTTGCAATGCCACCGTGCTAAACTTGGAAAATTTTTTTTGCCCTGGCTCTTGGAGGAATAAGAAGCTGTTAAGACTGGAGAAAGGATGTTTCCGTTCTGTGTGTGATAAGCAATGGGTGTCTAGGCAAGCATTTAAGCAATAAAGATGTTAAGTAAAAGATTTTTAGGGGTGTTAGAGAGAAAGAAAGTCAACAGGAGACAAAAATCTGAGAATGACGGCAGAGAAAAGCTGAAGTGAAAGCTGATGGCTGTGATAGTTCCTTCAGTGTCAAGGTATTTGAGAAAGCTGTGAGTGAAAAAGGCTCTGCAGGGCAGATTAGGACCTCTGCTCCAGCTGAATGGGGTGCTTGATGTGATGGACAAGATTCTGAATTATACCTTCAGATAAAGGGATGATAGACCTTTGAATCCTCACCGAGAGGCAGCTGCATCTGTGTTTGTGGTTGAGAACATCCCTCCCCTCCCCTTCCATACACAGATATGTGGGTATATATGTACAGCTCTGTGGGATGGGCTGTGGGTTTTCTTGCAAGGAATTTTAGGTCAAGGAGGACAGAAAAACTGCCTGCTGTTGATGTTTGGTCACTGGGAAAGGGTGGAGAAGCTGACCTCCTGCCCAGTGCCAAGGTTCTGGGGAGGCAAGGGGCAGCTCCTCATGGGACTAGGGCAGAGAATCCCTTGTGTTCTGGGATCCTGCACATGGACAGCTTGAAGCTGTAAGGAACTGTCTGTCTCTCTGCACCTGCTCTAAAATGACCCAGCAATGGGCATGTTTAGGAAAATGACTCCCTGCTCCTGCTCCACTTTGCCTCGGCATTGCTGGTGACGCCATGACTGTTATTTAGCTCAGAGAAAACAACACTTGAATTGTGTTTAGCATCTTCCAGTGTAAAGAAAAATCCTGAAGATAATTATTTGTATCCAAATTATTTTCCATTCTTTAGCAGATGTTTTCAGACTTCAAATATGTTGTTTTCTGCAAGTGCTGCATAATAAATTAATTGTTTAATTAGTAATAGATGTGTCACTCCTGGGAGCAAATCCCTTACTTTGAACAAGTAAACCAGACACCGCTTTCATGTTTAATATGTTGGGTTTAAGACTTTTACCTCTTTTAAAATACATGCACTTCCATAGATCAGATAATACCTTAAACTATTGTCAGTGATTATGTGAGATCTCATAACACAGAATGGAGCAAAGTACAGACATTTCTTCACTTTAATCAGCAATAAAAGCAGGAAGAAATTAGAAGTTGCTTCCCATCAGTGAATCTCCTGCACATGTTCCACCTACTCTAAGGGGTCCTCATTACCATAGATGTGAAAATCTCAGCTCTGAAAATCTTTGTAACATAATCCAGCATGAAAACATAATCTTGTTGTGGAAGGAAATTAAGGCACAGAGAGTCTCATGGAAGTAGAAAACTTTTGACCCAAGACTGGCCTTCTTACTGGGGAAACAGTGACCCAAGACACTGGTCTTTCTGGTAGGCAACTTTCTTCTTGAGCCCAGAAACAGAAGGAGCCACGATGACCACTTCAACTCCATTGTATAGGAGCTTTTTTATGAGGAAGGTTTTGTTTCAAAACTATTTCTATATTCATATATTTTGTGATTTAACTCTTTATAACTACAAAATCCTCAGTGTGAGTATCTAGTGATTCTAGAGAACCAATTCAGACAGTATTGACCTTATTTTGAATGGATGCCTTGCTTCTGCCTGGCCAATAGGAATTGCTGCTTTCATCAGAACGATTTTCCTTATACATGGGGTATGGTCCTGGAGAGAAGAGGCCTTCAGAAGAGCTAGGTTAGTTTTAGGGATTGCCTCCTCCCAGACAGGAGGTCCAGCAGGACTGCAGGAATAATACCCAAGCGTGCTCTGGTCTGGTGACAAGGTGTGGGTGGGCACAGGTTGGACTCTGGTCTGGGAGGCCTTTTCCAGCTGCAGTGACTCTGGGATTCTGATACAGGTGTAGAGGAACACGAGAGACAATCTGGGGCTGCTGTTGGATGTGTCTGCATGTGCTGAGGAACGTGTGGCTGTGTCCATAGCAGCACTCGAGCATATCTGAGACTTGAAATGTGCTTTAGGTTTGGGGAACACTGGCCTCAGGAGAAGGCTGTGGTGAGAGTGTGCAGGTGGTAACTCACAGCATAAAGGTTCAGCCTGGCAATGTCCTGGTTGAAGGACAGTGTTTGTGACATGGCAAGTTTTAATGGTCAAATGTGTTGGTAAAAAGAGGAGGAGAGAGAATCAGGAAAATTGCAAAATTTTAAGGAGCAGTTCAGAATTTACCAAGTGTAAAGGAATCCGGAGAATCCTGAGTCCCTCCTGTGCTGTCAGCTTTGCACTGCTGTCCCTATTTCTTGGTGACCCAGCCCAGGACAACATTGCCTCTTTGCCCAGCTCCACAGGGACACTTGGCTGTGGTGGGATTTGCAGGATGTACAGCTACCTGCTACAAGGAGGTAGGAGACCTAAAAGTTATTGAACCAAAGCTGAGTTCTCATGAAACATCCCCTTGATTGGTGTTACCTGGGCTGGGTGTTCGCAGGTGACCGGGGCGTGGCAGCGCTTTTTCCAGCGCTGTCCCCTGGCACACCCCTCTCCCTGAGCTTTGTTATCTATCCAAATTGTTAGCAGAAAAGATAGATGTATGCAAAGCACTTTCACTGAGTCCAAGCTGGAACAGCTGTCAGAGATGCAATCCCACTTAGTTGGTCTTCATAAAATGTGTGCGGCATTTTTAAGAGTCTGGGTAAAGGGTAAAGGCAAACTGCGCCCATTTAGCAGGAGGCAGCATGTGACAGCTGACAAAGTGACAGTGGGCCCCTGAACAGCCCATGTCACTCTTCAGCAGGAGGCCCTGAAATGCCCATTTTAATTTAAATGTTATTTTCAAATAAAATTGCCACTTTGGGATAATTGCTTCGTACTGTGTAACTTTGAGAACACCGTACCGAGCAAAGTGGGTGCAGCTTTCCTTATTGTTGTTCTTATTTGTTATTGTGTGGCACCATATGGGGCTGCAGCCCCGTGCTCTAGGTGGTCCCCAGCTCTGCCTGCTGCACAAATCAGCCTTTTGTTCTGGGAGCCATTGTTTTAAAAAACAGAACAACACAGAGCCCCCCACCCCCCTCCCCAAGCCCCATGCAAGGTAAGGGCCGGGAATTGGGGTGATCTCAGCCACGAGCATTGTTTGGGGGTTGTTGGCGCAGTTTGCTGGTGACCACATCCATCGACAGGCACGACACAAGCGCTTGTTTTCCTTTGTGCAGAGGGACTTGGGAGTCTTTTCATCTGAAAGCTCCACTAACTATTCACTTTCCCTTTTCTTTCTGGCCTCTAGAGCCTCCTGGTATGGCATAAACAAAAAAAAGCAAAGTGTTCTGCAAATGAAATCAGTGTGTTTACAAATTCTGGTTATTTAAATCTTCCCCTCATTTGGAGAGGAAAGTGTCACCGATGGTTGCAATGGGTGCGTAGGGTTCTTTTCCTTGTGTTTTGGTTTTTGATACCCTGAGGCTCGGGATGTCCTGGTAATGGAGTGGAGAGGTCAGGAGAGTGGTGGTGAGAGCCTCCATCTAATTCACACCTTGGCACCAGCACGCTGGGGCTGACACGTCCAATTTGCGGTGGCACTGTGTGACAGGTGTCAGCACTCGGCAGTCGCACAGGAGCACACACGGCTGCGGAGTCGGGAGAGGGGATGATTGAACATTCTGCAAATGAGACACCCAGGGAAAGAAAAACACACGCGCACCCGCGCACCCGCACACAACAATTCCGCAGGAAATCTGGGCTAATTAACGCCTGCTGTTGCCTGATGCGTGGCACGGCCCCTCAAGGACTCCTTGCCATTCGAGAGTTGAAAACATGTCAGGAGGCTCTTCTTTTCTCTTGCATGAAGAATATTATGACATTTTAGTGCTAAAAAAAGTTATGATAACTTTCTGAGTTTGCATAGCAAGTTGTGAAACTTCTTAAAGTTCAGCATTACCAGCTGCATCCCTTCCCTTCCCATCTTGTGTCTTAATCAGGTCGCCTGGCCAGACACACCTCCTGAAATCCTGCCTTCTCCTGGATACATGGCTGTGTCCTGTGCTTCCCTGTTGGCCTGCAGAACAGGGTCTTTGCCTTCCATGCCGATGGCAGAAATGATCCTTTCAAATTTGCTGTTGGTGCCATTGGCTGTGGGAGCATCATTGACTTTTGGGACTGGCTTCCCCAGATGACCAGTAGCCAAATGCCATAGGTTTTACCTTCTCCAGCCAGGGAGACAAAGGCTGCAGAAACTTGGGGCACTCTCCGTGCCTGGTGCTGGGTTCAACCCTCACTGGTGCATCTGGGAATGTGTGCTGGGAGCAGCACCATTTGCAGCTGAGAAAAATTTGCTGGAGAAGAGCAGGGGTGTTTCCATGGTTCTCCTAAAATTCTGATGGTAATGGAGAAGAAGCAATTCCCAGGTACATGTTGATACAGCACAGCCCTGGCCTGGCTGCCCAGGGCTCTGGAGAGGCTTGGGTTGCATCTGGTGTGGCTGTGGCTGTGAGGGGCACAGCCCGTGCCAGCCACCCCTAATGAACTTTGCATTAGTGTCATGAGAGGAAGGTTCCCAGACCTTAAATTTGCCTGGAACGTGAGAAATGCAGCTTGATCCTAACTCTCCATCCTATGACCTTCCCATCATGGCATCTGTCGTGGTGCAGCTCTGTGGCTTTGTGCTTCCCTGGGACTGAATTCTAGAATGGGTTAGCAGTGGGGGACTGTGATACTTGAAATTTGTCTGAAGTGGGAGGATCCCATCATCTGGGGAAACAGCTCTGTACAATGCTGCAAATCAACGGGACACAGGCTTGTCCTGCTGAGAAAGTCAGCAGAGCCAAAACTGAATTTAAAGGAAGCCTTTATTATTGTTATTATTATTATTCATGTCAGGGCTCCATTGGGAAAATCTTTATCTGCATTAAAACGTACATAAGAAGAGGAAAGAAGAAAAGGCCAAGAAGAGGGTGTACTACAAAGCATCCCTTTGAGCTCAGCTCCACGCCTCTGTAAAGTTCATTGCCAGACTCTTTGCAGGGAGAGATTTTGGGTTCAAGGTTGAGCTGGAGACGTTTCCTGGCAGAATGTATATCCCCTGATCACACCTTTAGGAGATTATCCCATCATTAAATATTTGTAGGATAACAGGAGAAGCCTAATTTAGTTTTTGTTTCTTTTTCTCCGTGGTTTAATCACAGATGAAAGAGACTAATAGCACTACAGAGCTTTCTGGTGATCAAAGGCCAATCAATCCTCTTTGTGGAGTAATTAACTATTTGCTAAACTTGCAGAATTGATTTCCATTTAGGGCTAAGAGAGAGGGTTTTAAATGAAGACCGATTTACCAGGCATGAGGAGGGAATCTCAGCACTGATGCCAGGAGATACTCAGAGTGATGAATTGGAGCCTGCTAATTGGAGGATGAAAAATACAGCTGGAATCTGGCCCCGTTTGCTCCTACTTTGGTGGAAGACAGGAAAAGGGAAATCAGGCTGAGAACCTGACAGATGGCTTTGTGCAGCAGCAGCAGGAGAGCACAGTGTGGCTGGAGCAGCGTCCGGCTGGCTCAGGAAACATGGATGGAGCCAGCACAGGACTGGGTTGCAGTGAATCCATCATCCAGGTAGATGTTCTGTCAAGGAATGATTCTGGCTGCTCAGGCACAGCTTTGGCCTGGTTGCAACTGCACTACTTCCCTCAATACAAAATCAGTCTGGCAGCTTTGTATGGCTGCAGCTTTAGTTTGCCAAGAAATTTTTAGCACCATGGATTAAATAGTGGCTTTTGGAAAAGCTGAGGGATAGAACATCCCTTGGCACTCCAGACTGGAGATACGGGGGGTGCTCTGTGTTCATAAGTGCTGCAGCCTTGGAAGGATGATCAGGATGCTGGGTCTTACCTGGCAGTGTCCAAATGGGCAGCTCAGTTATCAGGCGGTCAGACTGTTTATGGAGATGAGGCATCTCGTACCAGCAGAGGAACTGAAATGTTTGGAATTCATAATCCATGATAATAAATGGGATGAAGAAATGCAGTAGCAGGATACGAACTGTGAGTGGCACAGGAAAAATGGTTGAGGAACAATTAGAAGAAGGAAGTGAGGTATTCACCAAACAGAGAAAGTTAAACAAAAGACAAATTGGTCCCTTTACTTAGAGCACAGAATTAACTCATGGAATTTATTGCACAGCATATTGTGGAGGACAGAGGAATAAATGAGTTCAAGATAGATGAAATTCGTGGGGAAGAGGTTCATTGGTGGGTACTGAACACAGGAGCTAGATGAAATACCAGCTGGGGAGTCCCTGAGCAACTGCCCATGTGCCCATGGTCTCTGGCCGTGGCTGGAGACAGGACCCTGGCTTTCAGCTGGACCCAGCGTGGTGGTTCTCAGTCCCCATCCTGTGGTGTTTGGAGCCCTGCATTGTCAGGGCATGGGACAGCAGCACTGGGAAGTCCCAGGCAGGTAAATTCTGGGTTTGGGAGCTTTTTGTACAGCTCTCAGAAGCCCAGACCTTCCAGGGTCACCTCCTGGCTCTCACAGTAAGTCCAAACACTCCCTGAGAAAAAAACAAATTAGAGGAAACACTATAAATCTGATCTTGCTCCATCCAGTTTGGTGCACAAATCTGATGTTAGTGTATCAAGGAGAAATTTGGCTCTCCTGTGTCAGAAGATCTGTAGGAACCCATGTGCAGCAGCAGCTGGGCGGGCGCTGTTGCAGTGCTGGTGTCGAGATGATTGTATTTGCTTGTCATAAATTGAATTCGCCTATTAGAAAGCTAAGACTTGATTTTTTTCATTAACACACAAAGCTGGAAGGGAAAGTTTCTTCTGAGATCCCTCCAGACCTCTTTAAGCAGGGGTATAATTATTCTCTGTTGAGAAAGAGCAAAAGGAATTCCAGCGCTGTTTAAACAATTAGGAGGGAGCTGTGCCTGCTGGCGCTGCCCATGGCCCGGGCGGCCTCGCTGCAGGGTAATTGCGTTAGGGACCCGTGCACTGCCTGAAAATCAATTCTGTTGGGCCAGCGTGTTTGTTGGGAAATCCACTCAGGCAATTGAGGAGTCCATTAGGCTGCGGGCCCGCGCGTGACCTCCCCAGGATTGGGGTTGACACTTGAACGAAGGCGTTTGTCCAGCTAAAGGACAGTGCTACCACAGACTCTTATCTCCCCTAAATTGGATTACTCAGATCTGCTTGTTCTCTTTAAAGATAGCTGCTCCAGGTTTTTTACCCCTCTCTTCCTGTCTGTCTGAGACAGTTACCTGTGATTACTGTTAACATCCCCTCCCCAGCTGCTGCCAGGCCCTTACTGTCTGATAGTGCCCTGTGGGCTGGCCGGCATCAGGGAGTCTGCTCTTCCAGCCCTTCTCCAGCAGCAGGCTCTTCACAGAATCCCAGTCTGCTCTGCGTCTGAAGGGACCTGGAAGATCACCCAGCCCCACCCTGCCATGGCAGGGACACCTCCCACTGTCCCAGGCTGCTCCAGCCCCAGTGTCCAGCCTGGCCTTGGGCACTGCCAGGGATCCAGGGGCAGCCAGAGCTGCTCTGGGCACCTGTGCCAGGGCCTCAGCACTCTGTGAGTAAAGAAAATAATGGGTTATTGATTAAAAAATTAATGATAATACAAGACTTACCTTGAAGTGCTCAACCCATAACGTATACAGAAAATTCCAGCAGTCTTGAACAGTTTTACATGGGTAACTTCCACTTTGTGTTTTTAACTCCAGGAACAGCTGTTAGTGGACTCTTACAGTGACTAAACTCAAACATCTTCTGCTAGAGCAGGTTTTCATCTTATTCTGTCTTCTAGTGCAGAAGATATTGTATGAGGACATGAAACAGAAATGTTTTCTTGCTTTTCTCCAAAAGTATGGAGGGCAAAATGGAAAATAAGGCTGAGGAAGAAATAACTAGTTTGAAAGAGAATTTTTTGTGTGAATTTTGTAAGTTATGTCTGAGAAAAGAAGGGAAGGAGGAGAGGGGCAGGAAAGGGGTTGGTGTGAGTGGTGTGTTAGTACATTTTGTCAGTAAGCAAAGATCCTTAACAGAGGTCTTCCAGTGGGCAGGGACCAGTGGGACAGGTATATGGACACTGTGTAACTGGAGAGAACGCCATTACAATGGGAAAACCTGTTTGAACAAGCATGTGAAGGAGCTGAGATGAAAATACACTGGACATCATGATTCAGTTGAACTTTTTTGGTGCTGACAAAGTGTTTCCAAATCAGTTTGATAATATCTCTGTTGGGGAAAGATACACTGAGATAGGAAAAAAAAATCCATGTCTTCTCTGTGTATGCAGAATCTCTGTTGCAGCTCCCATGGGAGTCAAAGTTCTTGCTTAGCATACAAAGGCTTAGGAGTTTTATAGTGTTCAGACTCTTAATCTACAGAGCGTAATTTAATCCTCTTTCATCTGGCTGCACCACAAAGCCCCAGCTGTAAATAAATCCTATGGTGATGTGGATGCAGCTGCAGCTGCTGCTTCCTCACCTGCACCCGGTAAATATTTCTGCAAAACAGATGAAATTAGGTGGTAAACCTGCAACATAAGGAGTGAGGTGTGCAGAGGGGAAGGCTGGACGCAGCAGAGCTTAAACACAAGTGATGGCTCTGAGTGGCTGCTCAGCCACCTGCCGATAGCAATGATTTTCTGTTTTCCTGAGACCTGCTGCTTTGCCCTCCGCTCCTCAGGGCTGTGCAAGATTGGGAAGGCACAGGAGTCCTCCAGACTGGCTGTACAAATGTTACCAGCTGGGAGATGGGGTCAGATGGAAGGTGAATGAATTTGTGCTGTATAAAGCACGGCCCATCCCGCTGTGTCCACGTTGGATGCCAGACCCCTGTGTTGTCACCTCCAGGTCAAGCTGTGGTGCTGACCTCTGTGGGAAAGCTTTATTTGCATATTAAAATGATCAACATGCTTGACTAGGGAATACTTTTTTCATCCTTTTTTTGGCACTATTGTCATGGCAATGGCAGTTTTCCATAGTGCTGAGATAGATGCAATTAGGATAACTCTATAGCTCCTAAAATAACTCTTCCCAGCTACAGAGAAGAAACTTCCATTCAACAGGTAGTAAATTGGCTTTCTTGGATGAGAGTCATGGCTGAAGTGGACTGGAAATCAGAGTCCAGACTGGAGCCAGCATTTAGGAGTGAACTGGAGGTACTGGTCTGAAGACGTGCAGCTGCACGTGTAAGTGGAAGTTTTCATGCCAGGAAACTGTTCCCAGATCTCTGCTACTGTACCTGGGCAGGTTTCTGCTGAGCTCAGTAGAGCCCTGGAAACTGCTGAGGTAGCATATATTGCCTGGTGGGTTGGAGGTGGGCTTTGGGTGAGACTAAGTCTGATTATGTGTGAGATCACACACATCATCTTTGTTCCCTCCAAGTGGCAAGCCAGCTCACATAACTTCAGATTCACATCTCATCAAAGCTTCAGAAAGCAAATGTTAAAGAAAAAATAAGACAGAAAACTGGCATTTTCTTTCAAAAGTGCTCCAAAGAGGTTGTATCCATCATTGGGCAAGAAAGGGAACTTGGGAGGGAGAGGGAGATTCAAACAACAGTGCTGATGCATGAATATTTTGATGAGCACTTGATGTGCAGAAGCTTCTGTTGTGGGTGCGTTACATCATGTCTTTGTGTGCTGTCCTGGATGTAGCTCGCTGTCCCGGCTGGCTCCGGGGCCGTGCCCGCGGTGACCCGGCTGCGCGGCCGCGGGGAGGATGAGCTCTCCCTCCCCAGACAGCGAGCCCCGCGCCGGGCAGCTCTTCTAATGACATCCTCAGCACCAGCCAAAGATGAATAATAAAAACTGCTGCCATTGGTCCCAGAAGGGCCTTACGAGGAGGTTTGTTTCAGAATAATGAGTATGGAAATTCTGCATCCATAATGAACTGCAAGCAGTCTTCCAACTCACTCGTGCCGAAAATTCACACTTGCCTTTCCCATAACTTGTCACTTTTCTTTTATTATTATTGTTCAATATGTAAACAAGGCCAAGAAACTCTTTGTTCCTTTGTGCCTCCTTACATTTGTCCATTAATCCCAGTCTCCCTCCCCTCCCCCCAACACAGGCAGGATTACACAAAGCAAAAGTCATTAATTTTTATCTCTGACTATCTGTGGGCTTTTTAATGTGGCCTGGCTTGCTTATGCACCAGCAATTACATGTCATAAGTGCTTGTAGATGCTGAAGCAGTATCGCGGGCTGATGAATCACTGCCTTCCCCTCTGATTAGTATGCGAGGGGCTGTGCTCTTCTTTGAGCAGCTGGCATGCCAATGAGGATCTGGCTCTGCTGGTCAAGACATCTGGACATGAATTCAATATGGATTGCTTTAATTAAATGGCTAAGCACACAAGGAGCTGAGGAACAACTCCATCATTGAGTGAAACTTGAAAATAAAGTCGACGTGAGAGCGTAGGTAGTAGGAATTGTTTAAACACCTGTTGGCTCTCTGGTGAACCTGCGGGTTCCTGTTTCCTTAATGAAGTTCCTGCAAGTGGCTGAAAATTCTTCCTGATTTGTTCCTCAGATAAATCTCATTTCTAAAATTAGGTTTGTCCTCAAAAGTCTAGGAAAAGGTGAACTTGGTTCCATTTCTCTGCTCTTTATAGGAATTGTTCTTTTTTAAAAGTAAGATTATTGCAATTTGTAGAAGCAGCTGTTTTAAGGAGGGATTGGGCAGCTGTATGTGGTGCCAGTGGGATGTGGAAAGTAGCAAAACATTTCTGAATATGCCAGAGTGGAGCAGTAAGAGATGAGAGAGAAAAGCACTGCAAAAGACTTCCTGTGCCCACTTGGGAAGTCTGAATTAGACCAACTGAAATAAATACTGAGGGTATATTTTCTCCAGCTCGGTATCAGTCTTTACAAAATGGAACTGTGAAGCCTGTTTGTTGCTTTTAGATTTTTCTGGTCAGTTATAGTCTTGGTTTCTGCTCTACAACTTCCTGTACTGGACATTAAAGCATTGAGTCACACTGAAGGATTCCAAGTTCATTTAAACTGTTGAGTTTTTCGACTAAAGTGTTATCAATAAAAATGAGGCCTTCCAATATATGAAGTTAGATTTCCAGACTGCTTCCAGACCAGCCCCTTACCTCTGTGCTCCTGCCAGCACTGTCATATTGACTCACGCAAAATATGATATTTAGCTTAGATCACCAGAATCCCTTTGTTGTTTGAAAAGCTCCTGCAAACCGAACGTGGAGCTGTGGCTGTGCAGGTGTGCAGATGCACTCCAAAGGCTTTTTGTGCCAGCATGCCCTTTCCAGCTGCTGCCATCCTCTCTCCTGCCTGGCTGCCCATGGATGGATAGGGAACCTCTGGGTGGGAAGGGTGTAGGATTCTCTGGGCTTCACCTGACGGGTCCAGGTGTCTGCAGAGAAAAAGGAAGCAGCAAGTGAATGGTGAGGGATTGCTCTTTGGTGCCTTGTGGCTGGGAAATCGTGAGGTTTGGCCCAAGCCCACCTCTGGCATTTTCATCTGCTTAATGATTTCAGGCACTTTGTAGCTGTTTTGGTCCTCAGGAGGGAAGGCTTGATGGACACCAGGAGGTTGCTTTTCTTCCCTTCCACATGCAGTTTATCATCCTTACGAGGTCATTATTGTTCACTGTGTTTTGGGGAGCGGGACAAAGCTGTTGTTTCATCAGTGACAGAGATTAAATGAATCCTCCTCTGCTCCCACATCTGCTAAACTCTGGGGCCTCCATGCTGGGTGACTCCAAAGCCACCTCCTCACCCATGGTGAGCCTCACTGCATCCTCATTCTGCAAATTAAATTAAAACAGAATCTGGATTAAGGGTATTTCCCCCCGTATTTTATATTTTAAGAGACTTTCTCATGTCTGTTGTATAAGGCACATGCTTCATAAACCAAAGAGATTCATCCTGTCCTTCATCTAAACGAGGGACAAGTGGATGATGAGCTCCCCAGCAGTATCACAATTTTCTGTGCTATCAGGAAGAGGTGTAAATCTGTTAAAATTAAAAGAATTGCAGAAAACACACCAATAACATGGCAACAGGGATATCTTCTTGATAATCTTGGGTATTCATTGTGACTAAATAGATGTTGCACAATTTCCCACTTGCTAGTTGTTTGGGATTTTAATGTAAATTACAAACGACATGATTGCAGTTCACTGCTGCAGCAGCTATTTCTTAAGCTTTATCTTTACCACAATTGGTTTCGTGTTGATGGGGTCTCCAGTGATTCCCTTCCTTTCCCAATTCATTTTTTTTGCCATGGCTCCTTGAGGTCACATCCTGAAGAAGTTCAGTGCCCTCTGGATGATGCCACTCACGTACGGAAAACATCCTCTGGCTTCTAAAGGCAGATTTTATATCCAGCAAAATTTAGTTTATCATCTCTGTAGCTGTTACTCATCTCTGATACACATCTAGAAGTCAGTTTATCCCCCTCGGTTGCCCCTGCCCCCCAAAACTGCCCTCTCCACCTTTGTTCTGCGGTCCCTCCTCCCGCGCTGGCGCCCGTCGCCGCTCGCGCCGAGCGGCTGCTCCAGCGCACAGGATGCCGCGCTCAGTGCAACCCAGTTTGCTCTCATCATTTTAATAGTGGACCGAAGGTATGTTGCCATGTGAACAAGTCATCATGTCACCATGGCAACCGGCTGGATTGCAGCACCGCTCGGAGGACTGGACTTTTTTTTTTCCCTTTTTCCCCCCCCTTTTTTTTTTCCTACTCGGTGCTTTTCCTATTGTTAAGTCTGCTGAAGGGCTCACAATGGGAGGATTCAGGCTGCTTTGGGAAGCAGCTTTTCATTTAAACCTGGAAGTTGTTGTATAAACAGCAAGGCCAGCGTGCCACAGGATTCGCTTTCAAGGCAGACTTGAGGAGGGCTTTGAAGCAGGACCCCGGTGTGTTCTGCAGCTTGATCAGGACTGAGACAATTACACGTCTTGGCACCTTTCAGACTCCTCTCCACACTCCCCCCTGTGCCCGCAGTGGGGTCCCAGACGCTCAGCTGTGGATTGGGTGACCCCCGGACAGCCCTTTGCTGCTGCCGTGAGCCTTTTTTGCTTTTGGAGATATCAGTAGGCCAAAATTAGACACACTGAGAGGTTTCATTTTATTTAGGGGGGTTTTTTTCCACCTTCTCCATCCCACGTCACATAGGCAGCTTCCAACACCAAGCAGTGGGGGCAGAGGAGCAACATGGAAAGATAAATGATTCAGGCACTCAGACATGAGAGCAGTGAGAGCCTCGCGTGTGCATCCCTACGCAAGGAATGCTGACGGAATACGTAGGACTCTTCAGAAGACCGAGGAAAAATATGCAAATAAAATGCAGCTATTAAGCCTGAACTGTGAAATGTTATTTTATACATTAAATTCATGTAATTAAACTTTTTTTTTTCCTCTGAAACTACATGAGAACATAGAGACTGGAATGGTGGGGATCATTCCCAGCCCCTTCCCAGGTATGGATTATTCTATCCACAGTCCTGGCATGGCATAAAAAGCTCTTAGGAAAAGGGCGTCTCCTGTAGAATTTCCAGAGCTCAAGTAGCAGCGTGTGGGATGGCAGCACGTTCTGAGCCACTGCAAGTACAACTGGGTAACCTCGAGGGACCCCTCAGCCTGCCTGGATCCAGGTCTAGCACAGCCCTCCCGTGTGATTCTCTCCCGTGGCAGCAGATGAGTAAGATCAGGAATGAAGCAGGAGAAAGAACAACCCCAAATATGGTTGAAGAGTCATTGGGCCAGGAACTGCTGCTGGTGACTGGTCTTCAAATCATCAAGGTTGGAAGGGACCTTTAAGATCATCAGGTCCAACCATCACCCCAACACCACCACAACCACCCCTAAAACACATCCCTAGTGCCACATCCAGACATCTCTTGAGTACTTCCAGAGAGGATGACTCCAACCCCTCCCTGGGCAACTTATTCCAATGCCTGACCACTCTTTCAGGGAAAAATATTTTTTTAATAACTAATCTGTCTTGATGTGCTGATGCAAACTGGAGATCAGATCCGAACACACAGGGCGGTTTCGCTCTGGGTGAAGAACAGGGAGAGGCAGGTGGAGGTGCTGTTTGGATGGTGCTGGGGATAGTGAACAAAAATGCAACAATGTGCAGCTTTGGACACAGGACAGCTGTGCTCATCACTGGTGCTGGCCTCGAGCACATCAGCACCAGCAGCAGGAGGATCATGGTGCCATCCTACTGTGTTCACATGTCATCACATCCCAGAGTGGCTGGGTGGGAAGGGACCTTAAACTTCATCCCATTCCACCCTGTGCCATGGGCAGGGACACCTTCCACTATCCAGGTTGCTCCAAGCTGCATCCACCCTGGCCTTGGACACTTCCAGGGATCCCGGGGCAGGCTCTGGGCACCCTGTGCCAGGGCCTCACCTTTCTCACAGTGAAGAATTTCTTCCTCTTCCCCCATGTCTGCACACGGGGCTCCTGTGTTAGTGGTGCTGACAGCCAGGCCGGCTCTCTGCACACAGAGCTCGCCCTGCTGGCCCTGGCAGCAGCCCCTGCCCCTCAGCACTCACACTCATTTAGGCAGGCAATTGGTGAGGTGAATCGCCCTCCGTAGGCAGCAGGGATCATCTCTTCTTTGTGCATAAAATTACAGCAAACAAGCCTCAAATAACACAGGACACTTTCATAATTGATTTATGCGAGGACTCTGAAAGTTCTATTACCTTTTGTTTAGCTCAGGGGGCCTGACTCTGTGCAATCCATTGCTGAAACTAATTACAAGATATAATTAAACTGTGACATGAAGATATTATACCGTTAGTTTACTAATGACACCGCGAAGCTGTACCACCAGCGCAGGACAGTGATTATGCTTCATTCATTATTTATCCCTTTGCTAAATGAGACGCTGACATTTTCAAAAATTACTTTGAGGTTTCTTAATTGTCAGCAGCAGGATGGACTAGAAGGAGCTCTCCTTCCTCTTAGTTACTTATCTGAACCTCAGATGTATTATTAGCAAAAAAAAAAAAAAAAAAAAAAAAAATACCTCCCCTCCCCCTCCTGCTGGGCATTGCTGGGCTGATCTGGGGCCGTTGCTGCTGTGTGCTGATGGCAGGTGATGGACTGAGTCTGCAGGGGAAAGATCTCCTCTGCCACTTCTGCCACAGCCTGGCTCACCTGTGCTGCTTTATCTGAGGGTAATGTTGAGTTTTAAGTGGTTCTGTGCCAGCTGGAGGAGTCTGTCCCACTGCTTCCTCTGAGCATCTTCTTGCATTGTTGTTGCTGCAGTAACTTTTTGGACTTTATTGATCAGTAAAGGCATTTTCCATTAGTACTACTAAAATAGAATTATTTACCTTAAAAAAAACCTTGTTAGAAGTGCTGTAATTGGCATAAAGCGGAACAGGCACTGCCATATTCTCAGAAAAAGAGATGCATTTGCTGACTTCCTCATGAGAAGTTCTGGTTTCTTGTCCATAAAGGCTTCTCTCCTTCTCCCTTTGTGCCTCCCCACCCTCAGTATTTCTTGAGTCTGGAGGACCTAAAAGCACATCTGGCACTAAGCTCTGGGTCACCTTCCCACCACACACGCAGCCCTTTTTCCTCAGGGCACCACTGGACAGCTTAAGATGAGGTTTAATTTCTTCTGAGGGTAATGGCATCCAGCATCTATAATGACGCTGTTTTCTGTGAAATACGGTTTACCCAGAGAACCAAATGATGAATATTTGAGCAGAGTGTGTTGAACCAATAGCTGGTTAAATAGTCATAATAAATAAACTTGAAAGAGGAGAAGGAAGAGGGGCTCATGAGTTATGGGACAGTAGCAGGTGTGAGAAAAAGAAAGTGAGATTAACACTAAAGGCAGAAGAATATTTCTAGTGCTTCATCTAAAGAGAAGGACAAAAGGCCCAGCTTTAATGGCTGCCCACTGCCAGAGGGCAGGGATGAATGGGATATTGGGAATCAGGAATTGTTCCCTGGCAGGGTGGGCAGCCCTGGCACAGGGTGCCCAGAGCAGCTGGGGCTGCCCCTGGATCCCTGGCAGTGCCCAAGGCCAGGCTGGACACTGGGGCTGGGAGCAGCTGGGACAGTGGGAGGTGTCCCTGCCATGGCAGGGGTGGGACTAGGTGAACTTTAAGGTCCCTTCCAATCCAAACCAGTCTGTGATTCTGTGAAGTCACTGGTTTGGAGTTCTTTCAGTGTCTTCCAAAGAAGAAGGATTATTTTCCTTCTTTTTGCTCCCTCTGAATTAGTTTAGGAGTTGCTCTGATTTGTTCAGGTCTGAGGGTGATTAACTCTCATTTGTTGAATGTTTTAACCTCAGAAAGTGCAACAGGCCATGGAAGCTGAGGGCTGTGTCGTCTCCAGACATCCACCTACGCTGGGTTCCCAGCTCTGCACCCACTGGCACTGGCCAGGAAAGAAGAGTGTGCAGTGTTAGCAGAATTCCAGAATATTTGTATATTCTACACCTGTCCTTGGTCTCTGTTAGTAGAAAGTGTAAGAGCGAGATGCTGGTGGGGTCACAGTTCAGCTCTTGGCTTTTTCCAACCTGGAATCAAACAGCAACTCAGAAATGGGTGAGGTGGAAGGAAACTGTTTCCTGGAGCCTTATTTACCCAATAAGCAGTAAATGTTTAATGACCTTGAAGCGTGCTTCAGAGAAACCAAGTGATTGCATTTGCTTAGACACTGGTAGAAAAGGGATTAAGAAGACATTAGATAAGTACCTGGTGCTTCGTGGGCTCCAAAATCCCCAGAAGGTGTCAAGCTGATCTTTCCTAAAGTGGCATTTCAAGCAGAATGTTTCCATCCTGGATCCAGGGGAGAAGTAAGTGCCAGCTTGCTCTAGGAACACTCAGACGTAGCTGTAGGAACTGCTGGCAGCCTGACCTTCCTGTTGGTGACCTCGATTCAGGTGGGATTTAGGCTGTTCTGGTGGGCACCAGGAGCTGGGACAGGGACACCAGGACTGCCAGCTGCAGTGTGGGAGTCCTCGGCACCAGCTGGGGTTTTCCCTCTGCAGAAGTTACCCCCAGGAGTAACCAAGAGGGGCTTGGAGAGTTTGTTTAAATCCAGAATGTGAAGCCCCTCACAGAGCCAGAACCTTTCCTATGAGGTCATTTCCATTCAGTGCCTCTGAATTTCTCCTGGGGTTTTGTGCCATTGTAGGAATAAGGTGCTTTAGCATTTTTCCTTGCTCTCTCCTCCCTCTCTATCCCCCCAGTGAACTGCAAGGCTCTAAATATAGGTCACCCCAGGCAATTAGGGAAGAGCTGCTGGTTCTGAAAGACTGAACAGGCAGGAAGCCCAGTTTCCAAATGAGTTATCAGGTGAGATGGTGTTTGGCCTCAGCCAGAGTGATTGACAGGGGGTCTGCATGTTCACAGATACATTATTTAAACATGGGGAGATATAAGAGATCTTCTGCACTAATTACTTCGAAGGCTGTATTAATCACAAGACACTTTAATACCCAATCAATACTTGCATTTGTCAATGACCTTGTAAATCTCCTCACTTCTCTGCTGTATGGCAAAAGTGTCATTTGACATCTTCAGGGGGCTGGTTTTGTGCAGCTGTTGCTCAGTAAAATATATGTTTTGCAAAGTCTTAGTTCCAGTGGTTAAAGTTCAGTTTCAGAAGTGGAAATAGGAAGAGGATAGATGTTAGGGCAGCTGTGTAGCTGTGTTTCAACCACTGGGTCATCATTTTTGATGTGAACTGGGCTCACACCTGCTGAAGGGGACATTTCATGGGGCATCCATGGATTCTAGCTTCACCTGAAGACTGGGCCACGGTGATTTGGTGGCAGAACAATGGGGTCTTTGCCATACTATGTGTTATAACTGGATGTGTGTATTAATGGGAGGGTACTGGAGTGCTGACCCTAATATCTTTTAGATGTCAGGGACATGAAATTTGGTAATTTCATCAGAGTAAAGGAAGAAAGTAAAATAATGTCTTCAAATTCAGACAAGATTGCACTGCAGCCCAGATATTCAAAGTGGAAAGAGCCATGATGTTGGATTTCTATAAGGCATTGAACTGGAAGAGGGAAACTGAGAGGAAGAAAGCCCTGTGCACTATTAACTCCTGGCTAGTTGGAGCTGTTTACCTTTTCTAGAGTTTTTCCAGCTGTTATCCTGTTGTTTGAGCAGATATTTCTCATAGTCCCAAAGGAATTGTACAACTAATAATATTCTACCTGCTTGCAGTTGGGACTTTTTAAAGTGAGTCCTGTGGGTGGTTTGCTCAGTTGCTTATGTGTGGCAGCCAGAAAGCAAAGCCTTGTCCTGGGCTTGGTCTCAGACTCGCCGAGGCTGGAAGGCACCTCTGGATGTAGTCCTGTCCAGCCTGGGGAGCCCAGAGGCGGGCACAGTGCCCAGCACAGCCTCAGCAGTGCTGGGCAGAGGAGACAGGTGGGGTCAGCTCCCTCCAGCCGCTGGCCGTGTCCCTCAGCACGTCCCAGGGCGCTCCTCTGCAGGAGCCCTGCGTGTGCTGGTGCCTGGGCTTTGGCCTCTCCTGGCCTCCAGGGCTCCTCCAGCCCCTGAGGTCCCCCTGCGGTCAGCACAGCTCCGGTGTCCCCGCTGTGCCCGCAGCCTGGCTGGGGAGCGTGTCCGGCTGCTTCCTGGGGCTCTGCCCCCTCCAGCCCTGCTCTGCACCACGGGGTGCCCTGCACCCTGGCTCTCAGCAATCCCCACGCACCTGGCAGCATTCTTGTGCCAGTTCCATGCATTTTCTCCCAGTATTCTTGTTGGTACTTGTTACAGCATTCCCGCTTTGTGCTCCGGCCTTCGTATCAGATCTAGGTTTGCAAATCTTTAGACCATTTTGTTAGTCATTGCATGTGACCCTTTTCTTTATAATGAAAAAGGTTTTATCTTTAAAAATCCCTTTACTGGGTCAGCACTTCATTTCCCCATCCCTGGCATGGCAGTTTGGGCCAGCACACAAACCCATTTTCCTGTATTCTCCGGTGTTGCATACATTATGTTCTTCAGAGAAATTTCATCTCTGCACTCCTTTCTGTGGAATCCTCCTGCAGAAATCTCATTGGCAGCATACAAAAATTGCCTTTTCCCATTCCAACTGCCCCTGCCTTAGTCACTGCTGTCAGCTCTGAAGCTGCTCAGCTGCAGAGGGAGGGGAGTTTAGTGCTTTCCCTCTGCTCTCAGGGCATTTTTCCTATGCTTCTTTTTTATTCTTTTATTTTATTTGTGGTCCCTGTCATTCTGTCGGGGCAAAGGGGTAAAGAGATTTGACACTAAGTGCGGGGAAATGCTGTATCTGGAATCTATCTTCCAGACGGCAAAAGAATAAAAATTCATGGCAGGACAGCGGCTGCTGCCACGTTCCCTAAGACATATTGCAGGTAGCGTTATTTATTGTGGCACGGAGTTCATGGAAGCGCTACCTCAAAGCACCCGGAGAGATCCTAAAAAGCCCATCTCCCATCAGGTGCAGCAGATTTACGGCGCTGAGCGCGGCGGGGTCAGAGCGCGGCGCGGCAGCGGGAGCGGGGCCGCCCCGGGCGGGGCCAGCGCTGCCCGAGCCCGGCGGGGACATTCCCGTCCCTGTGCGGGGACACTGCCCGAGCCCGGCGGGGACATTCCCGTCCCTGTGCGGGGACACTGCCCGAGCCCGGCGGGGACATTCCCGTCCCTGTGCGGGGACACTGCCCGGGAGCCGGGGCTGCGGGACGGCACGGCCGGGCTCGGGGGCACGGCAGGGCTCGGGGGCACGGTGCTGACGGCGAGCGGGGCGCTCGGAGTTGAGGCTGAGGCAGAGCCGGGGCGCGGGGGGGACACATGGACGGTGTCGTGGGGGGACCAGCGACGCTGGAGGCTGATCCTCACCCGCAGCGACGGCCACAGCAGGGCTCTCTGACCTCGCTCGGCCAGGCCGAGACTCTCCCAGCCCCGGGCGAGGGCGAGGGGCCGGCCGGCGTCCAGGTGGAACCCGCGGCCGCACCATCCTGCCCCGCCGGGCAGCCTCGGAAGGGCCGGGGGCGCCCACAGCACGGCTTCCCCCACGGATTCCGGGGCACTATTCGGAGTCAGGACTCTCCCACTGAGGAGGTTCCTGGCCGTGCAGACTCTAGGAGGGAAGGGCTGAGCATTTATTCACTTGGGGTTCTCAGAAACCTGCAGGGTGGCAACCCAGAAATGTTGGAAACCTCAGAGGTCGTTAAAGACCTCTCAAACGATATAGATATAGTACCAAAACCTCATTAATTCTTGCAGGCCTTCTGGACATTGGTTCCCCCTTCCTCTCCTCTGGAGTTCCTGTTTTCTCACAGGTTTTGACAGTTAAAGACAAACTTGCATCTTTCAGCTTTCAGAGTTCCAACACAGTGACCATAATAAACGTGAGAGCAGTTGGGAGCAACGAGTATTCAGTTCATAAACCCACATAAAATTAGATGATGTTAGCTAAGCTAATAGCAACTCTGTTCTCTGGGTGGTTGTCCTAACCCTGCCTCTGCTTCTTGCAGAACTCCCAAAGATTCAGATTTCTGAAGACAGAGGAACTGGTTAGCAGTGACACAGGATCCTGTATCTTGTTACTAGAGGTTTGTGGGGCCTCCTCCTTTGGTGATAGTACAAGCCAAGCAGTTTTCCATGTTTTTTTCAGCAGTTTCCCAGGATTCATCTCATTGCTTTCACCTGTGCCACTGCCTTGCCTGCCATTTGCTGCTGCTGGGTTGGAATCATGCAATGGTCTGGGTTGGAAGGGACCTTAAAGCTAATTCTGTTCCACCCCCTGCCCTTCCCCTATCCCAGGCTGCTCCGAGCCCTGCCCAGCCTGGCCTTGCACCCTTGCAGGAAGGGGGAGTCCACAGCCTTTCTGGGCTGTTCCCTTTCCAGCTCCAGAGCCGAAGTTCGTCCCCCGGCGGCAGTGGAGGTGTGGGAAGCACCGATGGCCGGGCAGTGCTCAGAGTGACCTCTGGGGCCGCTGCTGCCCTGCCCGCTGCCGGGGGCAGCTGCTCCTGCCCGCTGCCGGGGGCAGCTGCTCCTGCTGCTGCTGGAGCAGGGATGTCGAGGGTGCTCGTTTCCACAGCCGACTTTTCCTGCAGCCAGCTGGAGGCTATCAAGGCCAGAGGCTGCTCCCAGCCTCATAAACCTCGTGCTCTATTCGGAGTCATGACTCTCCCAGTGAGCCGCCGGTGCTGTTCCCTGGGACAGCTAATCCCTCAGCGTGCCTGCTGGAAGCTGCTGTATTGATTTCTGCCTCTCTCTAAACCTCAGTTGTGCTCAGTGCTTGTTAGACATCTGAAGGAATATCCAGTGGGCTCCAGGGGCAGCCAGGGAGTGGGGCACATGCAGCGGCACCCGGGGACAATTGCATGAAGTTGGAGACGTGGCAGGAAGGTGGCAGTGGGACCTCTGAGCCCTGGTAAAACTCTTGGATGAGATTTAAACTAGCATGACACCACTGGCTCACTCTGTAATCATTGATAAGTAGGTTTTTATGTCTTGGGCTCAGGGGATTTGATGGTCCTCTGAGGCAGGTTTAGGGCAGTGGATGCCCTTTGCAAGCTGTGTCCAGATGCAGGTGCAAGGGAGCCACTGTTGGAGAGTTTTCTTCATTTTACTCCCTGTAAATCACAAGAAGCCTCTGAATTCCAGGCCCCTGTTGGCAGGACGTGCATGGCTCTCTGGAAGCACATTTGGGCTGGATCTGTTAGATTTCCAGTCTTTGGGATCTGTCATCTTGCCCAGTGTCACCCTCTGCCACGTACCCTGCTCCCAGACTGACACAGCTCCAAAGAGCTCCTTTATGTGGAGGGAGCAGTGGATGATTAGGGAGGTTATGTGGACACTGGAATTGAAGCTTAGAGCCAGGATGAGAGGGCTGAAAGAGGCAAAAAGAAGGATTTAGCATATTTTTAATTAAAATAACAAGCTGGGACCTGTCACTACATAGATTCCTTTGTATCCAGAGTTCCTTTCCCTCTTTTCATCTTTGACTTTTTAGATTAGGCACTCTCAGAGCAGGGATCACACTTTCCTCTGATCTGGAAAATGCCTGGCATGCTTTGAGGGCTGGCATTGTCTATGCAATAATGAAATAACCACAGTTTTGGTCTCATTGCTGTCTAACTCCTATCTGCCATCGTCATGAGATAGAGCTTGAAATAATTGCACCTAGCACTTACATTATACTTTTGGTTGTTCACAAATTAATTCTCATACCACTCTGAGATCAGAACTGGTGCAGCTGCTCTGTGAATTTGGAATGAACACACAGAGATGTAGCTTTTTCTCCCCAAAAGTGGTGGTGCCTGCTGTGTCGTGGTGAGCTGCATAAACACGAACCTCATCCCAGTTTGAGCATTTTATAGTAAGTAGGGCATTAGGAAAAGTGGCTGATCTGTCATGTTCTTTATTTATGTTAAATTAAAAATTAGTAGATTAAGCCAGATTTTGCTCTATTAAACGCAGATAGGCTGGTTAAAAGTGACCCTATCAATCAAAAAGTTGATTGTATCACATGATTTAAAATTTGTTCCAACAATGGCACAACCCAGAAAAAACAGATCTTTTAAACAAAGCTTGACCCTCCATCCATGTAATTTAGCATAAAACCTTGAAAAGAAGCAAAGCAAACTGAAGTAATTGCAAAATACAAATTTTAATAGACCTAATCCCCGGGAGGATCTCTGTCAGGGGAGTTGAATTTGGATTTGTTTGTACAGATGAGGCTGAATGGCACTTGAGTGCTGGTACAGAGCTGCTCCCAGGCCGTGCTGGAGAGGTAGTCCTGGTGCAAACCAGGAGCAGGAGATGTGCTGGTGGAGCCTGGAGGTTTCCTGAGGAATAACCTTCTGCTTTTCCTCTCTCTCATAGTCCCCCCTCCCACGGTCTGTGTGTTGCTGGCTTTGCTCAGTGATCACTCACTGCTTTGGGCACAGCTGCTGCCCGTGGACATCCTTCCACTCCTGTGGGTGCCAGCCTCAGCAGGCCACGAGACAGGAGGAAGCAGAAGTCTGTCACTCAGACCTCTGCCATTAATTTAGATTTTCCCCTGTTCATTACATATCTACATGAGGTAAATCCTGAGTTGTTCTGGATATTGCATTCCCTGTTGGCTGGTGCTCTTTCCTGCCTTGATTCCATCTTTCTGGAGCACCACCCCGGGGCCCCATCAGGCCTCGTGTTTCCTCCTTGTGTTTTCACTTTGCCAAATCCAGCCTTATGTGTTGGTGCCACTCTACAAAATACGCTCTGTCTGTTTATAGCCTCATCTTCACCTTAGGATTTTACCTTTTCACAAATTCACCAAGGTGGGAATCCAAACACCCTCCCTGTCTCTGGCTGGTGGATGCCCAGCTAAACAAGATTCAGCAAACATAACTTTGGTTTTCATATCATATTTCTTTCCTTAAACTACTTGCATCTGCTTACAAATTGATTAATCAATTTTCATGTTCCCTGGGCACAGTTCACAGGGACTCTGCCACCCAGGTGTGCACCCTGTGTCTGTGTGAGACCACCAGTGTTTGATTCTGATCACACCTCTCTTCTGCGTCACGTTCCATTGCAGACGACTTGGTCAGACTGTTCTGCCTTTTCTTTTCTGAAGCTTTTAGACATGACTAGTTTTGCCACTTAAGTATTTTCATCCCTCTGATTAGAGGTTTTGTCGTGTTTTAATATTTGTCAAGCACTAATGGTCACTGGGTGTTGCTTTTAATTGTAACACCTGCTCCAGCTGTAGAGGAGTAGAAATAGTCTCAGCCATGTGCATAGGTCAAAGGCTTGGCCACTTTTTCCTCTAAACTGAGTCCAGGCAACTTATTTCTCCAAAGCTGCTGGTCTAAGGCAGCACTTTCATTCCGGAGATGAAAGGTGAGTGCCAGGTTGTGGGGCTGCCGAGCCTCTCCATCTCCTTTCCCCATTAGCAACTGGGAGCGGAGCGGGCAGGTGGAGCAGGCTGAGCGTGCCTTTGCAACACCACCTAAAATCACGTTTGATTTGCTCCCTTTGATGGCGTGTTCACAGTTATCTTGCCACGACTCTGATCTTCTCCAGCTGCATGGCCCTTTAAATCCCCCATTTCAAATAGGAAGGAGAAAGCGATTTGGTGGAGCCCTTCCCATCCTTCGGATCCGTGCTCTTATTAAGGCTCATATCTATTACTTTCTTCCTTTCTGAAGGAGTCAGCTTGATTCAGTACTTTTGGGACTTGGTGACATTAATGTATCTGTTTTATGTAACACGGAGTCATTATTAACAGAATCCTAGATCATAAAAAAAGGGCTAACGAGAGACAAGGAGGGTTTTTCCCCTTGAAGCTCGTAGCAGCGGTGCTGTGGAGAGGCCGGGGTCAGGGAGCCGCCGCCTGATTGGGCGCGCGGCCGCCGCAGTGGCATTTCTGCAGTTTCATCAGAAAGTCTAAATAATCCGTGTGAAAGCCCAGGGTTATTTACAGGAGACACATCCGTGCTGCCGGAGCCGCCGAGGCACCGGAGCACGCCTTGGCTCTGGTGTTTGTGCCAGGACACCAGGACAGCGCTCCTGCTGCTCCTGCTGCTCCTGCTGCTCCTGCTGCTCCTGCTGCTCCTGCTGCTGGGCCCTCGCTGCTGGCAGGAGCTGCAGACACAGGAGACAGAGAGTGTTAAAAAGAGAGCAAGAAATGACCTGAGGAGGGGAAAGTGGCAGGGACCCAGGGGCTGCTTAGTGCTGCTCTAGGAAGGAGTAAGGGTGGGAACTTAACCACTGATGTGTGCACTGCAGGGCAGGGCTGCTGCTCCCCTCTGGCACCCAACTGCTCTCCCAACATGGAGCCGTTCCCTGACAAAAGCTTTTCATTTTCTGTGTTTGAGCACAGGTTGCCCCTAAGCCAGGAGAAGAAATTGGAGCTGAGCTCGTGGGTGTCAGAGAACCTGCAGTGAGAAGGGGCTGAAGTAGCCGTGGAAGCTTTGGTAGTCTCCTCATCCTGGAATCACAGAATCCCAGACTGGTTTGGGTGGGAAGGGCTCATCTCATTCCACTCCCTGCCAAGGGACACCTTCCACTAGCCCAGGTTGCTCCCAGCCCTGTCCAGCCTGGACTTGGACACTTCCAGGGATGGGGCAGCCACAGCTTCTCTGGGCAGATGTCTTTTGGGATTGTCCAGTACCTCAGAAGGCTGGTGGGAAGCAAGCAAGCTGTGTCAGAGAGATTACCAGGCAATCCATTTGTTCAGGATTAGAATTTAATAATTTTTTTCTACCTTCAAGTTTTAAACTTATTTACAGGGAGCTGAAATGCCTCCTTTGCTGTTTATATCACTGTTTTAATATTTTTCTTTTTCTTAGTAAATGGTTTTGTTTTATATGAATTGACACGAGTATTTGGGGAGGGGGAAGACTATGGATGTTTCCTTTAAGATTTTATTAAAGAATCACACACTCTTATAAAATGGCATAAAAGAAACAGCAGCTACACCATGCACAGCATGACCGGCTCCTTTCCACCCATTTCAGGAACATGTTGGGTGATCACTGTAACATGGTTGATGTCTTTGGCATGTGACAGAGCACAGCCCTGTCTCCTGAGCCTGCACAGCCACACTGTGCTCGGGGCTCGCTGGGTCACCTCCCTGCCCAGGGATCCAGCAAGGATGTGTGGGGCTTTTCAGAGCATAGCATACCAAACCTAGAGGTGAAACTGGTGGAGTCCTGAGATACTCCCCATCTCGGAAGTCTGCAGACTCTTGAGAGACACTCAGAGAGCTGATGCACTCAGGGGAGGTGCCGAGCTGGTTTCTAGATTAGGAACTCCAAACCCATGTCCATCCTGCTCTCTTGATTTAGAATGAATTTTATTATTAATTTTAAATATTAAGTAAAACAAACCTCTCAGATACTTCTTTAGTTACGTGTCTGTTCCACCAAAGGTTTGACAGACAAACTCTTGACTGTTGCTCTCTCCTGCACACGTAAGAATTCTCTTTTATATGTCTTTTCTTCATTCTGTTCCTGAAAGGAGAATAGTCATGAGCACAGGAGCTCCCCTCTCATCTGGGGGAACTGGAATCAGGACACATGTTGTCAGGAAACCACCTCTCTTGCTGGTTCATGACATTTTGCAGCTGGCTGAGATCTCAGAGCAGTGCCTGGGCTTCCTCTCTTCCCTCTCAGCAGTTCTCCTCGTGAGGGACGGTGTAAGGAATTAATCTGCTGCAATTCTGCTCTTTGCAGAAACCAGATTTACAACAAAGAAAGGACAAGCCTGCAGCTAAGCTTGCCATGGGGACCACTCCCAGGTGGTGTTTGGCTCTGGAGCCCCGTGGCCAGGCTGGGATGTGAGCCCGGGGCCGTGAGGTGCCACAGTGGGGTGCAGAGCTGGGTGCAGGCACATGCAGGGTTAGAGGGGATGGGAAATAAAACCCCTGTCGTGGCTATGAGCTGAGCTCCCTAAAGTGCAGGTTTGGCACAAATATGTATGGAGTATTAAAACTGATGTAGTTCCTATTTTCCTTGGAATTCTGGTTTCTGAAACTCAGTGCTTTCCACACAACCATAAACATTGAGGAAGGATTTTTAACCAAAGGCTGAGCTGGGTATGGCTGCAAACAGGAGCTTCAAGTTGGATGAATAAAACCTTCCCAACAAAATCTTGGGTCATCAGCTCTAGGCTTGGGTAAGATGGTGAAAACTCCTGTCTGGACCCCAAGTGTGGGCCCCAAACCCAGCGCTTGGCTGAGTTTGCAAATGGCTGCATTGGTTCTCTGGGCAAAGCACATCCAGAACTGCTGGATGTGTTCAGTGTGAGCCCTTCTTTCAATTTGCTTTGAGATTAGACTTGGCCACAAGGTCACAGCCTAGGGGGAAATTTTGGAACAATTTTCAAAGCAGTTAATTTGGACATTTTTCAAGTATTTAAATGCAAATACAAATGAATAAATAATTTATGCTTGCTTTAACTGAAAAATATTTTAGTTTAAGAATACACAAATTGTCCCACATTTAGTATGGGCTGTCTGTGGAGCAGCTGGCAGCTGGGAAAAGCAAGTTCTAAACCTGGGAAAGGGGCCACGTAGTGCTCAGTACCTTCCCAGTTGTGTTTACCTTTGTATCTGTTGCTTTGACTGGGCTGTTACGGAGCGAAGGAAACCGTGACAGTACAATAATATGCACTTTAAAAAAAATTATAGAACCTATTACAACGTTGTTTAAAAATCATTATTATATTGTAATGGAGTTAAATGCTGTGTTTATGTAAGGCTTTAATTCCTGAGGAATTCCAGACTGTGGGGCCAGGCTAATGTGACAAAATGCTGAACTCGGAGATGTGTGTGTGTGTTCACTGCGGAGCAAAGGCTCCTGCGGGGACCCAGACAGAGGGACATAATTGATTTTCAGAAAAACAGGTTTTAAAAGTTTGCAAAGCTATGTTAAATGGAAGAGATTGAATAAAAGTGAAGATATTTTAGAAAAAACAGAAAAAATTAAAATCACTACATTTTGTTAGCAAGATTTTCTTTTGAAACAGAACTTTTTTAATAACCCCACACTCCATATGAAAAATTTTGCTAGTGTCAAATGAAATATTCTTATAAAATTCAAAGTATTTTTGGTTTTTCTTCAGGAATAGAAATGTTTCCATTTAACATGAAGCACTCCTTTCAGGGTCTGAGTCTGATGGTCAGTCACTGAGCCAGAGCAAAGCAGTGGATTCATATCCCTATATCCAAAAGGGAGGAGGCTGTACCAGGGCTCCCCGGGGTCAGTATGAGCCCGTGGTGGGGGGCTGGGGGTGTCCTGCCCCTTGTCCAGCTGTGCCATTCCCCCAGCACTGCAGCACTGCCTGGTTTGGCAGCAGCAGGTGGGGCTCCTGGTGTGGAGCTGTGAGCAGCCCTGTCAGAGCTCCCCTGTTCTCATCTCATCAGCTCGTTACCTCCTGTAGCATCTCTATCCCAGTCCTAATCTGGAGTGGAGAGTAAATAGGTTGTTGTGGGGTTTTTTTCTACTTTATTCTCTTTAGGCTCAGCTGGAGAAGAGAAGGCTCTGGAGAAGCATTAGAGCCCCTTCCAGTGCCTGAAGGAGCTTAAGAGATCTGGAAAGGGACTTTGGACAAGGGCTTGGAGTGCCAGGACAAGGGAAAATGGCTTCCCACTATCAGAGGGCAGGGATAGATGGGATATTAAGAAGGAATCCTTCCCTGGGAGGGTGGGCAGGCCCTGGCACAGGATGCCCAGAGCAGCTGTGGCTGCCCCTGGATCCCTGGCAGTGCCCAAGGCCAGGTTGGACGGGGCTTGGAGCAGCCTGGGGTAATGGAAGGTGTCCCTGCCCATGGCAGGGGGTGGAATGAGATGGGCTTTCAGGTCCCTTCCCACCCAAAAATTTCAGTGTTTTCATGGTTTATTGTATATGTCAGGAAACAAAAACCCAGTGATTTTGGTGACACGGTGTGAGTTTGAGAGCACATTTGCTTACACTGGTCCTGAGGAGCTGTGCAGAGGGACATCAGAGCAGCGTGAGGAGACTGGCTCCTCCTGCCACAGGCTTCCCCATAACTGGGGGGAGAATCAGTCTCCCTCCTGACTCCTACCCCTCCATGTAAGCCAGAGTGTGTGCGGTGCCAGAGGTGACACCACCTTGTCCTGTGTGTGGGAGGGCAGGGGCTCTCCTGCCCATCAGCTCGGGTGGAACACGGCGCTGCTGCTCAGCAGGGTCCTGGGGGAGCCCAGCGACTCTCAGGCTTGGGATGAAAAACAAAGACTGACTGATTTAAAATAGCGGTGCCAGAATCCTAACAAGATTATTTAACTTTTAGGGGGGGTGGGAGAACATTTTTTCGTGCATTTTTATTGATTTTCAGTATCGTACAAAACCCAGCCATGTGCGGCAGTAGCACACGAAAAGATACAATCATTGAAAACCAATTACAGCCCCAGCAGCCAGCTCTGCACCCTGGCTGCTCACCCAGCCCCTCGCTCCTGCTCAGGCCCCGTCAGATGCACACTGGGGTAAAAAAACCTTACAGCCAGGATTCAAAATGTACCAATTCCATGTCCTGCTGCAGTGCCCTGCTGGGGGTTTCCTCCCCGAGGTACTGGTGGTGTTGCTTTCACCTCCGGCCTCAGTGGCTGTTGGTCCATCCTCTTCCCAAGCCAGGAGGCCGAGCAGGACGTGACCCAGAGAGGCCCCCAGTCAGCCCCAGCAACCAGAGCAGCTCCTTGTCGTACAATCCCAGAATGGTTTGGGCTGGAAGAGACCTCAGAGCTCATCCTGTCCCTCCCCCTGCCATGGGCAGAGACCTTCCACTATCCCAGGGTGCTCCAAGTCCCGTCCAGCCTGGCCTTGGGCACTTCAGGGCTGGGGCAAGACCTGGCCACATCCTGCTGTACCTCAGCCTCTCCATGGAGGATCTGTGTGCCTTTCTCAGTCCCTCACAGAGCACCCCAGTGCTCGATACATGGCTTCATTTGCTGTGTGGAGCAGGGCTGTGCTCTGCAGTCGATGGCGGGTCTGTGCTGGGGGGACGTGGGGACACAGGCCCAGCCATGTGTGTGCCAGCCCTCGTAAGCAATGGAGTGTAAAAATCCAAATAACCAAAAACCTCTCTAGCATTGTGAAAGTTTTATGGTCATTTTTCCAATTACATAATAGAGTTCATAATCTGTTATGAATTAGCATAAATCAGAATCAGCCCACAATTAAGGAAATAAGTTAAATTGCATTTTGTGAAGTATTGTTCTGTCTGAACAGTTTGCTCTCGTGCTGCTAACCTGACAAATTTGGTAATTCACAACATCCTCCTTGGACTCAGTTGGAATTACTGAGGTTTTACAACAGCCTGTACGTGTAGGTTCCAACAGCCTTGGGTGCTGCAGACGGGCTGGTTTCAGGAAAGCAGAGGGTCCTTCAAAAGCCAAACTGCTGAGTCTGTGTAAGGTTGGGTGTTGGGAGAAATTCCTTCCTGGAAAGGGCTGTCCAGCCCTGGCACAGCTGCCCAGGGCAGCAGTGGAGTGCCCATCCCTGGAGGGATTTAAAAAACGTGTGGATGTGGCACCTGGGGACATGGGGCAGTGGTGGCCGTGGCAGTGCTGGGGGATGGCTGGACTCAATGAGCTTAGGGGCCTTTTCCAACCCAAAGGATTCTGTGATTCTGTTCTGGCCAACACCAGGCAGAAGGGAATCACCACCCAGAAATGTCAGGAACATCACCAGTTTAGCAAGCAGAATTTGTGGATGTTTTGGCCATCATCATGGTATGACTAGATCCTGTCAGGAGTGATGTTCAAATGACAATAGGAGACAAGAAGCAGCCAAGAGCATGTTTTCATCACCCCGTGGCTGGGTCTGGCCCTGGCACGGCCCGAGGTGGCTGGAGAGCCCTGGAGAGCCCTGGCTCCGTGGGAGCTGCCTGGCTGCGGCCGTGGCTGCGGGGCAGCGAGGGGCTGGCACGGGGACGGGGCTGGCACAGGGACAGCGCTGTCCCCGCTCCCATCTCGGCCGCTCGCAGTGCGGTGTGTGCGGCCAGCGAGGGCAGGCGGTGCAGCCCGGCCCTGCAGCGCTGGCTTTGGCTGCAGCTGTCCCGGGCCGGGGAGGGCAGCGAGGGCTGTGTCCCTGCTGCTGTGCCTGGCAGGGGCGGACAGCTCCGCGCTGCACGCCCCAGCTCCGCAGCAGCCGTGCAGCGGCCGTGCAGCGGCGGTGCAGCAGCCGTGCAGCGGCCGTGCAGCGGCCGTGCAGCAGCCGTGCAGCAGCCGTGCATCGCTGGGCTGTCAGCGCCCGGAGACAGCGCGTTTCTGTACATTTGCGGGTTACTGTGGCGGAGCAGGGAGCGTGGCAGAGCCCCTCGCCTGGCTCACTCACACTCGCGGCATCCTTAGGGCTTGCGGCTTCTGCCTCCTCCAGCGCCTCCATGGGTATTTCTGACAAAGAAAGAGTCCCGGAGCCCTCCCTTCTGAAACAAAGGCCTAATGAAAGGCTCGGGCTGCCCCGGCTGGCAGTGGCTGTAATTCTTGGCAGGGTGTGACATGCCCATCCTCTCGAATTAGCGCGGGGCACGAGGAATTTGGCACGGTGCTAATTGCGATCAGACGGGAACAAGTGGCCTCAGTATGTGGGCACGTGGTGGGACAAAGGCAGCGCCGAGCCCCGGCCCGCCAGGGGCAGGTGCTGCCCGCCCTGGGCAGGCCAGGGGACCCCCCTCGTCTCCGCGCTGCCGAGGAGGACTCGCTTTAATTTAGCGTGCGCTTTGTCGGGTGCTCTTTCTTTGCCGCACAGGAGCTCAGCTGGGGCAGAGTCAAGGCAGCTGCTGCCGAGAAAGTTCCCTGCCATGCTGGGGAAGCTCCCTGCCATACTGGGGAAGCTCCCTGCCATACTGGGAAGGCTCCCTGCCATACTGGGAAGGCTCCCTGCCAGCTTCAGCCGGGCAGGAGGGATTCCCATGTCATTCTGGAGTCCAGGAGAGGAGCTGGCAGGGCCAGGCAGAGGGACAAGCTTCCTTCCAGCAGAGTACCCTTTTGTGACAGCTTCAGGGCCATTTCTCTCCATCTGCCCCACCCAGGGGACATGGCCTGTGCCCCCAAGGTGACACGGGAGCAGGGCAATGAGCCATTTGCAGGCACATTCCTGGGCAGGCCGAGAGCAGCTTCAGCAGCCCCTGCCCACCTGCATCCATCCCAGAACAATGAAAGGGATTTCATCCCGTTTGCAATTGGATTTGGAGGATGATCCTCTGAGGTGGGAGGTGTTTGCAGGGAGATTTCTCACAGCCATGGCAAAGCTTTCCTTCTTTCCTCAGTCAGTCAGAGGATGGAGTCAGGTATTCACCAGGAACTAGCCTGGTAGCAGCCAAAGGATGGTTGTCACATCTGCAGTGCCACCTCAGAGACTGGGGGAATCCAGGCTCACAGCACCTGCCAAAGTCCAGGTAATGGATGCCATTATATGGCCCATTACACAGATGGGCACTGGCACTGTGGCTCCAGTCTGAACTCTGGGTGATTTGGCAGGAACTCTTCTCTCTTGAGTTTCCTGGAAAACTCTCTGTGTTACCCTCATTACCTGCGTGTCACTTTGCTTTCTCCTCTTGCAAATTATTCATGACTAAGCTGAAGCAGTGCAGAATTTCTGCTCCATCCCTTGCTAATGTTGTGTTTGTGCCCTTTTTTTCCTGTCTTTTTATCAGGAATTCACAGGAAGATTAATCCCTCTTACTCCATGACAGTTTAGTTTCTTTAAGAACCTTTAGTGAGGGATGTTCTAGAAAAGCTTTTAGAAAATCAGATTCCACTGTATCAGCTCAAATCTCCTGTATTAGCAGGGCTGGTTCCTCATCAGATGACTTGGATCTGTACATATAAACTCTGCTCTTGTCTTTCAGGCTGTGCCCCAGACATGTTTATTCATTGCTGCTAATTCTGATCAGTCCCACAGTTTTCTACCCTTTTGCCTATTCTGGAAATCAGACTTTGTGGTCTGCCATTCCCAGGGTCACTCCTAAAGCCTTTTGTAAAAATTTGTCACCTTCCAATCCTCAGATGCAAAGGAAGAAAGTTCAGCAATTTCATATTTGGGCTCCTTGAGGAAGCCCTGTCGGCCTCTGGTGATTTGTTGCTCTGGCATATGAACCCTGCTGACCCCTGCACAGTGAACGGCAGTGCAAGGAATTAATTTAATTTTGCTGCTGTGCCCTTATCTTTCTTAATTCCCCCCTTTACTCCTTGCCCATCTATCAGCAGCTCTGGGTGACAGACAGGCTTCCTGCTTTTGTGTTGGGGAAGCTTTTATTAGCTCTACGAACTCTGATGATTGTTCTCCAGACCCTGTTTTGCCTTGCCTTATTGTGGGTTTGCACTTAGTGTGCTGAGTTTATATCCTTTTCTATTTTTATTGTTTGGAAACAACTTGCATTTTCCTGAAAGTACCTTTTTTATTTCAGATAACTTCCTTTTTCCGTTGGTTTAAACCAAGCTTTGAATGTGTGGTGCTTTAGCCTTTCCCCTGGTGTGTCTCACACATGCTTGTGTCCCACGGTGTTCACAGAATCCCAGGATGGTTTGGGTTGGAAGGGCCTGAACATTCACCACATCCCACCCCTGCCATGGCAGGGACACCTCCCACTGTCCAGGCTGCTCCCAGCCCCAGTGTCCAACCTGGCCTGGGGCACTGCCAGGGATCCAGGGGCAGCCCCAGCTTCAGGTGTAGAGCACAGACAGAGCAGCAACAAACTGGGCAATAGCAAACAGTATTTCCTGAGAGTTCTGTAATTTCTAGTGACAATTTCCTGACAGCCACAGATGTGTGACTGCAGCAAGAGCCACCACTGGAATGGGAAAGTTCCTGCCCCAAAAACCTCCTGGCATCAGTTGCACAACCCCTCGTGGTCAGCTGCCCGCCCAGGTGCCAAGCTGGGCACCCAAAGGAGGGCTTTCCTTGGGAAGCAGAAGACTTCTCAGCAATCAGGCTGTTTCCCCTGACTCTTCACTGTGTTTGTTTTCCTTACTGATGGCTCTGCTCCCCTGCTGGGTACATGGGCAGCCAGACTGGGCTGCACTGGTTAGAGCAGAGGAGACCACAGAGCTCTGGCTTTGCTGATGGCTGAGTCAGTCTGTGGTACAGATCACCATGGGGGTTCCTGTGGGCAAAGCCACCTACAGGTGGTTGATAGAGTCTTTTCCCTATGAAGCCAAGAGGCTGGGAGGTGCAGCTTTGCAGTAGGAGGCAAAGCATACCTGTCAGAAAGGTGCTACAGGTGAGCCCTCAGTGACAGAGGGATGGAACAGCTGGAGATGGAATGTTGGCTGAGTTGGAGCTGAACACAGAAAATATCAATGACTCCATGCTGTACCCAAACTTCTGTTTCTTTTGGTGCATTATTCCAGATCCTTATTATATTATTCCAAAAATATTTTATATTCTTTCCATTCTTTTATTGGCAGGCTTTGATCTGGAGAGTCTGTACTGACTTTTTCTGGTCTGCATAGGAACCATCTCCCCTGCTCCACTCATCAGCACCAGATCTTGTGACATCTCCACGTTTCCACAGTGAGGTAGGAAGACCTAATTTTCATAAGCTTTGCAGAAGTGATTTTTGTGTTGGTTGCCCTCCTGGGATGTGTAATGTAAATCACCTGGATTAGGAGAGATGTGATTACATGTAACAGAGCTGTTCTCAGGCAGAGTAGAGGGTTCTTTGTGCTCCCTGAGCTGCAGGGTTTGCTCTCTCCTCCTTGTCCTCATGGTGCTGTGGCTTTGTTTAAATGCCACCTGCCTGAAGTGTTTGAGCACCTCACTTGCTGGCCAGTAGTGTTGGCTCCTCTTACTTTCAATGAAAATGTGTTTTTTGAACAAGGCCGTCCATAGATTGTATTTTTCCTACATGTCTACAAAGCCTTGCCGGGCTGCAGCTCTGTCTGGGCTGGTGAAGAACCATCAGGGCTCTGTTATTTAATTATTTATGTTGTCCTTAACTGTTAGTTTCTGTCATTAAAGAACAGGCCAAGTGATTAGTGCCCTTGGCTTAATCTTCTTAGGAGGAAAACTGTCCCTTGAACGTCTGTCCTAATCAAACAGCCATAAGGAAGGATGAGGAAAGGGTGAGACTCCTGATCTGGTTCATTTTCCATGTGAATTGGTGAAAGTAAATAATATTTGGATGGTCTGTTACAATTCCTAAATATGAGTTTCCCAAAATGATGGTAAATGTTGTGCTGGCAGAAAACACATGGGACAAATATCCCTTTCCTTCCTACCAGTATCCCCACCATGAGATTTGGCACTGGAAAAACACCTGTGGTCCAAGTGTAGTAATTTCATTAAAAATGATTTTGTGTGTAAATAGACTTCAGTGAGTCACTGTGAAGTACCTGCTTTTAATATATTTGTATATACTTAGTTATTATAAGTTCATTCATAATCTCTGGAATACTTGGTATTACCAAACTAACCTTGTGTGATGCTGGTAGCAATGGAGATTAATGGCAGGTTTCAAAAAATACTCCTCAGAGTTCTCTATCTTTATGGAAAACTGAGAAATGCAAAATTTGGAGTTGGATTTTTTCCATGTATTTAGTTCTTGGGGGGGTTTATCCTTTAAAGAAGATTTCTTTCCTCTTTTCTCCCTATGTTTTTATCTGAAGTATTTTGTTTACAACACAAGTGCACACTTCGAGTTCTTGAGAATCATCAGACTCACAAATGTAACGGAAACCTTGGGAAATTGTGTGAAAGGCAAACTCTCATTGCTTTGTGCTCTCAGTATCTCAGAGGATCCTGAGGAAAGCATCTACTTTTTCAATTTAGTCAAGAAATGTTCCAGGACTTGGTGTTCTTTGAGGGGATGAATAGTGTTCTTCAGGTGTTATAAACTGAATCCAGATATTTTGTGGAGGAATGGCAATGCTGAAATCCCACCTTCCCTGGGGTCAGTGTTCTTGATTTTGATATGAGAATGAGAGGGGGAAACAATGGATGGAGCACAGAAAGGACTGAAGAGCACTGAGAAGGTGGGACAGGATCACATGGAAGGGGGTTCCATGGGACAACTGGAAAGATTTTGGAGGGACAACACTTGTGGCCAGTTGTGACTTTCTCACACTATGATGTCTTGACTGATTTTGTAGTATTGGAGATTGCAAGTTTTCTTTAAAAATGTGTAGCACCTGTAAAGTAACTCCATTTTGGTTCCAGCCTGTGTGCTGTTTCCATTAATGACAGTGGTAGAAAAAGTGGGATTCCCACCCACCCTCAGAGCTTCATCAGACTGCGTGGGGCTATGGGGCTGTGAGAAGGTGACATAAACTCCAAAGAAAGCCTGGAACCAGGATGACAGAGAAGACATGGGTGGTGAATGCCTCGGGGAGCTTTGGGGTGATTGGTTTGAGCATCTTAGTTAATTAAAACTGCAGGTTAAATTGAGCTGAGGGGACATACACAGGTGATGAAAAGCAAGTGTGAGGTGAGTATGGAAGGACCTCACACAAGTGGAAAGAAGACAAGGAGAAAGCCTCCAGAGGAGAATTACTCTTTTAATGTCCATGGGAAAATTGGCTTTTGTTTAGCAGAATTGTAACTTTTAAATTTTTACAGCTGGTACAAGTAGGTACAATTCTATTTTGCCAAAGGGCAGGATATTGTGAGGCTCTTGTGCTTTCAGAAGAGACTCCAGGCCTTAACCAGCTGAGGGAGAAAAATCAGCAATTTTGGTTCTGTGTCAGTAGAACACACTCTGTTCACTTCCCCTGTAAGAAGGAACTTTCTTCTCCATGGTAGTCAGAGTGGTTCTTTTGGACCTAGAATAGACTTGGTCATTAACCTGAAGGCTTTTATTTCAACCTGGTGAGGAAAAGGCCCTTGTTCATACTCTGTGATAGTTTCATAGATGTAATTATGGAGTATTATTTTAATTGCCTGTTTAGTGGCTAATTGCTCTTCCATAAGTGCAGAGGAAGGGGAGAACCAAGGCTGTATTTCAGGGACCAAGGCTGTATTTCAGGGTGCAAGAGGGTATTTGTTACTGTCTTTTAATGCACATCTTGATCTTCTGGTTTAAGAATGTAACATATTTTTAGTAACTTTCCTCTATTTTATTTCAATACCAAGAAAAATGCCTGGGAATGTGTTTGCAGCTCATCACCTGGGTGATATGCTGGCATATGAGAGACAGTTCTCATGTGATTTTCCAAAATACTTTTTAACTAGCACAAGGCTCTTTCAGAAGCTGCTGTGAAAATGTGGTTTTATTTCAGCAGCTCCAGATCCCATGGGCACCACATCAGCAGTCCAGCCATGGTCAGCAGGAACCTGAGCTCACAGCAAACATTGGGCTCTGGCACAGGTGCCAGAGCAGCTGGGGCTGCCCCTGGATCCCTGGCAGTGCCCCAGGCCAGGTTGGACACTGGGGCTTGGAGCAACCTGGGACAGTGGGAGATGTCCCTGCCATGGCAGGGGTGGGACTGGATGAGCTTTGAGGGTCCCTTCCAACCCAAACCATTCTATAATTCTGTGATTTCACCATTATTTGCTCCTTTACAATTAAAGCTTTAATGATAAGGACTGCTGGTAGTTTTAGGTTAAATTTTGAAGGTTCTTAAGGGATTTAGTTTGTTTATCTAATTGTGGAGATAGATTAAAGTCCCTTAGAGTAAGATTATCCAGCATGTCTTTACCAGGTACAAATTGGAGAGGTTTCCTCAGACAAGAGTTTGTTGTTGTTTTCCTCGCTGAAAAATGTGGACCTGTGGCACGTGTTGAGAGATTTTCTTCAATTCCTGCAACAGATAAGATCTTTGTGTTGTCTGTCTTTGATTCTTAGCTGATGAAATCAGCTGGAATTAGTGGGATACCTCACTGGACACCGACAGAGCCCTGGAGCCTCTGCCCATGGACCCAGCCAGTGTAAGAGCTGGGTACAGAGTGACAAAGGGGCTGAAGCCCATTTCCCTTTTCCCGGCTAACATTTTGCTTCCCAGAGGTACAAATTACAGACTCTTGGAGCTCAGAGAACTGTGCCAGTGACACATTTTCAGGGATGCCATGTCGGGGGCAGGGAAAGGTGTCCCTGGCTGTGTGTGTGACCCCACAGATGGGCACACTCAGCCTGGGCATGGAGCTCTGAGGCAGAGGACATTCAGATTTGCCTAAAAATCCTGTTGACAAATACGTAAGTTGTGCCTCTGTGATATTTAAAGCCCACACACACCATTTACAAATAGAAATCATACAACATAGATTATTTCAGTTTTCTCTTATTTGATCAATTCTGATAAAAAGGCCACGCTTGGATTAAATATTTTTATTCTCACAACTATGTCTCTTTAGGCGACAGTAACATTTGTGAAATAATCTGTTTAAGAAATAACACAGGAGAGGAAGACACCTGAAGAGCCTGGTGTCAGGTGCAGCATCCTGGGGCCAGGTCCAGGACGGTGGCGGCGCCCGGTCCGTGCTGTCCCCTGTGGCCACCACACCTTCCCGTCAGGGCTGCTGGCTGAAGGACACTGCTGGGCCAGAGCAGAGGACCCGTGTGAACGAACTCGAGTGATTTTAAAAGTCAAGTGATTTTAAATCTTTACGGGCACTACAAGTTGTTTCTAATTAAAGCCCATCGAGTACCAGGGAGGAATTCCGGCATTACCGGCAGCCGGAGCAGGGACAATGAGCACCGACCTCTCCTTCTGACCAGTCGCTGGTATTTGTTTGAGGCTCTGTGAAGACAATGCTACAACATCTTTACACACACCACCGGCTTTGTAGTAACTGTCTCCTTGGAGCCTTGGCACGGGGAGGGACACGCATGTCCAGGCATTTTCCAGGTGGCAGGATTTCCTTCTCCTCTACTCCCGGCGCCACGAACCCCCTCCTTTCAGCCCCAGCACCGTTTAAATAGATCATTTGTTTTCATTATAGGTTTTTGCATCCCCGTCTTTCATTGCTGTTAATGAATTTCTAGGGTCTGATTGGGAAACAAAAGCCAAACAGAAAGATAAAAAGGGCTCTGACAAAGGAGCCGGTTGAGCTGTGACAGGCTGTGCCCCGATGGCCACGGCTGCCGGGCTGACACCGCCCGGGCAGCGCTGGTTAATATGCTAATCTGCTCGCGGCCGCTTAAGATTCCGCTCAGGTCTGAGCAGGCTCGGCAGCCGGGCGCGGGGAAGGGGAAGGGGAAGGAAGGGGTGTCTGCCTGGCAGCCCCGCGGCCGCGGCCGTGGCACATCCCGGCTCCGCCGCGCCCCGGCCCCTCCGCGGCCCCGCTGCCCTCCGCCCTCCTGGGCACACGCGTACGTACCATCCGCACCATCCGGAAAGCTTTCCGCAAAGCTGGAAAACAGGCAATGTGCAAAAGCCACGTATGATTGGCTCGTTCCTCTGCCTCCGCGTCCCCAAAGATTCCCACTTTAATAGACCATGTGTTTCTGCTGCTGGAGAAGCCCAGAGTGTAACGTGCCAAAATCCAGCAACAATGAAGTCAGACGGAGTTTAGCATCCAAAACAAAGGGACGGCATTTTTGTAGCTCACTGACAACACAGCAGTCACAGGATGGTTTAAATTTCCCTTTATTCTCTCTCCCCACCCAACCTCAGCCCAAGAGAAAGCCAACATTTATTAAAATCCATCCGTTCAGGACAGCAGCTAGATGCCCAGGTTGGAAGGAAAGCTTGCTCCTGGTATTCCCAACGACCGCCACCTTTCCTATGTGCTTGTGAGCTGCAATCCCCAGCTGGAGCAAGGGGGTTCCGATTTCCAGAATTAAGGAAGGAATCAATTCCAGAGACAGTTTCCATGGTCAGGTCCATCAGGTCCTGCAGCCACAGGAGAACTTAATTCCTCTAGCTCCCTTTCCTTTGTTTTCATAACGTCACAGTAGTTCTGGAGAGGCGTCTGGAGAATCCTCAGCTCCGGCTTCAGCCAGGGGATTTCAGAAGTTGCGTTTTCAGGGCAGGTCAGATGTGGACAAAATCAAGTCTTCACCTGACACATAAGCAGACAAAGCTGTTTACCCTGTGAATTATAGCAGAGCTCCATAGTTCTCTCTTCTGTGGTCTCATGCTCCAAGCAAACTGCTCCTTGCAGTTCTCTCTCCTGGTGCCAAGCACGTATTCCAGCTGCAGCTCGGCAGCGCGGGGAAATTCCTTCCAAGTCCCTGGCAGAACAGTCGGCGCTTTCTCCAGAGCTGCAGGCTTGATTGTCCTTGATTATTTTATTTCTCTGGCTCTGATCCAAGATGTTCCCTGTCATCATTTCAGTGTCTTTTCTCATAATCCCTTTTCTAAACATCATCAACAATTAACTGATTCTCTCATATCTACAAACACATGCACACACACGCAGGCGCGCACGCACACTCCACCGAGCCTCATCAGGGTCTTTTTTGCCTTTAAGTATAAGAAATTACAGCTTCTCATTAGCTGAAGAGCATGTTTTGAAAGGCTTTGTGTTTACTCACTTTGCAAGTGATGCTGGCGCTTTTAATTATTCTCCTTTTGCATATCATAAGCGAGCAGCGAGCTGCTCCAGCCAGCCCGGGCGACGCGTATTCCCAGGAAGGCAGGAGGAAGGGATCGCGTTTTACCTCACTGCTGCTGCTTTCTTCCCTTTCTGTCAGCCAGCCAAGGAATCCCCCCAAAGCTCTTACGTAGCAGATACCAAAACCGTGAGTCACTTTTCACTCCCGAAGCAATAAGTCCATCGCATCCCTGTGCAGAAGGGCGAGGACAAGGTTGGAATCTCTCCAGGCTGCCGGCATGCCCCGGCACCAGTTCTCCAGCGGTGACTTTGTTTTTCCTGCTCTTGCTTTTCTCCTCGGCTCTCTCGTCTCTTCATTCCTTTTCATGCCATTCCCATTTTCTTCTTTCCTTCCTCTCCATCCGTCTCCATTGCTGGCAGCAGCAAACCCAGCCAGATCTGGGTCTCTCTCGCCTTCTGTAGGGCTTTTTTCTCCTTTTTTCCCCCCCCTGTATCTGCTGCAGCCTTTGGCTGCTCACTCTGCCAGGTTGGATCACCAAAGACACACGACTCGCTCACAATGAATAATCAATACAGATATTGATCTGCGGAAAATGTTTGTAAATTCCTGAAAGGGGAATCGGGAACAGCGGGACAGGGAGGCTTGTGGGGGACGACAGGGTTCTCCAGGCTGCAGGCAGCGCCTGGCCAGAGCCCGCATCCTGCCGCCTCCGAGGTGACGGGTGCTGGAATGCGCGCGGGCGGCGGCGGGTGTGTGCGGGGGCTTCTGTATTTTCATTTCTCTACAGCTGCTTCCCCCGAAGAATCGGGAGGCGAGCAGCTGAGAGGCCCCGTCGGTGCCATGCCTTGGCTGCGCTCCAGCACTGTTTTGTTTCCATCATCACACACCACTTTGAAATTTGCATAAATACAAGGGTTATTTTCCCTTGTGCCTCCAAAAAGGTTTAAGAAGGTGGGAAAGTGTTTCCGTGAGGAGAGATGGCTGGGTTTAGTCATCATTTTCAGGATTTACTTTCTAATCCATGTATTTGTACGAAAGGGAGCCAGAGATGAAAATAAAGGGCAATAAGAAGGACATGGAGAAGACAGAAAAGCTGTTTGAATGTAGAAGAGCCTTGGATTGCAAAAAAACCCCCTGTTCTCCAGTGGGAACCTGTGTGTGTTTGGTTTGTGTGGGTGGAGAGCCAGGTCAGACCTCTTCATCCAGGACTCTTCCCATCTCCCTGTGGACAAGACTGCCCTGGTCAGGAGCTGGGGATGATCATGACGCTTTAAGATTCTGTGAAGGCTGGAGTCAGACCATCTTAAGAGCATCCTGAGCCTGTCCTCAGGAGCCACCTCCCGCCTGCCCACCCATCATCTGACCGCCTGTGTGGTGTGTGGAGCACGTGTGTAGCCAGTGACATTCGCCCAGTTTGCTCCTGGCATGGTCAACCTCACTCCTACTGCAGGAGTGTCCTTGTTGTGTCTCTTCCACCTCATCTGTCTGGTTTTCTGTCTTTCTGGGGAAAGACACGTACTGAAGGTGTCAATAGACAGAGTATTGGGGTCATTGATTATTCAGCTCCTTTCTAATACTTGAGGTCAGCAATGGAGATCCCAAGGACTGCTGAGGGAGTCCATGGGGTGTCTGCAGCACTGGCCGGACCAGGCCACACCCAATGCCATGGTCGTACCCCGGCCCAGGGCTGCCCAAGGTGCTGCTGGCCAGAGCAGCCAGCGGGGCGTTCTTGGACAGCTCCTGGCCAGGGGCAGCGCGTTCCTCCCTGTGCCCCCGGGCCCACCTGCACAGCCCGTGGGTGTGAGCACAGCCCTGTGAGTGTGAGCACAGCCCCGTGGGTGGGTGCATAGCCTCGTGGGTGGGTGCACAGCCCCGTGGGTGTGCACAGCCCTGTGAGTGTGAGCACAGCCCCGTG
>VXBC01008789.1:180330-226771 GCA_013399945.1 Ploceus nigricollis | reverse complement strand
GGGTGGGTGCACAGCCCCGTGGGCAGCCGCCCTCCCTGCTCTGCAGCATGGCTGCCCCACACCAGTGGCCCTCGGCACCCTGCGATAGCCATCTCGGGCCAGGATGCAATTCCCGCAGATGCAATTCCCGTGGCTGCCAGCTTTATCAGCCCACGCCAGCAGCGAGGAGGCTGAGCGCCTTCATTCTCTCTCCAGCTCCTGATTAGCTCCTGCAATCCAATTAGCAGAGGCATTTATATCACAAGGGGCTGAGGTGCCCCTGCTCATCACGGCAGCTCAGAGCCAGTCATAAATTCTCCCGACACTACATCTTTCCTGTGACATGGATTAATTACAGCTCTGGGCCTCCAAGAGTAGGTTTGCAAATGAAGGTGCCCATGCAATAAGAGTTAGGGAAGACAAAGCAGGAGTGTCCTGTTCATGAGGGCTGAGGGAGCGATGCATAGGGTGGCCCAGGGCAGGGGCACCTGTGGGCGAGGAGCTGGGGGCAGGTGGGCCAAGCAGGAGCTTTATTAACTGAGGTTGGCCGGGGGATGTTATGAGTCTGCGCCTGTGGCCATAATGAGAAATTCTTCATAACCTCCCTTTGTATGCTCTGCTGCAGTGCAGATGCTGAGAGTGAAGCTCCAAGAGCCTTAATAAAATTACATTTTCCCACTTGAGATGTTGCAGGCCCTGGCTAGTGGCGCAGCTTGGAGAGGCGAGCGCGGCGCTGGGCCCTTGGGAGGATTTGGCATTGCAGGGATCGGTGTTGCTCTCAGGGGCATGGCCACCTTCTCTCTCCTCTTCATACAATCCGCTTTTCTCTGATACTTCTGCTCCTGAAATAGCCATTTCCTGGCCCCCTCATGTCAGCCCTGCTCTTCCCGGGCCCTCTGGCTGTGGTGTCAGCCCCACAGAGGTGGGATTTGCTGCAGCGGTGGGGAGCAGGGTGGATACAGGCTGTGGGAGAACACCCAGGAGGGTGACAGGGCTGGGGACGGTTGTGTCCTCATACACCTGTGTGCCAGTACCTGGCTCTGCAGCTCTGTGTTTCTCCTCCACGCTGATGCCCATCCAGCACCTAACTCTGCCTTTGGGTACCCAGTGAGCACTTACCCCTTGTTACGTCTGCGTGGCTGCTCCTTTGGGTACATGTCTGTCACACTCTGCTGCGCTGGGCCCTACACGAGCCTTGGATCTGTTTACCCAATCATGTGCCAATTTAGCAATTCATCTAAGTTCTCCATCCATCAATCAGTTTTTAATTTATGTAGCAGTCAGTGGTTTTGTTAAGTTTCCAGGCGTTTCTCTCTCGCCTGTTATTGAAATATAATTACTTAAGAAATCCACAAACTTACCTTTGAAATGCGTGGGTAGATGGGAATTTTAAAGACACGAGGATGCATATTAAATTTAGTAGCATGTCAGCTCCATTTGATCTATTTACTCTGGGCTGCTGACAGATCTTCTTTGTAAGCAAATGTGGTTCCTGCTGATAAAAGGGGTTGGGTTGGGGTTTGTTTGTTTGTTTTTTACAGTGTCCAAAATACAGCCATGCCTGTGGAACAGTCATTCTCCCATCGAAGGGAAATATTGGCTGATCTTTCAAAACAAGAAATCTTTTTGCTTTTGTGTAATAACAAATCCTGCATTTCCTGACCAGCACAATCATTGTTTGTGGTCACACAAAAGAACTCATTCCCCAGCTGATCGCTGCCACAACCTGCAGCTGGACAACTCCAGACTTGAGCTGGTTGATGTGGGAAGAGACAGGTCATGAGCTATTTACCCATCTCACAGATCCCTGCTCAGCTGAGGTTTGTACATTAGTATTTATCATACAAACCCAGAATGGTTTGGCTTGGAAGGGATCTTAAAAGCTCAACCAGTTCCAACCCCTGNTATATATATATTTGTATGTTAAAATCTGTAACAGCAGCTTCATGTCTGAATCTGGGGATGGGATCACCAGGCTATGAGATCCCAGAGTTCCCTGTGATCAGTCGAGTCTGTGGATCTCAGACAGAGCTGAGTGTTTGGTCCTGTTGAAGATTTCCTTTGCTTTGCTCATTTTTGCATCCCACACCTGATGTGTCATTGCTTTGGTGAGACTTGTTGTTGCTACACATTTGTTTTCCTGAATACAGCCAGGAGTTTTCATTCACTACTCTGTAGTTCGACTTCTACAATGACTTTCTTCCACGTTCTAGTGGGCCATAAAATGCCACTGAAATTATTTGTTTTTAACAATAGTCTGACATGAGCTTCCCTCCTGGTCTGAGTGAAATGACAAAACAATGTTCTTGCAACATAATATTTTTGTAGTTATTTTCTTGATTAAAACTGCTTGAAAATGCTTTGTCAAATTTCCCTTCTGACCCCCACAAAAATGTCATTTAAACAGAACTGATAAAACACCTCCCTACAAACATTCTTGGCATTTTTTCCCAGAGCTACTCAAAGCCAGTCAAGGTGTTTTGTTTCTTTATGTTGTCTGGTTTAAGATTTTTGTTTCAAGTTTACTTTTTTCCCCAAGTTTTCATACAATTTGTCACATTGTCCTGTGTGTTCGCTGACAGAGCTGTTTAACTTCTGGTGATGAGATCAGTGAAGCACTTTTTAACAAAAAAGCACTTTGATGCTTTTTTAATGGAAAGAGAGTTTTAAAAACAGTCTCCAAGTGATGTCAAAGTAGAATTTGTGGAAAATCTGCTTTAAAGAAGTAAATTAAGTTTGGTTTAGTGGATTTGGGATCAGAGGAAGTCGTAGGGGGTGTGCAGTCACCTCTGGGACCCTGGCCGATCCCACAGCACCTTCACTGGAGTCTCATTTCTGTCCTTCCCTTGGGAAACCTCATCCTCAACCTCAGCAGACAAAACCTGGCTCATTTCTGCCCCCTTCGAGGCTCCCCCTGCCTTTCCTGGATTTCTGCTGGGAGCTGCCAGCCCTGGCTGTGTGCAGGTGGGACTCCCTGGTGTTCTCTGGGATTCCTCCATGGGAAGCTGTGCTGCACCTGCAGCTCCATTCACCCTCACGTTCTTAGTACAAGTGTTCTCTTCCTGATGGGTGACTATTCTTTTATAAAATTGTCCTGCTCCCATTCTTCCTGAAAAATACAGTTTAGAGGGAGTATTGTCAAAAATTCTGTCTCTCTCTCTACTTTATTATCCCCTCATTTTTTTTGTCATTTAACTCCAATTATGGGATGCTAAGTGCTTTTGGAAATTTCATTGTTAATATCTTCTTACAGTGCTATTAACGTAAATCAACGTTAATAGTGTCCCAGCAAGTATAAAAGCAATCAAAAATTCAGTACTCACGAATCATTCTGTAATTTCAGCATAAAATGTTAATAGAAATAAAATCCAATACCATAAAATATCAGCAAATTCAACTTTAAATACATGTGATGAATGACTTTACCATTCTACAGCATCCCGTGGACTTTTGCAGCAGGAAGCCTCTTCTCAGCAAAGGTCTTGCCCCATCCCTCCCTCCTCCATTGCCTTCCCAGCATGAGGTGTGCCCAGGATTTTACGGTTCCAGAAATTAAAAATCCATCCTCACTTACGATATGGCATCGGTATGCAGGTGTTTGGTGGTAATAGGAAGGATTACCTGGAATCTGTTAACTTACTCGAGCTAATAGAAACTCCCTGCTCCTTTATTGCCATCAGCCTGGCTCGGAGAGCTCCGGCTGCTTTTACCTTTTATTGAGATTGGGATTTTCTTACCGACAAATCTTTTAAATTGGAATTTAGTTGGTGAAGATCTATCAGTTATTTCGAGGAAACTGCTAGGAGAATGGTATAGATTTCTCAAGAAATACAGCTGTTAGCCTAAAAATTCAACTTAAAATTACCATGAAAAGAAAACCTGAATTCCCCAAGCGACACCTGAACTAGTGTTGGGTATTTAACCTCTGATTCATCACCGTGCCAGGCTAGAATCTTTTGATGTTATTTTTTTTTAATTCCCTTGTTTTAATGGACTTGGGCTATTTGTGCTGGAGCATTTAAAAGCAGGTTGGAGACCCTTTTGCTGGCAGAGGTGGGTACAACACCTGCAGGCAGTGCAGGGGTGGGTCTCGTTTCTCTCCCTCACCAGACAAGAAGCACCACACGAGTCTGGGATTTCTGTGATCACAGAAGATGAAAGTGACAGTGTGATGCCTATAAAGAGAGTTTATTTGAGCAAGGATCATCTGGTCATTACATGGATTCCTTTTCAGTTCTTATTCCCTTTTCCCCCATTATCTTGGTGTAATGTCTGTGTTTCTAGCCTCTGGATTGGGCCTTTTCTGCTCTCTTGGTGCTCTTTCTCCTTTTTCCCTCAGTTCACATGGGATTCCTCACCTGCAGATCTCTGGAGAGTTTTACAGACCCTTTGAAGACAGAGGGGAATTTTTGTGACATTTGGAAAATATTTACAAGATGTTAGGAGAGTTTCTGGAATCTCTCAATATCTCAAAAAGGATATCAGCAGCTCAGCTGTTCTATCATCACTGTCTTTGTACTTGTCCCCACAAGAAGCAGACAAACCAGAGACACTGGAAGCTTTTGGTTATTCCATTTTGGGTACATGTTGCCCTGGAAAGTTAATGTAAATTATTAAGAACTCATTTAGATCCTTATATCTTACTAATTCTTTCATCTAGAACTTCTAAAAGAAATTTACATTATAATAAAGCAAACCTACCCATTTTTGTAAGATTAGTTCTGGTGACACACAGAATTACCAAAATCCTTCTTAAAATGGAGTTCTATGGTCACTGTAAACAAGTGGCCAGTGGCAGCCAGCTCAGGACTCCTGACAAGCCTGTCAAACCAGCTGGCCAGGCTGTGCAGCTGGACCTCAGGGGCAGCCACTCACCTCACCTCAGGAAAGCTATTTTCAGCACCCAAACTAATGTGTCATCCAGTCTGTAAACATTCCCTGTTATTTATTGCTGGTTTAATATGGAATATTTTTCTTATCTAAATCAATCTGAAATCAAAGGCTTTATCCTCTGGCGACATCATTTCTCTTGAATTCAACCAAAGTTGAGTCAGCCCTAAAGCAGGGAAGCTTGAAACCTGCAGCAGCACTTTTGTTAGGGTTCCAGTTGAAAATCTTCCTGATTGAGGTTTTTAAGATACTGTTAAAAATCTTATAACATTTCCTTTAATCCTCTTCCCCTGTTTCCTGTCTTCTGCTGAAATGGGAACTTCGCAGGTTCTGGTCTCCAGCTCACCTGTTGAAGATCATGACATCATATGGATAGTAAGGGAAAAACTACATTTTTCAACTACTTTTTCAGAATTAGTGTGACTTCAGCAAAGATCCAGTGGGAAGGGATCAATGGCTCTTTGCCATTAAGTCACAGGAGCTTCACTCCAGAGCAGAGGGAGCTGAGGGACTGCAGGGCCCTGCTGGCACCCAGGATGCTAAATCCTGCTCTCTCCTACTCAGGAATCTCAAGTGCTGCCTTTCTCTTGAGTATAAGTGAGAGCAGAGCCTTGCCATCATTGCACATTTGCCTTCATAAAAGAAGAGTTCGAGGGAATCCTGCCATAATCCTATTTACAAGGTTGGTGGGAAGAAAAATTCCCCATATTCAATGAAGTAATGTTAATTAAACATCAGGACAAGAAAATACAGATGTGAAAAGATAAAAAATATGGGTTTGATAGTATTTCAGCCATAAGGTGCTCTGTCTGAGACCCCTCAAATCACGGTTTGCATGTGCCTTTTGCAGATGTGCTTCAGAAGCCCCAGACTCAATGAGGGCACCTGGATCAGGAGTTGCGTTGCTTTGGGGCCTCATCCTCCTCTGCCAGAGCTGCCGTGACGGCTCCAGGGAGCCCTGGGAGCTTCAAATCAGTGCTAATTGTTCAGATTTCTTGTACTTAATGGGTTTTTGTTAGGAACTGAGTTCTTGCAGTCAAAACACAGATCTATGAACTTTTTTGAGTAGGATGTAGTGAAAAGTGGTATTTTTCCAGATGTTTCAATCCTTTCAAGTCTGCCCTCTGGCCCTGTTGGTAACTGAAGACTTTCAGTGTTGTTTAACTTTTACTTTAAAAATTTGTTGATTCCTGTTCCACGCTGGGGAGCGATGAGATGCCCACAGCAGGAATGGCTGATTGGAGTGGGTGAATCAATCCGTGGGTGCCGAGGTGCCGTGATGGGCATGGGAGCGGCGCTGGAGCGTCCCAGGGCCGCAGCCTCCTCCCCGCGGGAGAAGGCGCGCTCGGAGTTTTAAGTGCAATAGATCTCCATATTAGAAGGAAGCAAAAGAAACAATCTTTAATCCTTTCAAAGCCCAATAATATTATGTATATTGACTGAAGCCCTATGGAGTGGGCCTGGCAGGGTTTTTCATTACTGCGCACGCTGTAGCCTAGCTACCTTTGAAAAGTAACCAATATCGAGAGCCACTTGACATTTGCAAAGGATTATGGGTGTCCTCTCCATCTCTTCTCAAGTTCCCAAATTTACAATGGTCTTAATTTAAAAGTTAAGCCAGGGGATCAGTTGCTTAGTCTGCTGCTGGGCTGCCCTTTAAAAAAGGAAAAGAGAAAGGAGAGTGTCTGTGCGTGCCTGCACAGAGGGAGAGACGGGGAGCGACCCTGTGCGTCACCCGCCCTCAGCGTCCGGCTCCGGCCCCGCACTCACCGTGGGAGAGGCCCCTGCAGCAGGACCGGGGCTGGGAGCGCTGGGATTCATTCCTGCAGGTGCTGCTGAAGTGCAGGGAGCAGCAGCAGCTGGTAATGAGTTGGTGAAAATGAAAAAGGGACATAAGTAGCTTCTTTAGCAAATCCCCTGGAAATGACATGGAGCCTCTGGGATCGATCAGATCGATCCCTCCAAAGGCTGCAAGCTCCTCTCATCCAACTGCCAGCGCAGAGAAAACTGTAATGTTATTATCAGCAAAACTCAGAGAAAAGCTGCTGGGAAAGCAGCACACTGGGTGCTCTGCTCCCACTGTCACGGGGAAGGAGCTGGGAGCATCCCCGGCCCTCGGCACTGCCAGGCCCTGCCGGCCCTGCCCGCTCAGGCCTCGCCTGCGCTGCGGCTCTGGGCCTTGCTGGGAAGTGGGAGCAGGATCCCACTGCAGAGCGAGCACAGGGAGTGGGGCTGAGGGGAGATGGGGCTGTGCAAAGGTTCTGACAGTGTTGATCTTCCTCCATCATGTACGTGCTGTCATCAGCCGCTGTTGATTTGCTCTGTAGCACTTTCTGAGGTTCCTGTCCATAATTCCGTATCCGTCCGCAGCGTGGTCTGAGCTTTCCGAGCCCGTGCTCCTGGGCAGCCCCCAAGCTTCCTACTGGCGTGGGGGATGCTGGCAAGGGACTCCAGTCCTGCAGCTGCAACTTTGGTGTCTCAAAGGGAAACAGTCCTCAGACCCAAACTGCTGTACTTCCTCCAGAGCTCTGCAGAAATAGGGTGAGGAAAGTTGTACTCCGAGCCTTACTTTGAGAAGAGTGGTCTTAAATCTCTCAGTCACATCCGTGAGTACAAGGGGCCTTTCCTTGAAGAACTCAACATTTCTTTGTTTATGTTTCTATAATCCTGTTGGGGGAAAGGGGCAATAAATTAGTTTTATTACATCTGTTCTGAGAAGTGTACGGGCCAGGCTCAGATATCCCATAGCAGGTGTGTCCAGTGCTCTGTGGGATCTTGTAAGGGCATGGCCTAGGATGGGGGAGGCTAGGGGCACCCCAGGGACTCTGTGCTGGCAGATGGGCTTGTTTGGGTGCTTGTGGGTGCAGCAGGGGTCACCCCAGCTCCTTTAATCCTCCTGCTGGAATCTTCAGACTTTGGTGCAGCTGCACCTAAGAAAGGGAACGGCTGGGACATGTTACTGGCGTTTGTTTGGGCTTGTGCTCCATAAACTGTGATCCTTTGGCTCTTTCGGACACACTATTTAATCTAAAGTGCATCATTAGAGAGGTGTGTTGATATAACTGCGTGCTGTGCATATACCCTCTATCACATGGATATGAGGATATTTATTTTACCCACTGAAAGTTTGCCAGTTTGTGGAAAGCCCTAATTCTCAGGAGTTACAGGCATCGCTGCTTCCACAGAATCAATTAAACCAACATCAGCTTAGCGTTTCGGAATCACAGATCTTAGAGGACTTAGACGTGGCCATATGTGACCTTTGGTGCAAGACTGTAAATTTTGAAATATGATAGTTCAGGAATATGAAATAAAACTGTGAAATGAGCTGAAGTTAGAACAGCGTTAAGGAAATATGTGTAACAGTTGTTGTCTGAATGGTTTATGATACTAAAAATAGGGAGAGATCAGTCACTTCAAATTCATAAACTATTAAAATGAACACACAGTACTTCTAAAAATTTTATTGTCTGGAATATTTCATCAATTCTGGATGCATTTGTCTTTCCCTTCATAATGAACTAAATTGATGGACTCTCTCAATATCAGTATCTGAGATGCTGTTGTCCATACCGGGTGTAGGACATTGCTGTGGGGTGGGAACTGCTGAGGCACTGCAGGAATGTGCAAGGGTGCAGAGGTGTCTATCAAAAAACTGCTGGGGCTCCTCACAAGATGGGCTCAAACCAACACATTCCCATGAAGAATTTCATGGCTGACAAATCTCATGAGAAAATGCTGCGCTGGGAAATCTCTTGGGGACTGCACAGCCGTGTTCAGCCCCAGCTTGGGCCCGGTGCGCACCGCGCTGCCGAGAGGAAGAGGCAGGAAAAGGCCAAGATCCTTCATGGCAATAAAAGTGAGGACAGCACATGAGCATTATCATCTTTCTGAATGCATGAAAATTCAGATGCAGTTTTGTACTTTCTAAACCACTTGATTTCTAAGTCCCAGCCAGGCAGGAGCACCAAGCTGTGCTCTGCATGCTGCCCTTGTTGAGTAGCCCAATTAATCCAGTCTGCAGTGGGAAATAAGATGGAAGATGCTATGGAAGAGCTAACAGAGCTTCACTGATAATTCATTCCTCTAATTTTACTGGCCATCTTGTTTCTGGTTGTCCTGTGGTCTGTTCACTGGCCACAAAATCTCAGCCTTGTGGGGTCACCTGCCTTATTTTTTGTCTCACTTTTAGAAGAAAAGACCCTCTCAATATAATTTCTTGATTTGGAAAACAGTGACAGCAGAAATATTTCCTTTTAAATCTGAACACATGCTTAGGATGCAGCCTGAAATCTGTGTTGTTTCAGTCTCTGCTCAGGTTTGCCTGTTTGGGGCTGGTCTCCCACCAGTCTGCTGCTGGCTGTCCCCAGGGAAGCTCGAGTGAGAAGGTGCCCCTTTACTGAGGGGTAAAGGGATTTCACCACACAAGTACAGGTGTGACAGAAATCTGTAACCATAGGATAGCCAGATTCTCATGGCAAGTGACCTAAATTTGTATTTTGACCCTGTGAACAGTATAATGAGAAACTCAAAACAGGATTGGAGCTCGTTTCACTGAGCACTGACACATTTCCTGCAGAAGCATCCCTGTGTGGGAGCTCCGAGGAGCTGGACAAACCTTAGGATGTGACACGGTGTCAGGGACGTCAGGCTGGTCTGGTCAAGGTGAACCCAGCGCTGCCACCTGTGGCTGCTCTGAGCTCTTCAGAATGGCAGAGCTGTGCAGAAGGCCTTGAAGAAGCAGCATTTACTTGCCTCAGTGTAAGAGAAGCTCTCTGTAGTTCCCTGTCCTTGCTCACGATGAGGCTGCCTTCTCTTACCACCTGCCGGTCCGCAGACCGGTGGTTATCTCCAGTTACAACCAAAATAGCATTAGTTCAGCTGCCCTGTGTGGGACATGCTTTATTAATTTCTTGGGGTTTAGCCATACACTTCACAGTCCCTTATTAGCTGTATGTGAGACTAATTTTGGGGGTACAAATTTGCTCTAATTCAATTTGGCTCAGAAAAACATCTTGATATGATATGCCTGCAGCTGCTCAAGTTTTCTTCTTGACTATCAAGTTTGTCAATTTGTCGTCTTTTCTGACAAAGTTGTTGCCTACCTTTGGTATCTCAAGTGAGCTCCATGATCTCACCCTGAGGTGTTAGGAATCGCTGAGGGCTATCAGAACTTGTGTAAATTACAGCGATGCAGACAGCACGTTGAAAAATCAATAAGTAATGAAATAGTACTGCAGTGAAGTAGCCAAGAGAGCAGTGGGTGAAAAAATCCCAAGGACTCAGTTTCATTTTGTCAAAGTATAAAAGATAATGTTCTGCTGTGATGCTATAAAATCATCCCCACTGGCCAAAGAAAATTGAAATACAAAAGAGCAGCGCGGAGGTGCGGGTGCGCTTCCTCCCGGATCCTGCATGCCCCTGCCCGTGCTGGCAGGGATCTGGGCAGGCACTCGCTCCTCCGGTGAAGCTGCACATGGCTCCTCTGCCTTCGTGGCCTCTGCACTAAGGTCAGCTCATGCCAAGGGTTCTTTAAGCCTCTTTCTAATTCCCAGTAATCCTCGCATCTCCCCATCCGGTTATCTTGTATGGGCAAGCTGGGAAGCACCAGCAGAACATTTTCCCTGGAAAACCAGCACTCCATGGTGCCTTCCCAGGGTGCTCAAGGGGACTAAGCATGGGTTTATGTCAGCCTTGAATTTTATCTAGGAAGGTCCTTAGCTGGAGACAGCGCATTTCTGACATACAGTTTTCTACAGTAATATGGATTGCTCTATAGGCAGGTGAATCCACAAGGCTTGGTTTTCCCTGAAGGCCATACCCTCGACTCACTCTGTCCATTCCATGGCAATATCTCCCAGGTCCTTCCGTCTCTCTGGAATGTTGGGACCCTGTGCTGGGGCTGGTGCAGCTGAGCCGTGCACATGGGCTATGGCAGGGCTGGGCTCCTCTCCCTGGGAACACTGCTCTCTCCAAGCAGCCAGCATTCCTCAGCAGGGTCACTGTACCCACACTGCTTCCTCCAAGCAACAACATCCACAGTCACACAGAATGTCTCTAAGGCTTTTCCTCTTCTTTCATTTTGGCTGGAATTAGCCAAGTTGGGCATGAGGTGGGAATGACCAGGCAGGCTCTTGCTTCATGACTAAGTCCTTAGAAAATCAGGTTCAAAAAGAGTAGTTGGCTCCAAAAGGAGAACAAAAATATTGAACTGAAACAAATTTTCCCAAGCTAGGTGTTGCCATGAGAGTCTTTTGCTTGAATCCATAAACTATGAACTTTTCTCAAATGAATCCTTAAAGTTGATGAGTTTTTTCCCTCTTGGATATGTAAGGTAGTTAAAATGTATTTAAACAAAATGAATGACTGAAATGCCACTAAATTAAATATATCTTCTAAAATATAAACCAGAATTTTGTGTGAAGGGAAGGTCCCTCCACTTCAGCCTTTCTGGCTAATCTGCCTGTTATCCTCTCTGTAGATCTGTGAAAGGAATCAGGTTTAAGAGACACCAAACTGCTCTTTGATCCCAGGGGACCAAAAAGCCAGGCTGGATAATGGTCCTGCATGGATTTTCTCTGGATAGTTTTGCCTATGTTGTCTGCCTGCTGTCTGGAAAAGTGGGTTCTGTGTTGGCTTCTGGAGGAGCCTCTGCCAGAGGCAGCCAGAGAAATACAGTCCTTGGGAAAGGAGGAGAGAAAATGGGTCCCTTAATGTGCACAAATGATCTCCTTGATAAGGATTAATGCTTGCTGGGTAAGCAGGCACGGGGTTGAAAAATCCTGCAGGGAGTCCGGGCGTGCCGCTGGCTGCGCTGGGCAGTGCGGATGGCTGGGAGGGTGCTGGTTCCAAGTCATTGGTTCCAATCACCTCCACAGACCATCTGTGCCTTTCTTTAACCTTCCATGATTTTGTTTCATTAGGGGGTAGCAGGAAATGAACAGCCGCTCTCGGCGCAGCCAGAGCTGTCTCGAGTGAGATGGCAGCAGCTCCCGGTTTAGATATTCGGCAAACCCAGGTTGAGTTTGAGTGAAAAGAGCCCATTAACTCCAGTGACTTTGGAGAGGGCCCTTTGTTCTTTTCAAAGTTGTTAAGGGTTACAGAACTCAAAAGCCTCTTTTCTTGTCCATTATTAACACAGTGCAATGAATCACTGTGTTTAGCATGGACACTTGGGAGCATTCCAGATACCGCAGGACTGTTTGCAAGGAGGGAGCATGTAAATACTAAGGAGATCTCAAGGAATTTAATGGAGAAGAATAGGTAGACCTTGGAAGCAGAAGCATTTCTTTACACATGAGCATCCTACTGGTGTAAATCTAGAATGTTCCACAGTGAATTCCCTACAAAAACTCAGAGGAAATGTTTATATGCCAGGCAGGGGTGCAGCTCTTCAGCCTTCCCGTGCTGTTGGACACAATGCCAGCACCCCCGTGTTTCCAGGACACTCCCTGAAGAGCCTTTCCTGCCCTGGGGCTGGGGACTCCAGTTGAGATGCAGAGCTTACCTGCCTTTTTCCATCACCCTGACAAGCCATCTGCTTCCACTGTGAACACCAGTGAAGTCTGACCAGTATTCCTGTCCTGGCAACATAACCTGAGACCATCAGTGCCGGTGTTCCACAGCACCAACACCTGGAAATTACACTTCCCATTCTGAAATGCTGCTTTCCCCCTTGTCTGGCATAAACCACTTCCACTGGAAATTCTCCATGTCTGCTGTAAGTGCCATTTTGATGGTCTTTGTCTTTTTTTTTTTCCCACCAATCAAACTGTTGAGTCCTTCGAAGGAAAAAAAAAAAGAAAAAGAGAGAGAGAGAGTTAGAGATACAATTGTTTGTTTATATTAAGGAATTCTACCAAATTTTTGTCCCAGAAATTTCCAGCCCAGATTTCAAATGTGACATTTGGCAGAGGATGGATTTTGCATTAGGGATTCATCTTTGGTTTACCCACACTGTAACCTTTAAAGAATGATCCAAATCCTGCAGTTCTCAGGTGCGCAGGAGGATGGGATTAGATCAAGCAGCTGTCCAGGAGACTCCATTTGTGGTGGGCACACTTCAGCCAGATGTTGAGATTGTCCCTGGGTTTCAGGTCAGAACTGGTGCCTGCTGTACCACACTGAGATGCTTGTGGAAGAGTGTGCTCCTGAGAATTTCTGTGGGTTTGGTGGTCCCTGTTTGGCATCTTTGCTCCATGATGGAAGCTACAGAACAGCACTAGGTTTGGCACTTGCCTGTGGGAAGGAAGAGCCTCCAGTGTCCGTATAACACGGGCTCTACGGCAGCATGTAGGGTCTGTTCTCATCTGGCACTTTGCTTGTCACCAGCAGAGGGGAGGGGACAAGGTGAGATCATCCGTGTCTGGCTGTGCATTAAAAGAGCTGGACCATGTGGTAGCAGTGCCTTTCCCCAGGATCAGAGCTGACAGGAGCAGGAGGAGCCTCAGTTGGACCATCTGCCTCCAGGGGAGGAGGAGGAGGTGGCTGCTGCTGACCCAGCCAGGTCCGTGCATGGCCAGGCACGTGCTGGGCACAGCGGTGACATGGCCCGTGCAGGGACGGCCAGAATGGCCAGTCCTGTTGGCACTGCTGGTGGCACACCATGGTGCTGTTAGCATGATCCAGAGGATGCCATCCAAGCCAGAGTGGTGCTGGGCAGTCCGTGGTTCCTGGGCTCTGAGTGACCCCTGCTGGGGCCAGCACGAGGGAGGAGGAGGAAGGACCAGGGATTGAGGTGCAGGAGGTTGCTGGCTGCAGGACCCTTCTTTTGTCTGCTTCAGAATTTGGAAGTAGCAAATCAGCCTAAGAAAAGGAGAAGAAAGGATTATTTAATGGTTAAGATGATTGAATGCTGCCTTGGAAAACTGATTGTTTTCCCTTCCTTTGCCACCTTTTCTCCTTTGTGATGCTGGTTAATTCACTTCAACCTAACTTTTCACAGACTGTTACTAATTGGGTATTCTTCAGTTTCTTCATGGTTCATTTGAGATGCAGGGCTCTGAATTTGTACTCAACTGCTGCTGAAGACCATTTTGGACACATAAGGAGTGATCTGAGAAAACAGTTTGTAGACTTCTCTTAATTAGACATCCACAGTTAGAAGATACATTTCCTTTAATCACTATAGATCTCAACTCCGCAGTCAGTGCAATAGAGGCAATAATAGCACCTTGGATCACAAGGGATTTGAGGAAAAGCTTACAAGGAATTTAATAACTTGGACATCAGAGCAGCATTTGAATTGTATAAAGTAAATAAAGGGAGCCATGCATTGAGCAATGGGGGGAAAATATGTGTGTCTGCTCTATATAATGCATCGGAAATGTAGGGAAAAAATAATGTGGCCCCCAATTTATAACCTATATCATGAAGAAGGGGGTGTGTGCGTTTCTAATCCAGTTCTTTTCACGTGTCTTTCTCTGATCTGGCATTAACAGCCCATTTTAAGTGTGTCTCCTCACACATCTCCAGCTAGAGTCCTTTTCCCAAGAAACTCTTAAAACTTAGTTCCTTCATGCACATTTCAAATGGAATAAACCAAAAGGATAAACAACATTCTTTGCTAAGGTGATTCATAAGGAAATATTCACCACCTATTTGCATTACAGTGTAATTGCTCATGTCTTCCTGAGCTTCCCACTCCATGAGCACCTCTGTTCTATTTATACACATCTACCATTACTAATATTCTTACACACACACAAATATAAAATTCAGTTTGGAATTTTATTAATTTATTTATTTCTAAATTTTCAATTTAGAAGCTTGTTTTCTGTGAGTGTTTCTTCTAGTAAAATCTAGTAATAATAATAAAACTTGGTGGAAAGTTAAATGTGGAGAATCGTACCTTGCAAAGCACTTTTACTGCTCAATTTGAGAGCATCCCCAAAATTCATATTCACGAGGCTGTTAGAGCAATAGATCAGCTAGACAAAAATAGAGGGAGCGTTTCTATTTTCAAACCAAATGATATGACAAAATTAGCAGCTCAGGGAGCATGCTGCTCCTCCTGCTCCAGGCAGATGGTTCGTGGGTGCTGAAGCCAACGGCGGCTCCAGAGGTACTGGTCCCAGTGCTGAGTGTCCAGCGGTGCTGGTTGGGCACATTGGGCTGGTTCCCACGTTTGCAGAGAGCCTTTCCGGGGAGGTCGAGGGCTGCAGGAGCAGCTCCGGGCACGGCTCAGCCCGGGCTGGGGAGAGCCATTCCCCTGGAGATGGCGGTGGGTCTCCCTGAGCCCTGCCACCCACCTGTCGGGCGAGCTGGAGGGGCCTGCACAGACATGAGAACTACATTTTCATCAGGAACAGGCTCTTTATGGTTTTGAGGACAGAAAATAAAGAAACCAAAGGAAAATGGCATTTAAAAGCTTTCTATAGTGCATTCTGCTTGAAGCCCTAAAATCGTGACGTGATGCCGTCAGAGCTCCTCTGAATGACTTGATGAAGGTTTTTTTTGTTTTGGTTGCTGCACTCTTGGGACTCATTGGAGTGGCAGGATTAAAATTAATTAGAGGCTGTTTGGAGGGGGCTTTGGAAGATGGCCTGGGGCTATACTTCAGTCTGGTTGTTAGAAGCAATATCATCACCGCCTCCTCTTCCAGTGAACAGACCTGCGTCGGGGCGGCTGCGGGGAGCCACAGAACATCCAACGCAGACATCAGAGCAAAGACTTCCTCCCAAAGAGATTACTTACCACAAAACCAGTGGATCTACCTGCTGACAACCCTAGAAATATGTCTTGTTTCATTTTATGGTTCCTTAAAGAGGCTGCTTTATGAAACTCTCCAGAATCTTGATGAAATATCCATGCAAGGATGCTCATTTTCCTTCCTTCTTACCATGAATTATGTTGATTAGTGTGGCTGGGAAGAGATGAGAGGGAAAGCTCTGTTCCAGCCCCTGGAGTTTGGCTTCATTTGCTCTGTTTTGCAAAGCCACCAGTGACAAAAGTGGACAAATAATCATTTCAAACCACTTGTGAGCCTAACTTTGAGTTTTCCTCATTGTGGAGGGTCACTTGCAGAACAGATAAAATGCTGCATCTGAAAATTTGTGTCAAGTTTTCAGATGGTTTGTGCATTTGTAGACTCATAGATAATTACAGTCAATCCCTCAATAGTACAGGAAGTTGATGCTTACCTGATCTGGATTCCTACACAGGCAGAGTTAGTAGAAGCAGGAATTTAAACTTTTACGGTTAATTTTAACTTGTAGTCAAGTCCTGTTGACTTTGTAAGAGCTGCCATGTCATACCCAATTGCTGACTCTGTATTAACGTGGCTCAGAGTAAGGTGAGATGATACCTGGCTTCCTGCAGTGCAAATTAGTAGAAGTAGCTAAGAATTGTCACTATTGATACTTAACAGTGGTAATAATTTTTAAAAACCAGTGAAGTAATCCTTCTAGAAGTACAGCCAAAAGTAATTTGGTTTCTCCAACTCTCTCTTTTTTTTTTTTTTTCTGATTTCCTTTTCCATCCCAGTAATACCTACTCATCAAAAGGGCTTAAATATGCAGGAAGAGCTAGTGCCTTTAGTGTGATTTTTTTCTACTCAATAGCCTGTGTGCTTTGGAAGAACGTAGAGAAATTCACACAAGGTGACATCATTTGGTGCCACTGTTGGCTCTTCTTAATGAGTCATTCCACAACAGGCATTATTTTTCTCATGAAGAGTTGTATCTTCACAGCATTCTCAGAATTTAAACACTGGTTTAGAAATATTAATTTTTTCATATTTCAGGAGCAGTAATTGTGTCTTCTCTCAACATCTTAGGATAACTACAGTATTGGTGAATAGTTAGTGCTAAAAATATAAAGTAACGAATCAGATAAGCTTCCAGAAGCCAGACTCATTATCCTCAGGTTGTGATTAATGAGTCATTAATCGAAAACTTAGTAAAAATATCAATATACAATAGAAGAACAAACACCAAATGCTATTTAAAAATTATAAGCCTTGTGACTTCCATTAGGAGTTACAGGTTTTCTGACTCAACCTGCTAAAGCTGTGATGGCAGTGTTCAAAGTCGAGCGTTCCTGGGATCACAATGGCAAAACTTAATCAAATCCCACTTTAGACTCCAGCGGAGTTTGGTGTGAGTGATACTGGGGCAGCAGCATCTGTGGAGATGAGCCACTCCTGGAATTATAAGTACACTAAGTATTGTCTCCTAAAATTTCCCAAACCAACAAATAATTGTTTAAAAGTATAAAGCACATCATTCTGAGCTGCAGCACCTTAGACTTGATCCTAGAAAGAAACAGAGAAGACTTTGGAGTCTTGGTTGATGAGTAATTCCCATCTTCCCTGGATGTACCCGTGGAGCAATAAAGTGCACAAGGGGAAACCAGTGGTTATTTGTGTAGTTATTTTCCTTACCCAGGTTTCAGGCATGAGGAGATTTGAGCTGGACTGGAAGCCCAGCAGAGCCCTTACAGCCAGAGCCCTTCCTCCTCCCTATCTCCCCGTTCCTCTTGCACACTCGGAGCAAACAGAATTCATTATCTCATCTCAGCATTGCAGCTTTCTAAGTTCAATGTCAATAGTGAGTTAGGGAAGGGCAGGCGGGTCAGGGATTAGGACTCCGAACTGTCCTTGACGTTTCTCTGTAGGATGATCTGCTGTTTGCATCAGCCAACTGAAAAAAAATTCTGTCTCCTCTATCCTGGGAATGATCAGGATGGGAAAATGTCAGTTTAGGGGCTGACAGAGCTCTGATAAGAATGAGATAGAAATGCAGGGAGTGAAGAAACAGAGAGGGGCAGAGGTACAAATACTGTCATTCTAAGTTTAAAATTTCATTTTTAAGTATATTTGTGAGTGCACATTCTGTTTTCTTCCAGCGTTTCAGCCCATGGGCTTCTTTTTTGAGCAGTTTCATTTTAAGGAAGTCTGAATCTATTTTTATTTGATTGGATTTTACAAATTCTGGAAAGGTCATCCTGCCTGGCCTGGAAGCTGCAAATACATTCACTCCCACAGAATTACTTATACGCACGAAAATAGTTTCCACTTTCAAAAGTATCCATACGTTCTTGGAGTTACCAGCTTGGTCCGAGTTCTCAGGCTTAGAACAGGGGGGAAACAAAGTGTTTAGACAAAAATATTTTTGAAGTGTGACGACCTCTGAACACAAATAAAAAATCACTGTGCTAGGAATGATTTGGGTTTTTTCACGTTTCCATGCCCTTATTATAAATTTGATAAATTTGGAAGAAAAAACCTTATCATATTATTCACAGTGGGTTCAGTGTGTGGTCCAAAAAATGCCATCCAAGAGGGCACTGACTCTGTGCAGTCCCAGCTCTGCAGGGATTCACATCCCCTGAGCACGAGCCATTTCAGATTGGGTCTGATCTGCTGAGGGAGCATGTGCTATATAGGCAGAAAATAAAAACCAGGGAATCACAGAATAATTTAGGCTGGGAGAGCCCTCCAGGGATCATCTGGGCCAGGCCCCTGCTCAAGGCAATTACAAATAGATCAAGTTGCTCAAGGACTTGTGCAGTTGAGTTTCTGCTCAGTGCAAACAGACTTAACACAAACCCCCTCCTGTCTCTCTCTCTGCTTCTGTGTTGTCTGAGATGGACAATAGTAAGAAACTTTTTCTGCTGATGGAAAGCACCAAGTAAAACATCTTTACTGTCACCTCAAGTCTCCCTGGGGGAAGCTAATTAAACAGATAAAAATACTCATAAGATACATTAAATATTACCACCTCCCCCATATTAATTACAGAAATAACTGCATGTGACTGTAAAATGAACCTAAAAAATGCAAGTGAAAAGGAATTATCTTTGGATGGTTCCAGCTCTGTGGACAAGTCCAAAGAAACATGAAAGTCCTTGTGCATCCATCTATACTTCCTGAGGCTGCTGGAATTCTGTGTAACCCTTTCTCAAAGCAGAGTAAAACCAGAAATTAACTATAATTAATGCCACACACTTTCGCTTGGTCTCCTTAGTCTACATTCCTGGTTCTGCTCAGATGTGTTCTACCTGGAGTCTGTAATTTTAATCAAGCTTTATCTTTTTTGAGGTATTGTCTTGCACTGACATCATGGTAATTCGGGCACTTGAAGACAGACAGGAGTTCTCTGGTTTGTGCCTCCCTTCCCTGGTTGGTTCCTGGCTGGTTTTCCCAGCTGGGGTCACCCTCTGGCTCTTGGTGGCCCTTTGGGCAAGCGGGGTGACAGGTCAGTGAGCTGCCAAGTGCAAGGGACTGCATCTCTACAGCTGTGGGACAAAAGACATTTTCACTGACCTTCAACCCAGGAGCCAGTAACCTCAGGAGCACCTGGATCTCTGAGGAGGCTTTTCCATCAAATCATGTCACAGTTATGGTCTGTTTTGCTTTTAGGTCCCTAGAACATTGTATGCATGCATGAGTGATTTCTTCTGGGCCATGATGACTGGGAGTGACCAGGGTCTGTGCTGGTGAAGGTGGTTGGGCACTCCACGTTGAAGCACGCTGGGTTATCAGTTTTGGTTTAAACCTTGCATTTCATCTTGGATCATCTTGTATTACAAGTCAAGGCCGTGTGAAAAGCAGAGGTGTTTGAAAGGTGACAGCCAGCATGGTTTCCTCCCTTTAGTTATAAAAAAATACATAAATTTGCCAGCAAATCTTTTTAATGGCATATTAAAAATTAAAGATATCAGATTTACAGAGTATGTTAATACAGCAAATTCTTCAGCATTCTGCTGCAGGTGTGTTTCAGAGCAGAGACAGGCAGGAAGGACTCTGTAAGGATCGTTGCTGTTGTTGCTGCCCAGCCCAGGCTCCAGAAACAGGCAGGGAGAAATATTATTTGCAAGCATTTTAACTTACTGCCTGAGAGAAAACAAGTGTCAGTGTCTGTGTGCTGTGTCAGCCCTTCCTCAAAGCTGGGGAGATAAAGTGCTTGGAAATGACAGGTCTGTCACCCCACAACCCAGGCTGGAGCAAGAGTTAGTGCCATCCCCAGCCTGGGCCTGTCCTCACCACTGCTCAGCCCACCTCGGTCTCTGCCTGCAGTGAGTCCCTGCACAACCTCTGCTTCATCTCCCTTTTCCTTTCAAACCTCATCTTGGACCTCACCTGCTTTCCTCAGCGACTTTGCCAGGACTGCCTGCCTCCCAGAGCAGGCTTTAGTGCATGGAAAGCAATTAAAGACACTTTAATTAGAATTAAATTATTTCTTGCAAACTTTTAGGCATAAAAGATGTCACTGTGCAGTGGGGATCCAACCCCATCATGTCCACCTGTGATCCTGCATCTCCCATCAGGGCAAGGGTCGTCCATGAGGAATAGCATTTGGCTTTTGGTGCCTTGCCTTTCCTTCTGCTCTGTACACAATTCCAAGCCCCAAAGCAAATGAACCTCCTGTACATTTCCAACCCGAGGCCCCCTGAGGTTTTACAAGGTGCTCAGCCCCAGCATGGTGCTGGTGGAGCAGAGGGGTCCAGCGGGGTCAGTCTGCTGGAACAGGAGTCAAACAGAAGTCTCTTGGGATGGTGTCTAAGATTCCTATTAGGATCTTCTCTATCTGGGAATATTTCAGCCTAGAGAGGGAAGCAGCAATGCTCTTTGAGACACTCTCTAGTGTAAGCTCCATCAAAGGGAAAACAGACATAATGATGCTGGGACAGGGAACAAGAACTTCAAACTCTTCCTAAATGTCAGTAAGGAACATATCATCTGGGTGTAGCCTGTGTGGAAAAATGAAATAATCTGCAAACAGCCCGGATAAAGGGTAAAAATGTTAAAAATAACACTTAATGTTATAAAATAAGAGTGGGTGCTGCAAGCCGTGGCATGCTTTGGCTTTCAGGAAGCACAGCCCTGAAGAAGTACAAAAGGCCTTTAGTTTGAGGTAATGAGGTGCATCTAATTATATTTAAGAAAGAACATCAAGAACTGCTTAAGAATACACTACCCACCCTTTTCTTTTCACCAAGGCTAGGCAGAATCCCAATCCTAAGACACCGTTATTTTATAAAGGGTGAGGATTTCAGAGAACATCACAGAAAACAAGGTTATTTTCCCATAACTGTGGGAAAAAAAAATGGCAAAGTATTTCTTGTCTGTTCTCTTCTTCCCCTCAATAACTCCCATTCGGGGAGGGAAAGAAAAAAACACAACAAAAAACAAGCAGGCCAAAATAAGCCTGGCCGTCATGAGAAATGAAGGCTGTCAGAGTGACATCTGACACCGGCGGGCCACAGCTGAAGAACAAGGGAAAAGTTTTCGGACGACTGTCACTGACCCATAGTCCCTCGCTCCTAACCTTGCTCTCCAACATATGTTTCTCATTTCCTTGCTTATAGCTGGCCCAAGCTAATGATATGTGTTTTGGCAGTCCTCCCGTGCTTGGCATAGTGCCTGCCTTGTTCTCATTGTCTCCGCTACTTACAGAAACCCCTTTCTCCGTCTTTCTCTCAGAAAATCAGCTTTGTACAACTCCAAGTATGCAAAGCAGCTCTTGCTGCCCGAGCTACCATCTCCCAGCTCCTCCTGGCCCTGCACCACTGGCCAGACACGCTGGTAGAAACACAGGGACACTGCCACGGACAGGACTCGAGCTGGGTGGAAACAGTGGAAAATCAAACATATTGGCCCATTTGAGCCTTGCTAAAAATACAGGGAGCAGAGCTATTCTGAGGGACGATGGCATGGGAAAGCTCTGCCTGGAATCCTGGGTCCCTCCGAGCAGACAGGGCTGTCAAGCAGACGTGGGAAGGGGAACTGAGTCCAGCCCCAGGGGCAGAGGGCACCGCGCTTGGCAGACGCCGGGACGGCACTGACCGGGGCTGGGTGCTGCCGGGACGGCTCGTTTGCTGTCTGCAATCAATAATGGTGGTGGATATGGACAGAACACACGTTCTGCAGGGGCCCAGGGCGGCCACTGGCTTCTGTGGGATGGAGATCACACATGGGAGTGAGTTTGGGTCGTGCCTGGATCCCGTGCCTCGGAGCACAGCGTGGGACGGCGCTGGGGGTCAGGGCTGCCCTCGCTTCAGAGGGCTCAGGCACTGCTGGATCCCAGCTCATGGATATTTGATTTGTGTTGGCATGAGGGACTCTGCCCCCGGATCCAAACAAAAGGCCACTACTTCTTCATGAGGCGCAAACCACCCAAAATGCCACAGCAAACAGAACAGCAGTGATCAGCAACTCCAGGCTACAGAGCAGCTCTGCCCCAAAGGTGTTTGATGAATCTCACTAATTTCTTCTCATAACCTTCCCCATATCAGAAAATGCAATTTAGATATTAGTCTGGGCAGTGTTTTGGCCACCCTGACTAAAAGCACAGGTTTTTAAAAGCTGCGGTTCCTTCAACGTGTGCTTTTTTCTAGACACAGGAATATATGGTTGTATTATATAGATATACTTATCAAAGGCTCCATCACCTGTTTGTCCTCTGTATATGTATCTTCTACATATAAATATTCTCAGTCAGTGTGCAAACTAACTTTATTTTGTGCTAGCAGGGTAGTGGTGGTGATGTAAAAGGCAGTGTGTCACGCTCAGTTACATCAGTGTACAGCAGGCATTCTGTAGGATTTTGCATGCAATGTGATGGTTTTTAGGCTATTACCACTGTTTTTATATCCAGGGCAGGGTGAAGGACTCACACTGACAAATCATCAAGAATTAATCTCTGGCAAGAAGAAGGCCATGCCATCATTTTAAAGACACCGAGTCAGTTCATTCCAGCCACTCCTCTGAGTTTGGTGCAAAATATTTATGTTCATTTTTGAAAGAGGGAACAGCAGAAATTCAACAGTGAACTCATCCTCAGCATGATGAAAGTGAAACTTAAATTTTCCTTCATTCCTCCTCTCTTTTCTGACACTGTCATCCACTTTAGTGCCTGCTCTTTTAGAGCCTGGTGCTGTGTCACCGAAGTTAATGGGAGATTTTCCATGCGCATTGTCTGGGAGAAGGAGCAGGCCATTACCAGGGCTCGTCACCCCCGCACCACATTCAGCTGTTTCCTCTTTGTTCCTGCTCCTCGTAGCAAGGTCACTGCTGAACACTCTTCATTCTTCCCCTGCTCTATCCACAGACACCGCTTCTCACACGGGAGCTCTACTCGTGCTCTGTGATCTCGGGTGCTGACCGCAGTGACCCCCGACTTCTGTCCTTCCTGGTTATTGGGGTGTAATTTGAGTGAGAAGGGACCTTTGGAGGTCACCTTGTCCAAACCCCTGCTGAAAGCAAGGCCAGCAGAAATCAAGCTGCTGAGGGCCCTCTCCAGTCGGGCATTAAAACCTCAGCAGCCTCTCTGGGCCCCTGTACCACTTTTTGACTGATTTCATTGAAGATTTGTTTGTGTGTCACCCCTGACTGCACACCCCCCCAGGACCTGCCTCCATCCCCTTATGCCATTGCTGCACAGCCTGTTTCCCAGGCAGTCCCTCTGACCTGCCCAGTGCTCCTGAAGCATGCTCTGAGTCTCCGTGGGCTCCATCTCCCAGCATCTTGGGCCAGGGAGCCAGCTGGAGCCAGCAGGCACCTTGTCCTGTGCCCACTGGTCCCCATGAGCAGCATTCCTGAGGCTTAGAACTCCAAGGGCCAGGAGTTCACTGGCTCTGTCTCAGAGTGCTCCCAAAGCCATCTTTCCTGGACAGCTGCACCAACTGTGGGACCTGCAGCACCTCTGCATTCTGTCCTTCTTTATTCTGTCCTTATCTTCCCAGTAAATCTCTGCATGAGCATAAATCCAGAACCACTCGCCATGTTTTAGGGCTGCTTCTTTAGAGGTTCTGGAGGATACAGAGAGAGGAAATTTGCATATTGGAGACCTGTGAGTTCTACAAACTGGCATGAAAATAAGAAAGAAGCACCAAGATCTTTTTAATGCACATAAATGAGAGAAAAGGTCAGGAAGATTGGCAGGAAAATTGTCTCTCAGAGCAACATGTGGGTTTTAAGGGCCAGTGAGTTTTCTGGGCGAGGCTTGGCCAGGTGTGTCTGCAGGGCACTTCTCCTGGCGGGGGGCAGGTGCCACAGGGGCTCCAGGGCAGGGCGGGAGAGCTGGTGTTTAAATGGTTAAACTATCACCACATTGGGCTGTCTTGGGTTTCTCATAAACATTCAGCAAAGCACTTTCATTCAATCACACATATTAACTACTTAAGTTCCCCTCTCCAAGGATGTGGATTGTTATTTTATGCCAAATGTGCTGTAATTAAGTTTGACATAAGCACATGGATTAAATATGTGGTTTGGTGGGCAAATGGGAGATGGCTTTTCCTTCTGGCCATATGGAGGATGCAGCCACTTGATGTGAGGCGGAGGGAAAGGATTCTTTACTCTTTATTTTATTTGGTGGTGTTTCTTTTATTAAAATTGCTCAGATTAATCAGCCAGTACCAAGAACATCAGTGTTGGTTTAACCACTTTGGAAGAAGGGAACACCAAGCGTTGCCCTGGCTTTCTCCATGCACTCCCTATGAAATGCAAGGATATCTACATGTCTGCATACAGAGATATGTTAGGGATATATTAGATAATAATAGATTGTTTGTGATTGTCAGTGAATTTTTTCCTGGGACTGACCAAATGATTGGTTTTAATTGTCCAACCCCAGGACAAACACTGTGCCTTGCAGTGGTGTAACATTGGTGTGCACTTGTAAATTATGGTTTGCAATGATAGAGACCTCACTTCAGGGGCTTGACATCATCATCATTATTATTATTATGATTACTGCTACTACATCCTACTTTAATGTCAATAGCATCTACACCAGGACATGGTTGTCATGGTGCTTGCCACTAAGCTCATGAGGAAATTTGACATTTATTCCATAAATAAAACTGTCTAGTTTAAGGCCAAATAAAACTGATGATAGAAAAAACACAGAGCTAGGGAGATGAGGAAGATCACATCCTCATGATCAGTGTGCACAGGAAAGGATCATTTCAAATTAAATACTGCATTGCAAATGCCATAGGAAAACAAACTTTCCATGTTCCTTTATATGTCCCTCCTCTCCTATGAAAGGTGGCTGTAGAGTCAGTTGTTATTTGTATATTAATTTATTGAATACTTACTTCTTTTCCCAATTCTCTGTATGTCAGCAGCTTTGCTGTCATTCCAGTTCCTGAATTCTGCCATCTGATATAACATCTTGTCCCTCTTTGTTTAGAAACTGACCTTTTGGTCAGCAGACCAAAGCTATTCACAATTTGTGTGTCCAGCATTAAATGCTGCAAAGGGACCAGATTTTCAGGCAGTTGGTGTTACCTGGTGGCTCAAACTGCTGTGCCTCAGACGAGGGCCCAGGTGGATGCTGTGCACCTGCAGGGGAACTCTGCAGTCCTTCATTTGTGAGAGACAACGAGGTTCCTGGCCATGCACCAAAAGGGCACCAGCAAGTGGATGAGCCCCTTGCAAGGCCCCTGGCAGGGCTCCAGCTCTCAGTGGTGGTCAGATCCGAGTGAGTCATTCCTCTTTGCCTGGCCTTCCTGGACATTTTCTGTCAGACCTCCGCTTGCTTCATGTATCATAGGCAAAGACCATCCCATGAAGTGTTTGGTTTTCCAGTTCTGAATGGAGGGCTGGAAGCTTTTCTCATAGCTTTCCTTTGGGAAACTGGGGCTTGTCACACATTTACAACATTGCTGAGAAAATTAAAACCAGTAGTTACTTCCAGTGCAATACCATCACCATGAAGCATGTCTCCATTCTTTATCTCTTTGCTGGCACATGGCCAGTGTTACCTTCTATTGCACGCTCAGGTTAGTCCTGAGTACTAAAAGACTTCTAAAAGACCTGCAACCAAAGTTCCTCCCAAGCTTTGCAGAGACTTCCCCATTTCTCAAAGACATATTAAGGATTAGCCAGAAGCTTTTGAAGAGTTTCCAAACAACTCTTTTAAAATTATTAGATACAAGTGTTCAGAGTTGGTGATTTAAAAATCTTTATATTTAACAGATGCTACTTAACCTGCACCTTTACTGTTACGTGACCTTGATTATATATTTACATCAACCACTTGGATTACAAATGTGCACCAGGAATGTTTTACTCCACAGTTATTGACATTTTTCCCTTCTCTGTTTAGTAACGGTTAATTATTGCACACAATAATCAATTATTTGAATTTATCGTATCAAAGGTGAACTTCAGAACTCTCAGGTTTATTGTTTGTGAGGGCTCTGTGGGTAGTGCTTGACACAGCTGGTTCTTCTTGTAAGTTGTTCACACCCATCAGCTTTGGCTCACACTGATCGTCACAGATGTTTCCTTGTTTAATTTGTTGTACTTTGATTCCTGTTTTTTATAGCTGCTTTCATATCCTCTTTTAGAAGAGATGTATAAACTTCCTTGTGAAGAGAAATTTGCAGCTTTTGGGGCACCAAATGAATCGTCCTTAGATCTTGGCTGGTTTTCACAGGGAGTTTTCAGGTTATTTGTTCTGTTCCACACAGGTGTCTTTAGGGTTGGGAGATTTACTCCTTTCAAACACATGGGAATAGCACTGTGGGTTTTTTGAGGAATATAACCAGTCTTGTCTCTGTGCATTTAATCCACTCAGGGTTTGCTCAGTATGATGAGGGGCCAATGCTGCATGGCCCCGTTATGGCAGTGGACACAGCACAAGTCACATCCACTTCTCAGTGACCTTCCACCCTCTCCCTTTGGGACTTTTTTTTCCTTTTTCTTCTACTGGAAATGGCTGAAAGCAAAACCCAAACGTTTAAACATGACACTATAAAACCAGCTCCTGTGCTCTGTGAATACCCAGTGGTTTCTGGACATTTACATTGAGAATCCTGGTCAAACCTCCAGAAACACTTCCCTGCAGCTGGCAGAGGCAGGCTGGCGAAACGTTCCTGAGCCTCTGGGCAGGATTTGCTGGTGGCAGCTGAACCCGAGGCGGGACACGGCAGCTCTGAGGGCACAGGGCAGGGGGTGGATGGGGCCCATGTGCCTGGCTCAGGGGCAGCAGGGCCAGGGCCCTGCCCCAGGCCCCACTGCTCTGACACGTATTTTGCTGGAACCAGGCAAGGAGGGAGTTGGTTTGTTGCTGTAACACAGCCCCGTGCCTGTGGGTGCTGGCTGAAGCGTTGGTGTCAGCCCAAAGAAGGGATTTTGGCTGCATGGATGGGTGGGTGCAGTGTGGAACTGCAGGGTCTCAGCATTACACTGTTGGTACCACGTGCTCCCACTGGTGAGCAGCCTGAGCCCCTGTGAGCCCGGCCCAGGGCTTGTCCTGCCTTGGGGCTGCGCAGGTGCTGCAGCTGCTGGACAGCATCCTCTGGGTTTGGTCCATCTGAGCTGGCCTGAAGGCCCCCTGGAGTGTGTGGGTGGCTCCTGCCCACTGTGGCTGTTCCTGGGAGAGCAGAAGCTGTGGGTGGGCACCGTGCTCTGATTTCCTGTGTGATGTCAGTGTCATCTCTGTGAGAGCTGGAGCAATCTGAGGTATCTCAGGACTTCTTACACTTGTGCATCTCATCTGTATCTCCTCAGACCTACGCTGAAGCTCCCTTAATGAAAAGGCAGACTTGGGGTTTATTTTCTATTTCTGAAGTTTCCAGTGGCACTGAGGAGAATGTGCTGACTCATGCAGGGGACCTGCCAGGGGTGTCACCAGGATCATTTCAGGTCTCTCACCCAGGACACAGACCTACAGGGCTGTTCCTGTAGAGACCAGAGACACAGAATCACTCTTACAGGAGGTGCTGTTTCAGAACCCCAACCACTAACATCAGCTCCAGCACTACTGACTGCTGACATTTTGCTTTGTGTGATATAAAACAGGGTCATTTCCAGCTCTTAAATATTGAAAAATTATTGAAAACCTCCTCTGTTTGCTTAGTGGTCAATGTTTAATCATAGGTAAATATTCCACATAAAAACAACAGGTTATCATTAAAGTCTAGCAAACTGGCTGCTTTAGGCAAAGAGGTGGGATTGTGTTCAGGTTTGTGACAAACACATACGGGCAAAGGGACCCGAGGTGGCAGGAGTGGCGCGTGGCCCGTGGGATTGCAGTTGTGTTGGATTTATTGCCGTTGGCACAGGTGTTGGTGATGAGCTGTGGCACAAGGCGGGTGAGAACCTGGCCCTCAGCTCGTCTGAGCCCCAGAGCTGCTGTGAGCACTGAGGAAGTGCTGAAAGAGGAACAGGAAACAGATGGGAGATGAGATTTCTTAGAATGCTGCAAATTTCTGAGAGTTTCCACACCTGGGAGAGGCAGGGCAGCCCTGAGCTGGTGTCCTTACACGGGGGTGCAAGGACAGAACCAGAACAGAGAGACAGTGAATTCCAGGCAATAAAGTGAACACAAGAAGCATTTTTCTACTCCTCTGGGGTTTTGAAAACAAATGTAAATATTTTAATCCTCTTCTTTTGTGTCAGAGAGCGAGGGGCTCATCAGCCCCGGCTCTGTGCGGCGCGGGGAGGAGGAGAGGATGGGATGGGACGGGACGGTCCGTGCTGGCCGGGCAAGCCCTGGGAGCAGCGGGGACACGGCTGGGGACACCCTGGCCTCGGGGAAGCTGCTCCCCAGCCCCGACGCGCTGCCACACGTTTTTCTCGGGCGATTGTGTTGGCAGTTTTATTTATATTTTCCTTCAGAGTGGAGCTGAGCTCTTTAACCACGAAGGGAAATTTAATCTTTTTGCTGATAAGACGGTAAAATACCGCAATCCGGCTGACCTCCTGAAACCAGATCCAAACAGCCGGGCTGTCCAAAAATCCGCGACACCCCTCCCCCGGCAGGGCTGCGTTCCCCGGTGACCTCCGGCCGGAGCCTTTGAACGGGAGCGGCCGATCGGAGCCGCTCTGATTGCCCGGCTCGGCGGCCGGGGCTCCTCCGGCCCGCTCCGCGCAGCTCTGAGGCAAAGCTCCTTCCTCCCCCGCCGGCCCCCTTTCATTTTCCTACAGCGTATTAAACCTCAAGACGTAGTTAACACTAATCCTGATTTATTTAGGATTTATCTGCATTATTAATTCCAGTCATGTTGTGAAAAAGTACCAAGGGTTCCAGTTTGTATGTAAACTTAGGCCGTTTTGCAGAGAGGTTTATTTCAATCTTCTCCTTTAAGTGATATTTTAGCCAAAATTTCAGACTTTCCCCTTTTAAAAACACTTCAGATGGAAGCTAGCCATAATAATTTGGTTTATTATTATTTTCTTTCCCCCAGTAAATACCCTCTTGGACTATTTTATACATTAATCTGGATTTGATGTGGATTTAAACATTTACAATGCAAAATAATTTGGGTTAAAAATAATCCCCCTTGATAAAGCTAAAAAACCCCCCCAACTGTCACCATCTCTGACAGCCAGACGTGGGCGATCCTTGAATATGCAAATGAAGGTGAGGAGAAGCCCGAGAGCAGGAGCGACCATGGCTTCTTTTGCTGGCCCGGTCAGTCAAACATCCCGACCCAGAAGGTTCTGGATCCTGAGCCAGCACGGCTCAGCTCGGCTCAGTCCCGGCTCAGTCTCTGCTGCAGATCTCACTGCTCAGGCTGTGTCCCCACCCTGCCCAGGCTGGCACTCTGCAAGAGAACATTCCTGCGGGGTCTGTGCCGTGTGCCGGGCTGAGCCCACCCTCAGTTTCCAATTCAGCCTTTCCTTGGCAGCGGGGTTAGAATTCATTTTGCCCCACACTGAGGCTGTGCTGCTGCTGCTCCTCATCCTCCTCTTCAGATATTCCCAACCAGATTGCCAGACCTAGAGGGAACAATATTCCAGGGTATTTATTTGCTTCCTGAGTAGACGCTTGGGACACTGGCATCTCTTGATGATCTCTGTGTGCAGGAACAACTGAACAGCTTCCTGGGAGAAAAATCCACTGAGGACTGCTGAAAAGTGGGACATCCCTGTAGTTCAGAAAGTCCTTTAATCTGAAATTGTTGGTGATAGCAGCACTGTCTGCTCACTGATTCTGTACTCCTGCCTGCAGGACTGTTACTGGTCCCTGTTGATGACAGGACATTGGCTAGATGGACCTTTAATTTAATTTATCTTCTTATAATCTCTTAACTAATGCGGAAATGGCATGTACATGGTTTGGTTACAATCTTTCTCCAATTCAACAGAAATCCATAAGGAATATCCTCTCATTACACCTTTGTAGTCACCACTAGGGTACCTGAACCAGGGCATTGTGGGGTCACCAGGGCTTTCTGCTCAGGCTGGGAAGAGCAGCTCAGAGCTGGTCCCAGCTAACAGCACCTGACTGGTACAGGGGGCTGAGCCTGTAGACTGGGGACTCATCCTGGGGCATTTATCCCTGGGGAAAGCCCAGCTCCCTGGGGCCCTCGGGCCAGCTCACCAGCTGCTCTCAGCCACTTCCATCACCTCCTGGGCTGTCAGTTTTCCAATAGAGCAAATATCCCCAGCCCTGGGGTACAGCTGGCAGGAGGAGGGGGGCATTGTCTCTTCCCTCCAGCAACTTCAGGACAGTGTTGGCTCACACTCTGTTAGCAGGCAGACACTGGCCCCTGACCCTGACCCTGACCCTGACCCTGACCCTGACCCTGGGTGGACACGAGGGGTCAAGGTGGGCCTGTGCAGTTCCCAGCACAGGGCTGGGCAGGGCTGGCCACCAGGCTGGTGGGGGCAGCTCCCCCAATGGCCAGCACTGGATGTTGTGGAAGCAAGGAGTCAGCTGCAGGGTGGGAAGGGGAGGCACTGAGCAGGGTCTCAGCAGGCCTGTCACTTTTCTCTGGGACAAGGTGCCTGTGTTGTGTCCACACCAGCCAGCCTGGACACTCTGTTGTGGGAACACCCCTGTTCCACAGTGAGCTTCACTCCGGGCAGGTGCAGACCCCCTGCCAAAGGACACCCCAGGGATGACCCCTGGAAGGCAAAAAAGCCAATCAGCTGGAAAAGGTAACCCTGTTGCACCCACGTTCCACCAAACCAGGTTGTCTGACTCGAACTTCCAGTCACTTATCGGAGCTTTTCCCTGTTGAAGACTTAAAGGCCTCCCAGTCAATAAACACATTAGCTCACTAAACATGCGGATGCCTTTTCTTCTCTGGATTAACCCTTTGGGAGCTGGGGCTTCCATTGGATTTGTTAGGATATTGATCACAGATCATGTTTGCCTTTCAAACTCTGTTTCTGCTTTGGACGTGATAGATAGTTCCAGTGCTGAAGCCAAGCAGCAAATTCAGTGTGGCCACACAGAGAAGGAGCTCTGGGAATCGCCCACGTTGGGCAGACACCCCTTCTGGAGCCCCCCAGGGAACCATTCACCTCACCAAGAGTCACTTGTTCTCATAGGGAACTGCTAATTAAGCAAATACTCAGATGTTAAACAATGTCACATATGTCAGTTTTCAGTATTAACAAAAATTGTATTAAATTAAAATACACGTTAGCCTAATTTAGCTCTTCTTCCCCTACTGAACATCACAGGCCCTTGCAATAAATGTCTGTAACTGTGCATGGAATGGAAAAGGAGCCCAGCTGAGCCAGCCCCACTGTTCTGGGTAAGAACACATTAAAGGAGCTCTTAGAGAATGATTTAGAAGAAACTTTGCAAAATGGAAAGGTCATATTTTATGACCCTGCTGACCCAAATGGATGCAAAAATATCAGAATTAGTGACCTAGAAGAAAGCAGATCTGGCTTTTCAACACGTGTGGTAACCTTATCCTCTCATTCCCAGTCGCCTGAGAATCTGGAGTAAAATGTCTCTGATTTTGGTTAAGGCTCTTCCCTATTGCACCTCTCGTGTGTGTCAGAGTCCTCTGTAACACACTCTCTGACAAATGCAGCTGCACCTGCCTGGCTCAGAACTGGGCAAAGCAGGTGTCAAGTTCCCTTTAATCTGGACCATATTCGCAGGTTTTTGAGCTCCTGGTAAGTCCTCCTCTTGTATAACTTTGGTGTTCCTGTGCAGATAACTGCCTTCTCCTGCCACTCTAATATCAAGTCTACATGCTTTGGTTTTAGGGATGTCTGTTAGACTTGCTAAGATCTTCTCTTTTTTCCATCTAGTTGAGGATTTCATAGTTTTCCCTCTTTTTATAGTTTTTTTTTGAAGAAGGATTTTTCAAAATTCTGCTGTGGAACTGCATGTGAGCCGTGCCTTTCCCAGTCTGCCATACAAAGATAATCCTCTCACTGTACAACATCTAGCTTCATCCTCTTTCTAGACATTAAATTTAATAACAAAACCCCCAAGAAGGTGGTATAAAAACTCATCCAAACCTTGCCTCCAGGCTTGGTTGCCCTTATGGTTCCTTTAACCCCTCTTTCCTCACACAGTCGCTCCCTTTCCATCCATGGGCTGCTGGCTTTAGCAGCACCTCCCTGCACATCAGCTCGACTTATCCTGAGGAGGAGGACCATCATCATCTGATAAGGTGGAATTTTTCAGGCAAGGAATGCTGAAATACTGTAAATGCTTCTAGAAAACTCATGAGGTGTCACCCTGTAGTGCACAACTTGGAGCTCATGTGGCCCAAAAGGCAGTTGTTACAAAACTCCCATTTAAGTGAAATATCTGTATTTTGCGAGCTTAACGTGCTGCCTCCTCTGTCCTGCCATGTTGTACAGGGATTTGTTCTAGATGGGATTTGCTTCTCAAGGTTATTCCTATGGTTCTTGTTAGCCTCTGGGTTTACTTTTTGATTTATTCTCATTTAGGCAGCTGAGATTTTCTCTTTGTCTTCAGAATTCATGTAATGGGTTTGCATCATTTTCTGCATTGTGCACTGGGGAAATTATCAATTCAGCACACAGCCGCGCTGAAACAGCCACACTGAAACTTTCTTTTAAAAGCTCAGTTCACATGTGGAGCACGATGTTATTTACCACCCATCCCACCTGACAACATCCTCTGGAAATGCCTTAGTGCACTGTCATGGCTGTGACTGAAAACTGTGCCGTGATCCGAGAGGGAAAGGGTCTCTCTGTTTTAATACTCATATCAGAGAAGAAGATGATAAGAGTTACAATTTAAAGAAGTTTTACTAAGGCTGTGAATAATTAACCTTCCAGTGCTGCCTGGTTTGTGGTGTCACACGCAGGAAGCGGCGTCACTTGCCCGCTCCGGTGGTGGTGACAGCTCCCGGCTGGTTTGGGGCACGTGGGGAGGAGCAGCTCAGGCTTCTCCGTCACCCTGGCTGCTCTGCTCTGCTCTGCTCTGCTCCGCTGCCCTGAAGAGCCTGCTCCAGGCCAGCCCGCGCGGCCACCTGCCCTGCCCTGCCTGTGGCCACGGCCTGTGCTCCTTCATCAGGAAGCAGTCCCTTACTCCTGCAGGGAGTATTGCTTTAAGAGGATTTCCTTTCTCATGCAGGGCCTGCAGTAGCCATGCCAATAAGGGTGGGAGCGATTATGAGAGATTGACTGCTGGAATATAATCCCTGTGTGCTGCTGGTTTGATCTGGGGACGATTGCGTTTCAAAGGTAGCGGCTCATCCTGCGCCAGGAGCGGTGCTCCACCCGTAAATAGGGCTCTAATGAGATCCGACAGCCCTGATTTCTCTGGTGATACAGTAAAACAACACGACCAGTGCTGATGGTTTGGGGTCCTGACCTTTAACAAGGACTCACGACACAGGGCAAACTGCCCAAGAGAGATGGAGGGGCAGGAGGCCAGGGGACAAGGTCGGTACATAATGAAGTGGTCAGCATTGGATTTCTGTCACTCACGGTGGTTAAGTACAACAGTGAAGGACTTCAGTAAGAGAAACTGTGAAAGAGCACACGCAGGAGTCACGGAGAGCGGGGGGTCTGGGAGGGTCAGTTACCTTCTGCTGCGAGCTCCAGCAGCCCCAGTGACTTTGGTAATGAAGAGGGTGAGGGCAGGAATCATGCAAAGAGAGAGAGGGAGCACAAAAGATTAAAGCAGACAGAGAAGGAAATCCAAGGGGACTGGCAGTGTGTGCTCTGTGATGTGGTGCCGAGACCCAGAGAGAGGAATGGAGCCCCTGCAGCAGCAGCACGGTCCAGACCAGAGGGGGCTGATGACAGAGCCCCTGGTTTGTCCAGCCAGCATCCAGCGTCCCTGTGGTGGCAGCATGGGCACTCCTGAGCACGGCCCTGGCCCAGGACCTGCTTACACCGTCAGCCATGGACACCACAGCCGTGAGGAGCAGTGCCCAAACACACGTCCCCACCCCAGGAGCTTCCAGCCTCAGCCTGTTCTGGCACCAGGAACTTCTTTGGGGCCCCAGGGGTGGCTCGTCTCCTTTTAGTTCCTTTCTGCTGCTAGATCTAAATTTAGTGGGCCTCTTAGCTAAGAAAACTAAAATACCAAAACCATTTGGTTTCAGACTGCCTGGGGTGAATGCAAAGAGCAAACAGCGAAATACAGAGGCAGCCGAGACCTGTTATGAAGGAGGCACTGGCAGCTGATGGGGTCTGAATTTAACATCTGGTTCCTTTTCAAGTGTTCTCCTTCAGACCTGAGTTTAATAGAAATGTTTCATTGCAATTTTGCTAATACGTCCATTGAGGCTTCAAGTGACAGAAATTAAATGCATTCAAACCAAATACAGAAGAATTCTGTTACTAAGCAGTAACCTCAAAATTCAGGTGACCAGCAACCAAAGTGAGAATGGAAAATCTGAACATGTTATTCATGTCCAGCATGGATGGGATGCTGTGTAGGATGCTAAAAGCAACTCAAACAGTATGTGATGAGTAGGAAAATACATTTTAAAGCCACTTCAGACACAGCAGCCCAAGCTAGGCTTATTTACATGAAGAAAAACATAATATATAGTTTAAACACTGCTGATCCCCTGGGAGGCATTTAGACTGCAGGGCCCACGAAGGACAGAACCAGTAAATCTGATGTGTACAGGAGTCTCTTATACAGAGGAAAATGACCTTTAGTCTCAGCTATAGGACTGTGAGAACAACTGCAGAGAGTGACCTGTGTCTGCGTTGGCTATGGTCAGTGCCAGGTTTGTTCTTTTGCTGGTTTTTCTTTATTTGGGTGTCTTATTGTTGGTTTTTTCTATTGTAAATGCAACCATTGAAGCCAGGCAGCCTGTGAGAGAGGTGAATTGCTTGATTCCACAGCATTGTTTTAATTTGTCTTTGGATGAATTCTCATATGCTTTCATGAGAAAATTGCCCATTAGAAGCATTCATTTAATTTAAGAACAGTTGGGAGAGGAAGGGTTGGGATGACAGATGGAGACTGTGGGTGTCTTATAAGAGAGCAGAGCTTTTTGTGTTTATCTTTTTGTGACACATAGTTGCTGTTCTCTGCTGCTTCAATTTTTTAATCTGCCCTTTTTTTGTGCAGTATTTCTTCGAAATCTCTTCTCTTTTGTACTGGAAGTCTAATAGATTTCATTAGTTTTTCCTGTACCATGTCAGCTTTAAAGCATTCCAGTATAACAGAATGCAGAGAGGTAGCCTGGTAGGAAAGCAGAGTGAAACAGGCTGGATTTCAGTCTAGTTTGGAATTGCACAGAATTTAGCAGAAAAGATACTGGAATATTGAACTGATTTCTTCCCTTAACCCACTGACTGTACAGCAATGGAACACATGGGCTGAAGGAGTTTTCTAGCTGTGCCAAATGTCTTCACGGTGTAGTTGAAGGTTCACTATCAGAAAGTGGCTTAAATCTCGCAGTTAACCTTTATTTAAATTAGTCTAGCAGTAATACAAGGTTTCAAAGCATTCTCTTTAAAAGCATGTAGATAACAGCTGTGGGATTTGTGGATGTCAGTGTGTCTGTCCGTGTCAATGGCCTGGGTGGTCCAGCCTGCAACACCTACCTGACAACAGACCTGGGTATCAGTGTCAGGCAGGCACTGACAGCACTGAGGACCTTGTTTTATAAACACCTGAGCATCAGCCCATGCAAATACAAGTAACTGTGTGCCGAGTCCAGCTGCTGACAATATTTTAGTCATCCAGCCCCTGGGTTGTAACTTCTACCTCTTTTCACAGTCCTGAAGTTGTGATGACAAATAACCTGTAAGTTGTGGTGCCTCTGCCAGGCCCCTGCGTGAAGCTAATCAAAATTTAAAAAGAAAATTAACTCCTGTTAAAGGAAGATGGAAGACAGTGCAATGTTTGTTCAATATACAACTTGCTTTGCTCTGCAATATAAGCAGCAGCCTATAAATACAGGGCAGAAATTTCAAGGATTAGTCTCACTTGTTCTTGCCATGTTACACATGAATTTATTTGCATCTCTATGTGCTGTCCTGAGGTTTGCATTGAACAAAACAAACAAGGTGATATGAGAAGCAAAGTACATTTATTAGATTTTTGTTACTTTTCCATGAAGTTTTTCTTACTGTGACCCAGTTTTTCCCTTACCCTTCGCAATTTCTGAATGATTGGATCATTCTCCACTCTCCATTCTAATGACAAAACCTCTTTTCCAAGGCTCTGTTATTGCTTCCTTTGATTGCCACAGCCACTTCTTTTTCTGCTACACGCACATTTCAGTCCATAAAAAATACACCTTAGGAGTTTTCTTCGTATTTGATTTGTCATTTTTATCCCTTCAGATGCTTTGTTCTTCCTCCATCCCTCCTTCCTAACAAGTCAAGTTTGTTCACCACCTCCGGCCCTTTCTTTGCGTGTTTTAGGTTCATGTTCCCACAGTCTCTCCATCAGCTCCATCAGAGATGAACCTCTACATGTACTTCTTATTCTTTTGATCTCATAAGAACATCTCCCTTCTTTCTTTCACCTGCATCATCTATATTGTTGTCCACCAACTGAGCTGCAAAGCTTCTGCTTTCTCCTCTCTGCAGCCTGCACTGGCCCTACACGGCTCAGCTTTCCTCTCCCTCACTGCAGCCTCCCATGACAGTCCTTGAGCTGTGTCCATCCCTGCACCAGCAAGCCCAGTAAGGACCAGTGTGGTGAGCTTGATTGGTGCTGGAAGGGCAGGAAGGGGCTCGTTTGCTCCGTGAGGAAGGGCTGCATCCCACTTTGCCCAGGGACAGCTGGTGCTGTGGCACAGCTCCCTTTCCTCTTGCAGTCAGCAAGGACACATCTCCATCCCAGTCAGCCCCCTGGGAGCCCTGGCCTGCTCCTTCCTTGGTCAGTGCTCCAGCTCCACAGGACATGCTGACTGGCTTCCAGCTGCCTCTTCCTTCCTCAGAGCGCCGCTGGCTCTGGTACAGACTCCTCTCTAGGAGATCTTCTGTCAGCTGCCTCAGCCCTGCAAGCCGTTATCCCGTGACCCATTGTCTGCACCAGCAGACGGGAGACAGGGACATTCCTGCGTCTGTCTTTTCCTGCTGCCCTGATTTATTACGCTGTAAAATAATAAAACGTTAAAAAGGTTGAACCTGAACTGAAGCTATGACTATGACACTATTAATCAAACTGCTGGAGAATTACTTTATATTCGGTGCCTTAAGCACTGATCCAGTCCACTAAAAGTTGGCCTGAAACATTGTCCACAACCTTAGTATTGGGCCTGGGAAAAGCAGTTCTGGATATCTCTGTCCTGCTGCGGTGAGTGGCTGTGCAGGGCAGGCAGGCAGGGCTGGCTCATCAGGTTCTCCTGCTCCGCTGGCCATCGCAGCGTCTCTTATCTCAGCCGTCGATGCCACGCTCACTTGATGTCTCAGTTCTGGAGCAGAGACATTCCAGCTGCTATCTGGGAAGGCTCTGGCCCCAAAAATATTTAGTTAGCAGCCATTCAGTTAAGTGGAATTGACTTTTTATCGGCTTTCTTCTGTGCGTGTGCCACCAGCGAAGGCTGTTTCCTCCCTCCCTCTGGTGGGGCTGTCAGCCCGCTCGGCGTTGCTATCGGCAGCCGTGAGCTCTGATCAATAGCAGCCACTGTGAGCAGCGCATGCATGGCTGCCCGGGCTCACATCGATCCGCCCCTTCCAACAGGTACTGCCCATCTCAGGGAGGCAGCAGCTGGACATGGACACCTGCTTTTACTTCAGGCTCATTCATTCTGCGGGGAGGTTTCCAGGAGACCCATTGCCCTTCTCTGGAGACTCGCCAAGAGCAGACTTGCAGCAACTTCTNTCCCATCCCATCCCATCCCTTTGGACTGTAAAAGCGATGCCATACAAGCACTTCCAAAGCACCTAGTCTGGCAATCACACCTTGGACTGCTCAAGTTAGGAGAACTCAGAGGTTTTGCAATTAGGAACATGTGCATTGATGAGACACAGAGCATCTGCAACTGTCCCACCACTGCTCCTCACAGCGGGACCCTCTTCTGTCCCAGCTGGGATCTGGAGTCCCCATGTGCCTGTGTGCTCCAGCAGGATGCAGCATCCCCGGCCTGGGCTGGCACTGGGCATCAGCCCACAGATTCCATGGGGCTGGTTGGGCCAGGGGTACCTGTGGGAGGAGGGAGGTTTATTGTGCCAGCTCATACAGCAAACATGTCCTCCTCCAGCAGCACCCTCACACAGCAGAGGCTTCTGCTGAAGCACAGAGCACCTGGGTTTCAAGATGGCACCTTCAGGATGTCTGTTCTGGTCAGATGCCATAACAGAACAGGAGATAATGGACTATGAACACTGACTGGTCACCAGCAGTGTGCTGGCAGTCCTACTTCTCCTTACTTGGTGCTGTCCCCAAATCTACCAGTGTTTAGGGAACTAGTCACTGTTTTGAAGGAACCCAGCAGCTGCCCTGCACAGATGTGCTCCCTGCCAGGCTCCTGCCCACACTGCTCTGTGGGCTGGGAGAGGGCAGAGGGGCACGTGCAGCCCCAGCTCCAGTCTGGCAGGTAAATGCCCATGGCTCAGACCTCTCCAGCCTGGAAAGCCTCTGAAGAAGTTAGAGAGGCCTTTCCTGGTTGGTTTGTACGTGTGCCATTACAGAAGGGCTGCGGGGCTGCCACGGCAGCTACAAGCTTCCAGTGAAATGAGTGTTTATTATTATAGGCTTGATGCAGTTCCCAAAAGACCCTAATCAACAAGTAATAAGGCCTCGAGAGAGCAATTAGAAATCTGAACTTTAACTCTCTTATAACCACAGTGTAGGAAGTGACTTCTGCTCCAGTTTGGGGTTTGCCACCTGGCATGTGAACGAGGGGGAAATACCAAAAACCTGAAATACAGAATAACTGCAGACAAGTATTTGAACAATGAGGTACAAAGTCCATTTCCACAGAAAGTAAATGTGTGTGTGGCAAAAAGCATAATGGTTTAGGGGGATTCATGCCCAAATTTGCAGCCTCTCTATCACATTTAGGTGTTTTCAATGCTTCTTCTCAGCTTTAGACGAGCACCAGGGGTGTTCAGTGCCTGTACATGTGCAGCATCTGCCCCCTTTAAAGAAAAAAAATTACCTCAGTTTTCCCACTTGTGAAATAACAACAACATCTGCCTAAAGGCAGCACCAACCCTCGAGATGCGGGTTTGCTCAGAACTTGTTTTGAATTCTTTGGATAGGCCACTTCAGACAGGAACTGCACATTGAGTAATTCTTGCCATAGAAAGTCACGTGGCTACTGGAAAGCAAAAATTGCATAAGAGCCCGTCTGCGTAGCACGGCTGAGCTGGGAGCGTTGGCCAAGAGGGCTCATGCTCCACCAGCCCACCAGGGCCGGGGGGCCCTTGGCTTCCCAAGGAGCTGGGCCAGCACCAGCACACATCCTCAGCTGGGATACCCCTGGTCCTTCAGCCTTAGCAGGGGTGTTCCTCAAATGTTCCTTTCCTGATTTTTCTCCCTGAGATGGCAGATGTTGCCAGGCTCCTCTTCCCTCGGTTCCCTCGGTTCCCTAGGCCCAGGCACAGCAGCAGCGGAGGCTCGGCGTGGCACGGGGCAGGGACTGCAGTTACCTGCACACACACACGGCTCTGGCACCCAACAGGCACAGCCAGCTGAGCTGAGCTGCTGCCCTCATTCAGGGGTGAGCACCCAGCGTGGAATGGAGACACAAACTTGCTACTCTGACTTAGCATGGGGAGTGCTGGCAGTGCCGTGGTCCTGTCCCAAGCCTGGGATGCTGTGGCTGGGAGGAGGAAGGGCTGCATCCCTGCCAGCTGCCTGTAGGGACAGCAGGGCAGGCCCTGGAACCTGAAGGTGCAGGTGAATTTTAGATGTCCCAGCCTTAAAGAAATTTCAGGTCTCAAAACCTTCATTAGATGTATAACTGGAGCCAGCAGAGGGAGTGAAATGCAGGGACACTGTAGTGTCCATGGAAAAAGGAGCTGCCAGGCTTTGATCCAGGTGCATCTGGTTCAGTGACACATCTCAGAACCCAAAGGGAGGCTGTACCAGCTCGGCCCTGGGCCACAGGTGACACAGGTGTGGATTAACAGAGGCAGGTGATCACTTGTAGGAGTGAGGGGTTGTCTCCTGCATCATTATCAATAGAAAAAATAGATGTTCTTGGGTCCAACATTGTATGTTTCCAGTATGAAGAAGGTACCCAGAGGAACCTCAGCCTCTCAAATAATTCCTGTTCCAAGGGGATCTGAGTGTTGTCCCCATGAACAGGTTCAAATGCTTTATCTTCTGGCAGTGTTCATATAGTCCTGAGAGTGACCATATAAAGTCCTGGGGAGAAGCCTAAAATCAGTGATGCTGATATTGCTCCTTGTTCTCTTATGCCTCCAAAATGTCCTGGTCTTGGCATTATCCTAGGCACAAAATGTGACAGACATTCACAAAGAGCTTCTTGGTGATTTCTTAGTTAATTTCTTTCTTCAAAAATAGCAATTTTGCAAATGGATTAGTTCTTCAGCATCCACTTAGGATTTTTTTTAGACTCATCTTTAATGTGCCTTCAAAGACAGAGATAGTTTGCCCTTTTGACTGAGCATTGGCCATTTTCGTTCACCATTTGATTGGAAGAGATAGGACATGATCTTTACTAAACTCTTTAGTAACGTGTGAGCTTCCTCCCAGTTCTGAAGGAGAATGTTGAAAAGTTTTTAATCTGTGTGTTTATGCACCAGTTTCCAAAGAAACACTTCTTTTAGCAAAATGCTAAATTGCAACAAGTTGGTAGCTTTAATGATTGCATTGAATACTGTGGAATTAGCTTAAAATAAGTTTTTCCTCCTTGAAATGAGATTATGTTTGTGCCTGGATCAAGCAACTCTGCACCAGTCCTGAAGTTGTTAAAAGATGGAAATCAGAATAACCACTGCAATATTGAAATGGTAAAACGAGAACAGAATGGCAATTGGCCAGTGTTTATGAATCAGAGAATATGATCATGAAATCATAAGAACAACCACCAAAAGGTAAATAAATTACCCAGCCTACTACTTATTTTCATGTGCAGCTTGACACAAAAGCTGAAGCCATGAATGATTTATACCTGTTTTAACAATAATACTCATTTTCCTGAAAGATGGTCAGCACTCAGGCTGCTGTGGGCACTGTGCCAGTCATTGAAAGGTTAATGTCTCAGCAGCAATACATTAAATTATGAATTATACCAGTCCCAAAATGGAAGGTTATTAGCTCGGTATGTTTAATTAGCCCGGCTCGAACTTTGCCATCTGCCAGCAGTGCCCATCACTAATGCACGGCCACGTGGGATAGGAGGGGTGGAAATCAGATGCCAGAAACAGNCGCGGGCCAGCGCCCGGGTGAGGGAGGCACAGCCTGCCGGGGCTGTATTTGCACAGCATCTCCTGCCAACGGCCGCACAAGGCTACAATATTTAGCTTCTCAATAAATATTTAAATTTTGCTCTTTGCTTATTTTTTTTTTAAGAACAAACAGTAAATTCTGTTGGGTTTTTTTATTAGTTAAGATTATGTGATGCTTTGGAAACATAATGCACTTAGTATTGCAATAACTTGGTGACTTCCCGTGACTTTGCGGGTGCTCTTGGGGAGCCTGTATGCTAAAACTTGGGTTGGAACTGTGTCCTGGAAAACATGGGGCAGGATTTGAACCTGTAAGAAGCCAAACAAAACCTTAATTTTAATTCTTATTTTTGTAGGTAGGATAACCTTGCCAAAGAGGAAAGGAATTTGGACAGACTTAACATCCAGCCTGTGCAGCTTCCACGAGCTGGACGCTAAAATGAAGAGAGAGTTTATTCATTCCCATCTCAACACAGCCCACCAGAATTAAAGGACATTTTAACCTACGAGGGAGATTGGGTCAAACACTTCCCAACCTGCCTACAAGAGAAGGCTGTTCAATTCCTCTGGCTACCAAGTCTCCACATTTCTGTGTTGGATGTGAAGAGTAAAGGGAGTCTGGCAGGAATCAGGAGGCATCCAAGTCAGCCTAAGAGACAGCACCAGGTAGAGGCTTGATTCCTTTTTCCTAATATTCTTGCAGTATGCAGTATAGACATTATTTCTTCTCCTCCCCTTGAACTTTTGTTGATTTCCTCTTCTCCACATCTGTGGAGCCTCTGTAGTTGTACTTGTGGAGCAGGTGGCATGGTTGGAATATCAGAGCAGTATGTATTAGAGTGAAACCTACAGACAGAAATAGAAAGTAAATGGAAGATTAATTGATCAGAGGAAAGGCAGAGGATGGAGGGGATAAAGTAAAGGCAAGGAGAGAGACAAGTAATACCTTGCCTGTGTGCTATGGTAATTTATTATTTTTATATGGTGCCCGGGGTGTGCAGTATCTGTTTTACTGAACAAATAGAAGAGTTCTCAGCCCCAAACAGCCAACATATTAATTTATTGTGTGACAGCCTGACAAAATGAGCAGCCAGGGCAGTGTGACGAGGAATAATTTAGTGCTTGTGGAGCATGAGTAACTTTACTATTGGTACCCTCACTTGTGTATGGCATCTGATGGACGTCTCTTTTGTTTGTAAGGACTTACTGTGCAAGAAAAATTTCCCTTTCAGGGGAAATGTGACTAGGGGGGTGTCTTAGGGCATGGGACAGGATTCTGCCTGGAAGAGCAAAGAGGCTGCCAGGTCAACACCCTGGGAGGGGAGGACCTGAGCCCCAGCCTGGCATGGGGGAGCAGCGCAAAGCCCAGACCAGGGCGTGCGGGGACATGCACAGGGCAGCCAGATGTGGGGAAAAGTGAAGGAAGGGACTCGGGAGGGAAGGCTGGAGTGTTTGCTGTGAGCAGTCTCAAGCTGCAGTTTCTGAGGAGCCATCCAGCTGGGACAGCAAGGAGATGACCTGAACCAACACGCTCCAGTGGGAGAGGCTCCAGAGCAAACCTGCCGTGACCGCGGCACCGGGGGAGCAATTGCTGAGTTGTTTTCCAGCACAGTTATTGCCACTTAAATTGCAGTTTTATTCCAAAAGCAAATTCCAAAGTTTTATGTCCATAAAGGTTTAGACATAAACAAGAAAGAAGTCAGGAAAGTGGTATGTACTGTGTAAACAGTCTCACTTTATAATTAATGCTGAAGATCAGGGAGCAGGAATGGCTGTGCATGTGTGGTCATTCAGATTTACTGTTGCTCTGATTAAAACCTAGTTGGGCAATAATTTTATGCCCAGGTAGGGGCAGGAGGAGAGCAGGATGCCCCCAAGCAACCCATAAATAGTGTGGTGAAGACAAAGCGTTTATTACTTAGCTTCACAAAAGCTCCCTAAGTGCTCTCCCAGGGTATATATACTCATACCCCAGATGCCAATTCTGCAAATTAGCATTATTTCTCAAAATCCTGTGTAAATAGAAGTCATTTAAATACTTGATTTCATCAGACAGAATCACCCATGGAAATGTCAGTCTCTTTTTCTCCCTTCTGTAGGGTGAGCAGAGGTTTTCACTGCCTGGGTTTTCATTTCTCTTGGAGTACTTTCACTGATGGCAGAACCTGGCAGGGTCTGGGATCCATACAGGACTCAATCTGCGGGATTCCGTCCCATCTCAGTGCCTCATGCTGCTGTAAAAGCAACTCTGGGGCATAAACTTTACCATTTATCACTGAAATCTGCTATTTTGAATCTTCTATCTAGCAGTTTAAATTACTGTGCCAAAAGTGGTTTCATAGCTAAGACACACAGGGAATTAAAGGGATTTGAGATTCTGTCAAAGCACCATTGGGATGTTCCTTTTTTGTAATTAGAGAAGCCACCAGTGAGTTCAGCTCAGGCTTTGCTGATGGGCTTTTGTTTTGTCATTGGGCATCCTGCCACTAGTAACTTGTTCAAATTTTAGAAACTTTCACAATTATTTTAATCCATTTCTGTATGGGATTCCAGGTAGAAACGGGTACCTTAGTTAACAGGGTAACAGTAAAACAGGGTGAGAAAGACCCATAAAATCATTTTTAGATAATGAAACAATTTTCCTAGATATAACATATTAAAAGGTGAATATTTCAGGATTTTCCAGGGCTAAAAACAAGTGTTGCATTTTAAGGATGCCTGTCTCTCCTGTTCAGGGCAATAAAGAGACAGACTTAATGCTGAATTTTGCAAGGCATTGGACTTGAGCACCCTTAGAGTAGACAAATTGCCACTGACCAGGAGGACAGTGTAAGGAAGTGCTGTGTTTGCTGGGAGAGAGAAAGCACTTTTCTAGCAGGTAGTTTCTTTTTTAATCATAATTGTTTGTATCTGCTGGTGTTTTGAATTTTAAGAGTTAGTTCCAGGGAAATAGGGAAGGAAGAAAAGAGCAGGTGAGCTTGATCAGTGAGGCACCATGAAAGGACATGGTTTCATGGTGCTCTGGAAACACACCAGGAGGAATTACACCAACATCCCACCTCATGTGCTCTGCTCCATGAGAGCCACTTTTGTACCCATTGCACAAAATGGGAAATAGTGCAAAAAGTGGGGGGAGTGAGCTCTGAAGTGCATTTCTGGGCACTTCCAGCATCCCCCATGTCCCATCTGAGCTGGTCCTTCATTGCAGACAGTGAGTCTGTGGCAGAGCTAGGAATAGAATCCAAGCCCTTGTTCCAACTCCCAGATTCTCAAGAGTATTTTTAGGAACTTAATACCATTAATTTTATACTCTTTTTGGCCAAGGATCTTAGAAACAAGATCTTAGAAACATGCTTCCTCCTGAAATAATTTTTAAAATCCTACTTGTATGCTCTTGGACGACTTTGTTCAGGGATCGTGTACAGTTTAGTGCTATTTAGGAACAAACGGACTTAAAAATCACTTTTGGGAAGAGTTCTGCATGGACTGTGCTTTTGTGCAGCCTTGACCTGCGAGTAAGGATGGGGAGGGGATGGTGCACAGTCTTTGTGTTCTGCAGGGCAGACAGTACCAGTGAGGGGCTTTGGCAGAGGGCAGTGGAGGCTCAGGCATCTCATGTTGGCACGTTCAAGCTACTGAAAAGGTGGAGAAAAAGTTGTACGCCTACAGATTTCTACACACAATCATATTTTTCATTGTGCTAACTCAGCAAACCCCTTTAAGCCCTACTCCTGCATCCTAGCTATTATTAATTAATTGATTTCCTATAAACTCATTATTTAGTTTGCCTGAGTTCCTCACAGGGTGTCAGCTGCAGACAGGGACTCCTGTCACAAAACACCAACACATGGAAAAGGCCAGGCCAGGCAAAGGGGAAGCTGAGACTGGACATTGAGGAAGTGCTGGACAAAGCTCTCAGGCCTGTGGTGGGATTCTTGGCTCTGTCCTGTGCAGGGCCTGTAATTGCACTCGGTATTCCTTGTAGGTTCCTTCTAGCTCAGGATATTCTGTGATTTAGCAATCAGGAAAAATTTCTTCACTGAAAGTGCTGTGCAGCCCTTGCACCGGCTGCCAGGTCAGTGTGGCGTCACCACCCCTGGAGGGGATTTAAGGGCTGTGTGATACCTGGCACCTGGGCACATGGGTTACTGGTGTCCTTGGCAGTGCTGGGGGAATTTTCCAACCCAAATGACTGATTCTACAACAGGGTGGGCGAGCAGCCTCCCATGGTGCAGCCACTCATCAGGAGCAGATGAGCAGGGTGTGCTTCAGTGGCTGCCCTGTCGCCACTGCAGGAAGGGAAGGTTTCAAAGGCTGCTTTAGGGACTGCTCACATGGGCAACGACCGTGGGGACAGGGAGGAAGCCTGTGTGCGATAGGTTCAACTGCCCCAGGGCAGGCGTGGCAAGAAGGGCTCTCTGTGGTGCTGCTGCAGCGGGTGCTGCTCCAGATGTCGAGAGTCTCCTCTCCTTTGCTCCATCCTCTCCTCACTGGGTCCAGCTCGGGTGGTAAACGCGCTTATTGCAGCGCTAATGTCCTGCAAGTGGGATCCCACCTCCAGGTATATTAGAGTAATGAGTTCACACCTAACTAATGGAGACTTAATAGAGTTACTAATAGGCTGCCTTTTCCCCCCACGGTTTATGACCCCGCGGCCGGGGCTGTCAGGGGAGGGAGAGGTGAGAGGCAGTGTCAGCCCGGCTCGGCCCCCGGCCCGCGCCTGGCCCGGCAGCGTTTCCAGGGACATCGTCTCTCCACCTTTCTGCAAGGAAAAATAAACAGTTTGAGGCTCCTGTGTCTTTATTAAACATTTCCTTTAAGCTGCATACTTTGGCTCCCTGCCCAAATGCACCAAGAAAGCATCCACAGAGCAGCTCCGCCGCGGGCTGGAGCGAGCAGCCCCCGGAGGGGCGAGCACCTGCGCCGCTGGCTGTGGCCCACGGTGCCCCCGGGCCTGCGGGAGAGGCGATGTGACAGCCCGGGCGCAGCCCCGGGGCAGAGGTGCGGGCGGTGAGCGGCGGCAGCATGGTGGCCCGCGGCCAGCACGCGGCTGCGACGTGGCAGCCAGGTGGGTGCCGGGCCCCACGTGTGCCC